>JBAMJR010000031.1:8277500-8747500 GCA_038501785.1 Myoxocephalus aenaeus
AAAACAGTTATTTTCTATTTTCACATCCAGAAAAGTAAACATTTCTATGGAGGGTTGTATAACACTGAAAGCTTCTCTGTATAGCAGTACTACCATGTAGAAGTCCGTAGTTTTTGCTGCAGTTTGTATAATATATGCGCTTGTGTGTGGTTGGTTTGCTGGTTTGTTGCAAGTCTCATCTCTGTTCATTTATTTAGCTGACCTCAAAGGCTTCTTGCAAAACCTGATTAAATAAAGTTTTTAATAATAAGGCAGGTGCTTGCTGATAAATATATAAAAGCAGTTTAATAAGGACTTGGTTCCTATTAGTAAAGTGCTCTGGATTAGAATCAGGAATCTCTGAAAATGCAAACCACTCTGTTTAACCAATACACAGTGAAGCAACAATCAGGATCATTAAGAATTTTGCTGTGATGTCTCCACGATGGTATAGGCTTAAGGAAGTCACAAAAAAGCAACAATTAAAACATTAGGAGTCAATATGATTTGTAAGGAAACACAAGCACGCGCACACACACACGCACGCACGCACGCACGCACGCACGCGCACACTGTCAGGCAAAGCAAATTAGTCAAATAATCAGAAGCCATATTGCCCATTTCACCACATCCCAATCACCCAGTGCATGGGGATCATTGAAACTGAAACCAAAGCCATTAAGCATGGTGATTAGCAATCTGAGCACTCCCCAGTGGGCTTCCTGTCCCAGTGCAGAAAGGGTAAAGAGCCCAACCCCAGAGACAGTGTCTAGGACTGGGACTGTACCATCAGCCTGCTGCTCCTCATTCCGCTGCTGCTGCCACTGCTGCCGTCGGAGTGTTTTGCGTTTGGCGTAATCATGGTCAAACGGCGTGGCCACATAAGGCGGGGATGTCAGACCTGGGGTGGCAGCTGACATGTGGGAGGAGCTAAGGACGTTTCCTATGCAAACTGACGAGCAATTAAAGTCTTCATCCATCATGGAGGGGGGTTTCTCCCTGCAATTAACAAAAACAACATTGAGAATGAATGTTCAGGCGTGAAACTGAATTCTTTTTTCATAACTCTGGTGGATAAAAAATAAATAAAAATGGTTATATATATATATATATATATATATATATATATATATATATATATATATATATATATATATATATATATATATATATATATATATATGTGTGTGTGTGTGTGTGTGTGTGTGTGTGTGTGTATCTTACTTTTCAAGGGACCTAGGCATGCTTGGCATGCTCTTCTCTTCCCCCCTGGCAAATGGCCCAGTAGCGGCTTCGACCAGCAAATTGAAAAAGAGCTCGTGTTCCCGATGAGGCACATTCCCCTCTAATAGTTTTAGAGTGGTGGCGCCGAGACGGAAATGCAACTAGAAGAAAGAAGTTGGAGAAAAAAATGTCTTGTCCACAATGTCTTTAAATGTGAATGCCTTCATACAGTTATCGAACACAATCAATGTAACACAACGAGAAGCCATTTGAGCTACAGGCAACATGTAGTTTACCTCAAGGGCCTCCATGGCCAGGTCAGGAGGATTATGGTAATGGATTTTCCGGGGGTACCTAGCAGCTTCTTCATGCAGATAGTGAGCTGCCTATAAATATAAAAGATGAGAGAGTTACCAACCCAACCCAATAATCTGGCAATAGAAATTAACAGGTCAAATGGCGAGCAGGAGTGCACTAAGAAGTAGAAGACAGCCATGTGTGCGGACATCAGGGTTCCCGGTGTTCAAACTGCCCCACTCATCCTCTGCTGACCTCCATGACATTAATCATACAGGTTCATCTGCCTCCAAGGATCTAATCAGAACAACAGAGCGATGACTAACTCCATACATTGTTCTCTCTCGAAAAAAAAACATCTTGCGAGGGCGGAAACTCAGCGATCTTTGTTTCTGTAGGCGGGTTATGAAACAACTCCTGGGAGAGCAAGAAAAATGTCTGCAATTAACCGAAGGATTATTCCAGTTCTTTCAACTACGGTTATTATTTCCCTGATTTTGACCATCATCTAAAGCAACTATATAAAATGTTCCCTACTTACCTAAATAAATTAATAAACTATTGTCCATTAAATTGAAGTATGTTTCTCATTAGGGTAAAACATGATGGGGTCGTTAAAGCAAGGGTTCAACCTCAAGGAAATTGATTAATTTGAAAATCAGACACTGTATGCTGGTCACATTGCAGAGCGTATTTTGGTGTTAGAAGAAGTGATGGAAATCACCTTTTAAGCATAAAGAAACCTATAATTTCTGTATGTGTCCTGTGAGAGAGCAGTACAATTATAAAAATCAGTAATCAGGATGGTGAAAAACAACAAATGAAATATCCGTTGAAAGGTTTTATAGCCAGAGCATTAATAGAGCAACTAACAACTATTTGCTCTGTAAAAATATAGTGGAGAAATGTCTACCTGAGCAGAGATTGAAGTTGCGTGTTGTTATCCAAGCTTTTGTGTGTTGTTATCATAGCGGGATGGCCACTCGTTGGCTAGCTTATGGCCGTATCTCTGCACTGCTCTCATACGGCAGTTACAGCTGATAAATTACCAGGGAAGCGCAACACCCACCTTCTGCTTCCCCCTCAGGTAAGCACTATTGCGGTTGTTTGCACTGTTAGTATTGTTAGCATAGTTAGCTGCAAGCTGCAGGCTCAGTCTTTGCCATGGGAGAATCGTGAGTTCTTTATCATTATTAAAAACATAAATTATAGTTTTACCAGGTCAAATTTGAGGTTGTAACCTGAAATTGTTTACCTTTTTGTAAAGCTGCAGATATTCCACAGGAGGTTGTTTGCGTTTCTCTGCTATCTTCCCGAGCATGTAGTGAATGAGCCACTCTTCTTCGTCACTGTCACCCTCACAACGGGAAGCTCCCTGGAAACATTGAAACGCTGTCGCCAACATGGAGTCTCTCCTTTCTTCCATCTGAAACGACACAGTGGAGCCTTCATGAGTAATTTAGCTCAAGGCAAAGGATCCATTTACTCCACAACAAATTCACGTGTGGAACGAGCAAAAGTGACAGGATGGATGAGACATCTGTTTAGCTCACATGTGGAAAAACTGACAAAGGTGACTTAATACAAACGGACAGGGAATGCAGATCACAAGATAACTTTGTTAACGTGTCCCTTACCTGTTTAACCACCTCTGGGGGGAGCTCGTTGCGCCACTGCTTGAGCTGCCTTGAAGCAAATGTGTGCAGCGCATAGGAAATGGTGCCGTACTCGATCCACAGAGACAGGTTGGAGCTGTCTATTACCAGGGCCCTCTTAAAGCAGTTAAGCACTGCCTGGGAGTGTTTCCATATCGGAACGTCACTTTTCAGTTCATTGGAGTTGAGCTTTTCCTGAATACGACTGGCCCTGGCTAAAGCCATACCTGCCCAGGAGTCAAACCTGAGGAAAAATACACGTTTCTAGTAAAGTCATTGCACTTGATGTATTATGGTAAAATGCAAGATGACGAACCATACACGTTCACATTTATTTGCTAACATTCATAACATGTAATGCGCACAATCATTGACATTAGTGTAGAGAAATTAGCTACCTGTTGGGACACACACATATGTCATGCATATAGAACTTTATGGCTTTGGACTGCTCCTTGTTCTTGAAATGGTAATCAGCCAGCAGGTAGTAGATCTCATTAATGATCGGAGGTGCAGGAGCACTACCCTCAGGAAGACACGGGGCCTTAAAGAGATCAAAATTCAATAATGTTTTAATAAATCATGATTCTCTGTGACAAACATATGTTACAAGAAAGTTAAGAGAGTGACAAATAGAGAGAGCACATTTTAAAACTATTTAGGATGTCTGAGTCACTGTTCTTCCTCACATTCACTGTGGGCCCACCAACTGACCTTTTCTGTCATGCCCTCAATGTAGGCGGCCACTTCGTCCATGGTGAGAATGGGGGTGTCACTTGTGGGGGCGATGCCAGCAAACCTCCTCAGCAGATTGGCCAATTCTGCAGACACTGTGCTGGTCTTATAGCTGTCAAACTCAGGCAGTGACTTTGGTTTGAAATACTGGAACATGAAGAGGGCATCACACCACAGTAGCTCAACCTGCAAAACAAAGAATGATTCCACAGGAAACATTGGTGTCATATTCCATTGTATAACACACCAGAGAACATTAGTGGGATCAAGATCTCCTGGCTTGTACTGTGTTTGCATGATTACAGTCAGAATGCCAGTCATCTACATGCACTGATACACAACTGTGGAAATGACACCCACCTGGTGGCTGGACACATGCACTACAAAAATACAAGAGACCAGGGGTGGTATCTACCAAGCTTCATCACATTGTCATGTGTTATTGATTCAGAGTTTCATATCTTTTAAAATTAGATCAAATCTAGCCATTCACAAGGAGAACTGTTGCTAGATTAGCTAAACATCTTTGCATTTTAAGGATTATTTGAAAACAGCTTGAAGAGGTGGAGACAGAAGTGGATAAGTAAAGTGCTGATCTGATTGTATGTTGTTGATCTGAAATGTGCTAACATTTCTCACCTCAGTGAATCTATGCTATTATGTCGTTAATGCCATTTCACCGCCTCAATTGTAATGAAATGACACCAGACAGGCGTACGCTACAAGCACACATAACAGCATTAATGGACGAAGCAAACCTTTGTGTTTTGTGCGCGTCAAAGAGGGCAAATGTTTGCGTCATTGGCAGTCAAACTACATTTATATAGGTTTGTCAACACACGTGAGCAATCATACTAATTAGTCAAAACCGTGAGCCATTTTCGCCACCTCTTCACTATTTCACCTCCTCTTTAACACCCTTCGGCTATTATCAAAATAACAGCTCAGCCACATTGGAGTTTTTTGTTTTGCATTTTAGATTACAAAATGTATATTGGTTAAAATAAAAAGGGTCACGCAAGCATGGCTGAGATTGACTTTTTCAGTATGCAACTAAATGGATTAACTTCCGAGCAACAGTCACTTCAAGTTCATGAAACTAATAACTAGGGCTGCACAATTATGGCCAAAATGCTAGTCACGATTATATTTGATATACTAATTTTAGGGACAAAATTATTTAATTGCACTTTCACAGTTAAATCAAAAGAGCACTGCTTTCACTTCCGTATTGTGCTACATTCCTACTAATGTACAAATCTTTGCAACATAAGAAGACTTGAAAAAAGCTAAAAAAAAAATTAAAAAAAAGTAATATACAGTATATTACTCTTCTACTTTGGAATGCAGGCTCACATTCATGTTAGGCTGAGGCTGTAAGGTACGTGGCATGACAACTGAACCATCTCAATTGCACCCTGCTGGCTATTAGTTAAGGAAGTGCTTGATTTAATATGCTGCAGGATTTTCTATGAGCGTAGCACGCATTATTAGATGTAAGTATCACAGTCAATCATGTTCATTTAATTGTGGGAAGCCAAAATCCTCATAGCGATTAATATTTGATTAACTGTGCAGCCATCCTCATTACAATATATTAATTCAAAGGCATGACCAGAGAGACAGAGTTAGTGACCTGTGGAGATGAGTGGTCCTCAAGGTAGCGGGCCTTGCTCTTCTTACTGGGGTAGGCATAGAGGCAGAAAAAGCACTGTTCCAAGGCCATCTCCAACTCCTCTTTGTAGGGATGAGAGTCATTGATGGAAGAAGCTGCGACCTCTTTTTTCAAAACTTGAACCTGTACCAAACATAAGAGTGAAGCTGTCAAACTGTTCAAATTGTTAACACAAATGCATTTAGTTTCTTACACAAATAAATATATGTCAGGTCTACAGATGCTTTATGTAAACAATTAAAAGCAGAAATGCATAGCCAATACAATATTCAAATTGAGAAGGCAAATATGCAAGATGTGCATTCACATGTGACTGCCCTGACTGCCAACATTACCGCAACAACGCGTTCCTGTAGGTACATGTTGTACAACATCAGGAGGATACGTCCCCTTCTCACCCAGAAGGCGACACAGGTTCTGGTCCAGGCTCTGATCATCTCGCGACTTGACTACTGTAACTCCCTCCTGGCAGGTCTACCCGCTAACGCCATTCGACCTTTACAGCTCATCCAGAATGCAGCAGCTCGACTAGTCTTCAACCTCCCGAAATTCACCCACACTACCCCGCTCCTCCGCACACTCCACTGGCTACCGGTGGTCGCCCGCATCCGCTTCAAAACATTGGTACTTACGTATCGTGCCACGAACAGATCGGGTCCTATCTATATACAGGACATGGTAACACCGTACACCCCAGCTCGGGCACTCCGCTCGGCTTCTGCTAATCGGCTTGTAGCTCCGTCACTACGAGCTAAACACTCAACAAAGTCACGACTGTTTGCTGTCCTGGCTCCTCAATGGTGGAATGAGCTCCCCATTGACATCAGGACAGCAGAAAGTCTCTACATCTTCCGCCGAAAACTAAAAACGCATCTCTTTCGACTACACCTTGAATAAGGAAGGTAGCACTGTACTAGCACTCTAGTAGCACTTTGATGTCTCTTATTTATAGCACTTTGTAATTTTCTGTAATTTTCGAAATTTAACTCTAGTGAAGAAACTGCACTTTATTGATTATTGATTATTGATTGTTGTTTTTCTGAGTTTGTACTCATGATTGAATGCACTATTGTAAGTCGCTTTGGATAAAAGCGTCAGCTAAATGACATGTAATGTAATGTAATGTGGCTTTGGTCAGAATATGGCACAGGCAGAGAAAAGTCTTCAAAACAGACTTACATAGAACTTAAGGAGTGCGCCGTCTGAGTTGCAGCACAAGGAGCGCCGTCCAAGATACTCATGGGCTGTGTTCAGAAGCATCAGGGAGGAGGGCAGCATGGGAGTGTCTGAGCCTTCTGAAAAACACTCGAAAGGGTCATTCGGTGTGACAACTACCATGGCATAAACACCAAGGGAAACCCAGAGGCATGAAAACAAGAAGTCAACAAACCTTCATCATCCACTACAGATATATGCTGTCGTAGCATACAGTTAAAAGCAGCCTCCTCATGTTTGATAATACGATACAAGATGATCCAAGGCAGAACCGAGAAGAAATAAGGCTCCTTCGGCTCGTCAGACACGTTCATGCTCAGATCGATCAGCTGAAAATACAAAAAAAGCCACACAATAGATCGATCAGTTTCTTATCAAAGTGTCACTTTAACAGATGTTTTATGAAACTAAATGGTTCCTTCGGCTCACTTCTTACCTGAATTAGATTGTTTGCTAGTCGAGCCATACTAGAGAAGTGGGGGACATTGATTAGGAGCTCTGTGTGCTTGATGAAGCAGATCTCGGTGCCATCCAGCAACTTTCCAATAGTACTGACCCACTCCTCCTTACTAGGGGGAGAGTTGTTTGGAGCAGAGTTGAGCTGCTGCAGGGCTTCATTCAGAGCCAACTCGCTGCACTCAAAACATTGCTGGTAATCCTGCAGCTTCAACAGTGCATTCTAGGCCAGAGAGAGAGCGACCAAATTCAGTGTCAACTGTCACACATTTCAAAAAGATATATCGGTTCAGTCAATATTGTTGTAGCACTTCCTACCTGCAGTAGCATCAACTGAGCAGGCCTCTCTGGTGCTGAGCTCACAAACTCCAGAGGTTTACTGCGGTTGCCATAATTAAGAGTGGGCTGCAGCAGGCGCACAACAGAGTCAAAGTCTGCAGACTCGAAGAGACGCTGGATCTCCTCCAAAGACTGACAACGCTCCAGAGACTTCAGCCTCTTGTCGATCTGTTCATGGGGACAGAGACCAATCAAAAGAAACCCACAGTCAAAACAGCTGGAAGCTCTTAGAGGTTCTTGCAAAAAAGTTAAAAAATATTTATCAAATATGGACTGGCAACATTTTCAATTTGTACAAGTCGTGAAAACATTTAATTTCTAAAACCATAATAATATGTTGGAAATAAGGGTTAAGGACACTGACCTCCTCCACAGAGATTGCTGCATCTACACGGAGGTTTGGCAGGCTGATGGTGTAATGTTTCCCTTCAGGGGTCTTTGGTTTGCTTTGCAACAAACCAACACAAACGTCATAGCTCTCCAGGGCCAACTCCATGTCTCCCTGACAAAAGACAAAAAACAGCCTTACAAGTCACATCTGGCTGAGCCGAGTAGGAAAGGGCTTGTATAATCAAAAGTTAAGCAAAAATAAACACAATATAGACTTTACCTGCAGGGCCAAGAATCGTGCCTTGAGCCAGTAGACGCGCACCATAACATCCAGCCAGTCATTCTCAAACAGGTCTCTTTGGGATGAACCCAAGGCCAGAAGTAGCAAATCGCTCTGGAAGTGCTGCCCAGGGAGTTCAGAGTCAGCTGCATCACTGCTGGGACAAATGCCGCTGCTTCTTCTTGGAGACACTAGACGAGGAAAGATGTATAACAGATTTATAAAGTTTATTTTTGTTAAAAACTTAAAATCGGTAGTGCTTGAGATAGAACATGAAAAAAAAAAACAGACATTGTAGCCCCTTTCAGCTAAATACTGTTGCTTCAACGTACTGCAGTCCAGTAGCGTAATCAAACAACCATTTTTTGTCCAAATCCAATCAGAAATGATTGGTTAGCTAACTGGTACTTACCAGTCTTCCCTTTGTTGTGTATCCATTGCTCCAACTGCAACTCCATGCACGCTAAGCTCATTGCCAACATTTCCTGTAAATGTAGCAGATATAGACAGTCATTGTGGGGGCAAAATATAAAGCAAATTTTTATGACAAAATTAAAAAAGTATATAGTTATATCCCTGGTTCAAATTCAAGAAGATGTAAACCTCTATAGTGTGCAGATATTCGAAAAGTGTATCCAGAGTGAGTCTCAGACGTTTAAAACAATCTTTATATAAATAATAAAATTCAAATGCAAGTATTTAACTGGTTTTCTTGTCATTTACCCGGATGTGTTGGTTGCTGCAGTCCCGAAGCAGAGGGTTAGGAAGACCACCGCTGTACTTCCTCCAGGTTTGATGGACCTCCAGGACCACAGCAGTCAGCCCCCGAGGCCACTCCACCGTGAACTTCTGACCTACTGCTTTCAGATAGCGCATAATCACATCCAGTAAACCACCATTGGTCATATTATTGAGCAGGAAGTTGTGGACATCCTGTTGTTCTATAGAAGGGAAAGCACAGTTTGTTAATAGGGTTGGGCAAAAGATGATTTATCGTTTTTCAATGGAAACGTATTGTGATGAAAATCATATATTATGATAGACAATTATTGTCTAAATTGTGTATAACAAGCACATACTAGCTCACATTCCTCAAATTTGAAGTCTGTGGTTTTGTTTGACATAAAATATCACTTAGTTAAATACTATTACCAAACAGTGTATATCGTGTAACAGTGTATTCATTTAAAACGGTTTATATATATTTTTTGCACTTAAGTTCGTTATAAAATTGAAACACAATAACGTCGTCAACATTTAATTAACACAGAATTATACAAAAATAGGCAAATTATTAATTATATTACTAGAAAGAATGCTATATCCCTCCTGTTGTCTTGGGATCAAAATGACCCGTGTACGAGTGTATATGTATGTGCGTTGATGGGTCATTTTGACCCCAAGACAACGAGAGGGATATCAGGATATATAGTGATATCGTCATTGAGATATGACATTACCTGTATCATGATAGAAGATTTAGGCTATATTGCCTGCCCTATTTGTTAATATTACAAACAGCAATATGGCACAACAGTCTATTTTAAATACATCTCCACAATGCACCACATACCAGATTCCATGTATTCAACCGAGTCAGCAGGCAGGCAACTCCCATGTAGAGGCTGCATGTCCTCCTTCCTATCGCACTGAGTGTCAGGATTACTCAGACTCTCATCATCATCAGGATCAAACTTCTTTAGCCTAAGAAAAACAAACAAAATAGTTTTTAACCAACAAAACTATAAAGAGTTATGTATTCATGCATTATATATGTGATTTAATGTTAAGATACCTGGAAGGTAGGTATTTAAAAAGCAGCTCCTGAAAATCAATCTTCTCTTCCTTCTTGCATTTTGTGTTTCGAACACGTGCCGAGCGCCGCTTGGCCGTCTCCCCACTATCTTCTACAACTCGTTTCCTTTTTGGAGCCTTCTTCACTTTATCCGTGAGTGAAACTTCTATTGCTGTCACTGCGAACATACAGTAGGTTAAAAAATAAATAAATACATAAAATCTTACAGAATATTAGTTATAGAGTGGCACATATGCAAATAATAACAGAGAAACTCCTCTTTATAAACAACTTACCGACTGGGGGAGTGGAGGTGGTGACTTCCACAGTGGTCTGGGCTGGGGTAATTTGAGGTTGAGTGCTGGGTTGGGGCAGCACTGTTGGCTCAGGGAGGGCCATTGGCGGCAGAGATGAGCTGGGGCTGCTGCTCAGCACGGTGGTCTGGCCCATACTGACAGGGCTGCTGGGTTGGGGGAGGTTCTGGAGAAAGTTCGGGTCACGGTACTCTGACAAATCAATTCTGCGGCCAAGACTTGGACGAGGTGGCTCACATGTGGTCTGATGTCTGTACATTGCAAGAAGGCTCTCCCCCATGTGCTTCCATCTGAGATAGAACAAGAGTTGATTCATATTAGCTCAACTTGTCTTTAACAAGGAAAAAACTATGGGCAAAAACAGATATTAGGCTCCTCAGGCGAAAAAGGTTCCAAAAATTGAGCCCAGAAAATGATTACTTTAATGTCAGTGGTACACACACACACACACACACACACACACACGCTTTATTGTTGTTGTTATAATAATAATAATAATAATAATAATAATAATAAGTACTAATTGGTCTATCCTAAGAAAGACAAGTAAAATAAGCTCAAATGTGACAAGAAAATGTAAAATAACTCACGACAGGCAGCGGATGGGCTGAACCAGGACAAGGTCAGGTTTTGGTTCAGAGTGAGAGAGAGCCTGTCTGCGCTTCCGTAACTCCAGTGCCTCCTCCAAGATGGATTTGCTTTCTTCCATCTCCACTTCCACATAGTGAATAGACATATCACTGCAAATGACCCACACCACAGAAGTTTGTCAGGGATGTGAAAGCATAGTGCTGCAGCTAAAGCATATTCTTAAGAAATGGAGGAATAAAAAATAAAAAAAACTGAGCTGGCTTCACCATTTCATGAACATCTGCATTGTGTCCCTCTTCAGACAGGGCTGCTCCTTAAAGATTTTCTCCTTCAACACCAGGCCTTTAGTGTAACAATGATCCCTCTCTAATGCTTTCGCGATGAAGTACAAACAGCCTGGAAAATGTATGCAGATGATAGTTAGTTTTCTTTATATACTTGAGCTTTTGCACTGGTAATGAGAGAGGACATACAGCACAGAGCTTATGATGATAGATTGCATACAGGTGTAGTCACTGAGGGTGTAGAGAATAGTGATGAGGTTGTCCAGGCAGGGCCAGTGGTCTGGGTTACAGTGCAATCCCTCCTCGAAGGCATGTCGAGCCAGAGGAACGCGCACCAGTCGCACAGCCACCTGACCAATTTTGTACCACATGTTCACGTCAGTGGAATCCAACATAACTGCCTGAGAAAAGAACAGAGCAGATACAGTGTATGGTTTAAACACTCAGTTATTCAGGGAGGAAAAATAAAGCATTGAGTAGCACGAAGTGGTAAAAAAGCCAACAATGATTAAATTGGCACTTGTTTTACCTCCAAATAAAACTCCATAGCAGTCTCCAGATCTTCCCGCAATGCAGCCATAGTAGCCAAGTTTTTAAAAGTAGAATATTTCAACATCAGTCCGGGATGCTTGAGACCCACTTTCTGATCATCAGAGGGAAGGGCCTGAAATATTAGAGGATACATCAGATTTGGCACTAAACACAGTGTAATACAAGTTCACCTTAAGACCTCAAGTAATATGAAGGAAAGCTTATCAATAGTACAAAACTGATAACAAATTAACATATCCAACCAAACAAGTTTCTTAATTATTTCAGCATCAGTTCCTGAAATGAATATACGAGTTCAGAGGACGTAAAAAACAAAGGACGGCTAAATGTGAGTGAAGTAGCTGACCTATGAATACTGATCAGTATTTAATTGTTCTAATTGTCTGCAAAATGTGAATTATGTTATCATGATCATTATGGTCTTTTAAAAATCATAAATCTCTGCCATTTCTGGATATCATGCAGAATTCAGTCGACACCAAAACAAGCGGGTGTGTTAAAGTGATTTTGTGAGAACATTACGGCCTTGCCAGGACTATAGACTGTGATATTTTACCTCTTTGAGCAGTGGAGTTTTGAGAAGCTCATGATATGCCTGGGCAGATTCCACAAACTTGTCATGTTTTTGCAGATCTAAAGCTTTGTGATATAAAGCAAATGCCTCGGCTTCCTGCAGACAGAAATAGAAGAAACATTAGAGAACCTCTTTACATCTCCAGAAGAAAAAACAACGTCCACATCAGCGGATAGGCCTAAACTTGCTGACTCATCTGCATACTGTCAGTACCTGAGCCTCTTTTGTCCGACTCTTGCTACTTCTCAAGGGGTCTTGAGACTCATCCGCAGCTGTCGAGGCAGCATTCAGTGCTGCTATGCGAATCTGTAAAGAACACAGAAAAAGAGGCAGATATATAACGTATGAGGGGGAGTTTGTAACTACTGCTACAAAACAGATACAGAGGATGAACTCATTTAAAGCCTTACCATCTTAATATGTGGCAAGCAGATCTTCCACCTTCACAGCGTTTAACTTTTGATTAGATCTAAAGAAATACATGGAAACCAAACAAAAAGAAGATAAAAGCAGGCAAGACAACAATTCAGCAAAAAAAAAAAGAATAGTAACGTTACGTGAAAAAACATTTAGTTGCATGTCCCATCACCAGACAATCACCCACAAAGACTTGCTTTCTTTTATTTACCAAATCCAGTCCAGCCCCTATAATGTTCATTCATTTTGAGTAACTAGTGTTCAGTGTATGCGACAGCTTGTCTGACTAAATAAACCCCAACTCGACAAAGAGAAGATCAATGCAACCTGCTTGGAGTCGGTCGATATCCATAGACACCATTTCTAATGGAGAAGGTGTTGAGACCGACTAACTTATCGTTAGCTGAACCTTAGCATGCTTAGCTTAGCTCTGCTGTGGGAGCTGTAATGTTCACAATGTAATGCTTCATTGGTGAACTCCACGAGCCAGCTGGTATATAACTCCCTCTCTGGCAAACGTGAGCAAACCCAACTGCTAACCGCTCCCGTCAGTCCCGGCTAACCGCCAGATGGCTGACATTAGCAGACACATTCTACGAGCTAACGTTAGCTCACGTTATTGTTTAACCGGGTGTCCATCACTCGCAAAGCTGAGCGACTTACCGTTCATCCCCGTTTCAACCGCATTTGTATCGTCGCTACTAACTAACCTACTACAGCTAAAACAAGTCTAAAAACCACTGCTGTCACATGTGGAAATGTGACACAAACGAGCACAAAGCAAGTTTGTAACTTCATTTACTCTCCATCCTTTGTTATTGTAAACGTTAGGAGTGTTTGCGTCACAGCGCGACATTCGCTCCCCGCCAATTAGTAAAGTCGTCCGTCATTGGTCAATACGCTGGGGGTGTATTCATGTGACCAATCATACATTATGTTATTGGGTGAAACCACAGTACCAACTACTGATGGAACTAAAATGACATGTAGCACAAAGGTAAATGCTTTGAAATTGCTAATTGCAATAAAAGAAGAAGAAAACATGATATAGACCTGTGCATTTGGTAATAGCTAAAACATACTTAAAAGTACAGATATTAGCCTGTAGTAATTTGTGGAAATACTCTTAATTTATGGAAGCTACAAAAAAGACACCTTCCTGCATAATTTCACGGCTATTAAAGTACAAAGGGGATCAAATCGACAGCCTTCATATAGGGAAAATTACGTGTTCCTTGTTCAGGGTGTTTTCTGCAGCATGTTCGAAAGATACACGTGTCCATGCTGATAAACGAAACTGTGACATTTAAAAAATATATATTTTCAATCATGCAACAACATATTCAATAGCTGCACTATTGCTACAACTGGACACATCCGACAGTTTCTGAGAGATTGGGTTTATTCAACATGCATGAAGGAATATGAGCTGAATAAAGGAATAACCAGGTAGTATCAGTGTACTTTGCTTTATACATGTATAGTCAGCATGTGTAATGTGTAACCTGTATGGTATCATAATAACCACTAGAGGGCAAACCTTTAATTTATAAACCAGTACAAATGTGTTCTCTAAGATTGAGGTGTATTTATTTAGTGGCAGGATTGAACAAGTTTGGTATTTAGCTGATTTGCTTGCATTGACTTGCTTTTACATGTAATTGTGATACTTAGATCATAATTATATGTTGTATAATATTCATTCTAACACAGCAAACAGATGATGCAAAACAAAGCAAGCATTTCCTCTTCTCTTCCAACCGGCAGTATTTCAAGAGTGCAGTGTCATGGCAGATACAGTATGTCTTTGTCAGGATTTATTAAGGCAAATTGTGACAACTTCTGCAGTTTTTAGAAGTAACAGTGTCTATTGTTTTGTCCTCAGTGACCCTCTCTGTTGCAGTGCCTTGTTGCTCCACCACTTATCCCCGCCTCCGCCATCCCCCACACTCATCCTCAGTCACCCCACCCCATCTCTCCCTTGGCTGAGACGGACTTGCTGGCACCATTATCAATTCCTTCTGTCAGCATGCCTGCAAAAAATAGCTTACGTCACAGTCATTACTGGCTCTATAAAAGCCAGTGTAATGCAGATTCACTGTGCAGTCAACCCAGCTACATTCCTAGATACAGGGCAGGCCGTTTCTCAAGTCATGACTTCCACCAGCATTGGCCCTTACTTCCCTTCTACTTTCAAGAGGAGGGTAGTTGTGCGCAATGCAGGATATGGAGCTGGAGGAGGAATAGGATCTAGGTCTGCCTACTCCAGCCACGCTGCCCCAATAACTTCCTATGCATCTGTACGCAGAAGTTATCCAACACAGAACCGAGCTTTTTCCAGCTACTCCTCTGTGCGTTCTGCTCCAGTGTCTGCAGCTGTCACCGAGCTTCGCCTTGACCAAGCAGCCCAGGTTAGCTCTGAGTTCAAAGTACTTAGGACCCAGGAGAAGGCTGAGCTGCAGGACCTGAATGACCGTTTTGTAAGCTTCATTGAGAGGGTCCATGAACTGGAACAGCAAAACAAGTTGTTGGAGACTGAACTTCTGCTGCTCAGGCAGAGACACACGGAGCCATCCAACCTTCGGGCCCTGTATGAGCATGAGATCCGCCAGCTCCGTGCTGCTGTAGAAGAAGCCCACAATGAGAAGCAAGCAGCCCAGGACCACAAGGATGAGATGGAGGAGGCCTTTAGTAACATGCAAAAACACTATGAGGACGAAGTGCTTGGCAGAGAGGAATCAGAGGGCAGGCTCATGGATGCCAGGAAGGGAGCAGATGAGGCTGCACTGGGCCAGGCTGAGATGGAGAAACGAGTTGGGATCCTGCTGGATGAACTGGCCTTCCGAAAGCGCCTTTGTGAGAGTGAGATTGCAGAGCTGCAGGCCCAAATACAGTACAGCGCAGAGGTATCAGTGGAGATGGAGGTCGCCAAACCTGACCTATCCGCTGCTCTCCGTGACATCCGTGTTCAGTATGAGAAGCTGGCACATCAGAACCGTCAGTCAGCTGAGGAATGGTTCGGCAACAAGGTAAATGTGATGACAGTTGGCACTTCTCGCAAAACAGAGAGTGCACGTAACGCCAAAGACGAGGCATCAGAATACCGCCGGCTTCTCAAAGCTAGGAGTCTGGAGATTGATGCCGGTCGTGGGATGAATCAATCGCTTGAAAACCAACTCCAGGATGTGGAGGAGAAACAGAGTGCTGAGATCTCTGCACTGCAGGTGAGTAACAGAAATAAACTGAAATAAGGAGATAGCCTTGAATTATTTCCATCATAAAATTATTTCAGTAATGCCAGTGGGGCCAGTTATAGACCACAGTGATACCCTGAAGATTAAGAGATGCATAAGGTTCCACTAACGTGTCACTTTTCTATACAGGATACAATAAGTCAACTGGAGGATGAGTTGAGAGCAAACAAGAATGACATGGCTCACTACTTGAAAGATTATCAGGACCTCTTGAACGTGAAGATGGCCTTGGATATCGAGATTGCGGCCTACAGGTACATGTCTTTTACACTTTACAGTGTTTTTAAATTGTCTTGTAATTCAAACTAACTGCGCCAATAATTCTGCATCTCATTTATTTGATGTCATTATCTTGCCTATTTTGTTAGGAAGCTCCTTGAGGGAGAGGAGAACCGTCTAAATGTGGCTGGACCAGGGTCCTTCAACATTTACTCCCACGCCATGTACGCTGCTCCATCCTACGGAAGAACACAGTTCTCCCTGCAGTCTCAGCTGAGCTCTGCAGCTCCGTACCTGATGAGCTCCCGCTTCTATACTTCATCACTCTCCACAGAGGAAACAATAACCGCAAGCCAAGCACAGCAGGCTGAGGCCAGCCCTCCTCACAAGGAGGAGGAGGAGGAGGAGGAGGAGGAGGTAGAGCAGGTGGAAGAGGAGGAAAAGGAGGAGAAGGAGGAGGAAGCAGAGGAAGAGGAGAAGGAAGCAGAGGAAGGTCAGGGAGAAGAGGGGGAGGATGAGAAAGAGGGGGCGGAAGTAGAGGAGGAGGAAAAACAAGACGAGGGAGAAGAAGAAGCAGATGGAGAAGGTTAGTGTGTTTAATTTATATGCGCATATGTGTAGTAGTAAATTAATTCTAACTTGTATCTTCCCTCACATGGTTTTTGAAATGAAGAGAATGAGGCAGCGGATGGAGAAGTAGATGTCGAGGATGGAGGCGAAGAGATCCCACCTCAAGAAGAGGAGAATGATGTGCCGAAAGAAGAAGAGGGGGATAAAGTGGATGAGAAGGAGGAGGAGGAAACTAAAAAACAAGAAGATGTGGAAGCCGAAGAGAAATGTGGAAAAACAACAGATGAAAAAGTTAAAATGTAAATGCTTTAGAAATACCTGCTAGCATTCTGGCTGAAGGATGTATTTCCTGGTGCTCTATATGTACAAAGATATCTCTCTAATTCAAACCAAAAATCTCTTGAATATAGAAGACAACATGTTGGCGAACAAATTCTCTGTATGATCAACATGAATGACCAACAGCATGTGCGCAAACTGTACCTGCAAAGAAATGTAACATTAAAAAAACAAATCAGATAGTATGTGATATGTGTCTGAGATAGAAATTCTGCTTTGAGGAGATTTGTTTGCAACCCTAACACCTCTGTGCTTTACACTCACCAAGACATGCCTGCAGACTCTCTGTATGTGCAATACCCAGTTTGAAATGCCTTACTCCAAGTCCTCGCTTAGTGCTTTAAATGATGCCATGATGTGCTGCAACGAACTCTAATAAAGCCTTGAAGCCTTGTCAACTCAAAACAGGCTTTTCATTTGTAAATAAGTGTCACAAATGAACATATTAGCAGAAAATTGTATTCAATGTCCAAGCTCTCACTTTCACAAGCAAGGATAAATAGTTTTACTAGTGAATTTCTTTCAGAATGTTCCTTTCTCACCAGAATGATAATGGAGGTTAATTAATGGAACAAGAACATAGATGGCAGCCAAAGAGCCCTCGGTTCTATCCATATTGATAAATCAGTCTAAATTCACTGGAAAGGAGGGCTGCATCAAACCAGTAAAGTCAGCAAGTCTGGATTGTTGAAGGTTCTTTCAGAAAAATACACCAAGCCCACCTTTGAAATGAAAAACACACAAAAAACAGACAGTATTACGCTTCACATTTTCAACATGACCTGCCAATAAAACCTCATTCAATTTCTCTTGACTTTGCTAAACCACAGTCTATGTGAGAAATGAGTTGAAGTTGCATTTTTGTCTTTATCTCAAGTCATCAGGTCGTCTCTGGCCTGATGGGCTATAGTCTCTTTGTGATCAGCGAGCTGACACCAGTGCTTTTCCTGCTGCCTCACCCACATCCACATCACTGTCCATAAATCAGGGCGCACTGAAACCTTTATGACTCAGCTAGTCTGCTGCACCAAAGAATCTGGCCAAGTGTCAACTCACGCAGGACAGCAATAGAGAGAGGAGGAGGAGAGAGGAGAAGAGTGAGCAATTTCATTAGGGAGAGAGATGCCGAGGCGGAATTGGGGGGGAATATGGGCAGGGAGAGAGAAAGAGGAGAAGCAGAAAAATACCTTGCTGCACTAAACCTTGACAGAGGACAGACTGTTTTTTACCCAGCAAAGAGGTAGCAAGACCAGGGGCTTCCTTTAGGCATCTGCAGAGCTGCAATCCCTATCACACAAATTAACCCAAACCCCTCACACACATGTACATAGACACAGGGGCTTCTGTTTGGTGTAACTGCGGTACACTTAATATTGCATCATCTTATAACTGTAACATATGCACATAACTCCACTTTTTCTACATGTGCACGTGTTCTGGACAATCTCGCATGTGTCAAAGCAAGGCCCTAAACTGTAAATATCCTCTCCAGTCTCCTGTCCTCATTTTACCCCAATCTGAGCTCAATTATCCTTCTCTGTCTGTAAGACCAGCCCCAGCCTAAGGGAGCACTCAATTTAATAACTCGAGAAATTCTACTTTGCATTGAATTTGGCTGCACTCCCTCACACCATTCACCACTCAAAGAGATAGCAATACTGTAAAGGTTTTCTTATTGATTTAAAAGTACAACAGTGATGCACTACAGGCATGATTTTAATACACAAAGCCCCCTGCAGACAGAATGCTGAAGTGATAGAGCTCTTTACAATAGATATAGTAAACCACCAGCAGGATATATAGATACTCCCTCAGGTACTCATAATGTATTACTCATGTCACATACAGCTATGGCTTGCAAGTGTGTGTGTGTGTGTGTGTGTGTGTGTGTGTGTGTGTGTGTGTGTGTGTGTGTGTGTGTGTGTGTGTGTGTGTGTGTGTGTGTGTGTGTGTGTGTGTATTTATTTATGTGTGTTGGTGTGTGGGCATGGTGAGACACAGATCCTCGGAAAATGTAGCACATGAAAGCAAAACTATGTTATTTTTTTTATTACATTTCATCTCTCAGATATTGAGTTCCCCCCCCCCCTCTTTCATCTGACATATTTGCGCTGTAAACGGACTGGTATATAAATCGTATAACTCCCTCTTCCTCTTGTGGGCATACACTATGTCAGATGGAAGGAGACCCATCATTGAAGCCCACTGAGACCTCCCAGATGGAAGATGTTTTGATGAAAAACAAGGAGCTGAAGGTACAGCAGGAGACATCAGCAGCAGCAGCAGCACCTGTACAAACTATTAGTATTAGTATGTGTACAGTTTGTTTTCAATGTAAACGTTTGACTCCTATAGAGAAAATTCTAAAGTCATAACACATTCTAGATAGTATAATTATACTCTGTGGCTTCACAAAATGAAATCACCACACCTAAATATAACAAATGTAAAACAACGTTTCCAAAAACAACAACTCTTTGACACATGTATACCTAGAATTTAACAGCAGGTTGTCTAAAAGCTGGCTTAATCCCAGAGTCATGAAACAAAACAAGGAAAGGTTTTCCATTACAACATTATCTTCCTGAATGTTTTATTTAATTTTTTATCATATGTGGGTGTGGGCACTCCTCTCAGACTGTTCAGGCTCCGGTTCAGACAGTGGCCGACTGCGGTCATGGTTGTCAGACAGCCACGCTTTGTCTCCACAAAGAAAAGGGAGTCTGAGATAAGAGTTGTGGCTCCCTCTACTGATCTCGGAGAATCGCCTAATTAAAGGCTCTGTCGAACAAGCTTTCACATTGGCCTGGAAGACAGCAGACAGAGACTATTTCATTAAAAAATGTGACTCTCTCCCTCTAAAAATAGATACTTGCTTTCTCTGGTGTGCACATACAGTTTGCAGATGGCCTTATGTGCCCACTACAGGGGTAAGGATGCTTCACTGACTCAGATGGAGACAAATATGGGAGCCTCGGGGCACATCCTTTCTCATGCATCACAACCTGAAAATGAGATGTTCGACTTATAAATGTGCTAATCCTAGCGTTAACACCATATATGTCCTGCTGTCGTGTCTGTATTCCTTTAGCCTGAAAGTGAGACCTTTCTGTGCAAAATACCACGCTATCTAACAAGCCTGTACCTTTCTCACGTCAAAGGATATATCACACGCTGAGTAAATGCACAGGAATTCATAAAGGTGTGAATATAAGTACATAGAAATATGGACAGCTTGCACCATGACACAGTGAGCATGGTGACACACATACAGGATCTGACGTCAACGCTTTAAAAACACAAATGTTTGTAACATTCTGTAGAAAAGCTTGGATAATGCTGTGCCAAAGGTCAAGAGCAAATCCACTTCTGCCTCAGAATGTTAAGCCCTTGAGCCCAGATAGTGCATTGATCTATCTGCACAACATTGCAGGATCAGGCTATTACCTGAATCTGCTGCTAGACAGACAGGTAGATGCTGAGGCCCACTTTGCCTTTGGCGTCATGCGGTCCTGGCAGTGGACCCATAAATCCATTAGGTCTTTTGTCTGCTTTTGTCTCAGGAATTGAACACTTCAGTGGGGCTACGATCAGTATTTAGAGCCCTACCACTCAGCAGTCTCTGAAGGATTGTAGTTCATTATCATAGAAATCACGGTTCCCTGAGTTTAGTCGTGTCTGTCACTGAAGTCAGCCACTGAATAACATTGGAGTCAAGTCAGGTCAAGCTTTATTCAAATAGTTCATTTCATACATATGGATGCTTGATGTGCTTCATCTTTTTGCATCCCATAAAAATAAAACACACAGGCACATGCACTCAAGCATGTACGCTCACTAGCTAATCAAATGCTAGAGTATAGGAAGGTGGATGGTAAATAGGCAGTATATTTTATATTATTTCAGCTGTCTGTCAAGCTGAATGTTCATTCATAATGTATCTGTTTGGTAACACACTCAGAGACCCTTAGGCGAAATAAACAGACAAAACCAATAGCTTTATCTACAATAACTCCAGCACCACAGCACTTCTTCACTTTCATGCAGAAAGTGAAAGCAATCAGTCTTTACATTCAGCTGTTCTGGCTCTGTATCCACAAGTGCACCTGTTTCCATTTACCTTGCACATTTGCACATGTTTTTTTTTTTACCAACATTACTAAGATGCTGCACCTTGTCAGGGGGTTTTATTATAAGGACATCTGAGTATTAACACATTCTGATATAGGTTCAAAGATGAAGGGAGCGGAGATCTCCTGTGAAGACTTAGCCTGTTTATATTGCTGAAGGGGCATTCAACTATGGACGAACTCTAAAGTTCAACTCTGCTTGTCAAGCTGTCACACACATTAATGCGAGGCATGCGCGCACCAACACACACCCAAACCAGCACCCCATCTGAATTTAATGATCTGCCTTTAACGATTCTGCGGGGGAAGAGTTAAGAGTGGTCAGTTAAGTTTCATAGAAGCATATATTTAAAATGCCAGGTGACAACTAAATGTAACCCATTCTTGAGGTCCTACCAGTGACAGTCTACAGTATGCAATACCACACAGCAGTCAGGTGATGGCAATATTGTATTCCTTTTTGCAGATTTTATTGTTTTTAAGTTTACAATAAAAGCTCAACATTTGATGAGAAGTGTGAGAGAATTTCCCATGGGAATAAAGAGAATTAGGGGTGAAAAGGGCATGAGCAGTTTTGATGTCCTCTCATAACGAATTACAATAGAGCTCAGCCAGAAATAGGTCACAGTAATCACGTGGAACAGTCAAAGCCATAACCTTGGACATTCTACATACAGCTGCAAAATACATTTATAGTACCTGCTTTTCAGGATGAGCTTGTCAATGTGTTGGAATTCTTGAACTTTGTGATGTTTGTCAAACAAACAGCAGACACTAAATACATTGGGTTAGAAAAAGAAAAGTATCACACATTTATGCTTCTGAGTAACTTTGCTTTTGTATTGTGTGGTGAAAAGGGCATCAATTGAAAACAATTATTATATAAAGGCATACTCTTTAAAACCTTTTTTTGTGTGATTATAGTTTGGCCAGTAAAACAGCTCAATGCTATTTTGGAGTTGCCATGTGTTCAATAGATCTCATCTTTGTAAAATATGTCAATATCTGTCAATCAGACTGTGTTTGTATTGTGTTAGTGCTAATTCACTACAAGCTGTGTTTTAATGCACCCACATCATAATAGACGGGGGAAATGGACATCACCCTGCCAAACAACAAAGGCATTGGATGGCTGAACATTATTGACAGCACCATTTGGCTGACAGCAACAGCAGAAAACACATGCACGCACACTAACACGCACTCACACGCACACGCATGATGGCCAAACAAAAGGCTAAGTGGGCTACCAGAGTTCAGTCAGCAGCTGTACATTACTTCACAGTGTAGGGAAAGAGTGGTGGGCGTTATGTGGGATATACATGGCCTTGTTGAAATGACATTTAAATTAAAGTGGACGTGAAGTTGATTTCCATTGTTTTGGTCATACTTCCATTTCCTTCTACGAACCGTTATACTATGCACAGTTACTACTTATGTGAGTGTGACTAGGATTAAGTCCCAGCAGGTTTAGTACATTTATGCTGACTCTAGGTCTCATTTAAACCAGTCAATGAGCAGTATGGAGTTTGCAATTCAATCTCATTTCAAATTAAAACAATAACCTGCTAATAACTTATTTATGACACACCAGTGATTTATAACTCTGGTTCAATTAATTATTCTCCTCTAGATTGTCAAATTGTGTGCCAGTGGTTCTAAAACTGGAGCGCCGAGCACATCAGGAGTCCTTGAAGCAAAGCGAGGGACAGGTCAGCCTCATTATAACGTCCCCGAATTTAATTTACGTTCATTTGAGGATTTATGAGCAATGGCTACAGTTATCGATTGTCTGGCGTCTCGGGCAAATTAAACCGCCTCGCGGACGACGCTGGTGGAGACGAGCCCTTTAATGAGACGAGTGTCCGAGCAGCAGCGTGTTGTTGTTGTGGGGGAAGTTACTTCGGGAAGCTCGTAGTTCACGCCTCTCCTCTCCTCTCCTCTCCTGCCGTGTGCGCCCTCCTCTCCCCTCCCCGTTTACAAGTCATGATGGCGGAACTGTAGACCTCGAGACGAGCAGGAGTGCACCGCCCGTCCTCGTTTGGCATTTGTATATAGTTATTTATTTATTCAGCTTTACGTCTTCCCCCGAAATGACCCGCTGGATCCCGACTAAAAAAGAGAAGTACGGAGTCGGTAAGTTCTCAAACGTAGCTCCGTGTGTTGTTCTCGTAGGAAGCTCGCCGAGCGAACTCCCAAATAAAGTAACTTCAAGGGAACTCTGAAGTTGTGAAACAGAAGTTATTGGATACTTTTGTTGTTGTTGATACATGGCGCGGGCATTGAAACTGGGTTTTTCACAAACTTTTTGTGTCTCCAGAGAACTCGATATTTACCTCCCTTGTTGTCCCGGGGACTCTAGACATTTGGTTGTAGAGCAGTAAGACATTACTTGTATAACTGTCCATAATAGGTGGTGAGGGGAAATGAAGAAAAAAAAAGCCAAGAATTCAATGAGCATACCAGTCATTCTTGTACTTAACCTCGCTGAGCTGACTCGTGGAAGTTGCAGTGAACTTAAATGAATCCTCATTTTGCTGCTGGCAGGTCCCCTGAAGCCCCCGCGAGGAGTCCTGCAGGGCCCCGCATGGGAGCCTCTGCTGTGACTGTACTGTACTGTGTGCATGTCAGATAACAGCAGCATCTACATTGACACTGCAAATGTCAGTGTCGCTTAGTTACGCTTACCCTTAACTGTCTGTCTTTTGAGGCTATAAAGCACTTTTTGTGTGTGTGGTTTAAATTTCACACAATGTCTTGCAATAAGGTGTGGCCCTCTCCCATTTATGTGTGTGTGTGTGTGTGTGTGTGTGTGTGTGTGTGTGTTTGTGGGCTTACTCTGCATGCATGTTCTTGCTATCAGGTACTCCTCCACGCCCTCAAGGCAAATCTGCACAGCTTGGCCCTATGATAAATTCCTTTCAGGTTTACTGTAATTGACAGGTTGGCTGGTCATTGGCACTGACTCACCGCTAAATCTGAGCTACGGACTCTTTCCCAGACAAGTTTCCTGGTGTGCAGCAGATGATTTAGACAAGAGGAAAACCCTGCATGTGTGGATAGTGAATGTGCCTATTGTGCATAGTCTTTCTGGAGTATGTGTGAATCAGAGCCCAGGACTGAAAATGCCTCGCTCTAACCTGAATCCTCTCACGGCCTTATCTTTAAGGAAAGTGTTGTTTGCTCTGTTGTGACCAAAACAAATGCAGGTGGTTATGGATTGCTGTGCTGCATAAATACTACCCACTTGGTTGTGACCTTGTTATAGCAGCTGACGTTGAGGATTTGTTTTGGGTTTTATCTTTTTAGATCCCAGTATGGTGTTGAAAAGTGTTGCCCTGTGTGATTGTGTACACTGTGCAATTCTGCTGTCATTCGCCTCTGAAACGGGGCAGGAGTCACTAACACTGTAATCCCTAAAATGCCATCGGACCCTGTACAAGGTCTTACGTTGTTAATCCGATTAGTCAACCCAGGCTTTGCCGAAATACAGGCAAAGTACATTTTGAGATGAAAGAAGAGTTGGAAGGTTTCTGATAATATCAATTCTATCTCTTTAGCTAATAGGGAAATGTGGATAAAATGGGGCTTAAGATATCAACGCAATCTTTAATGGTGAATTAGTGACACCATCATAGATCGCTTCCTAATTTTTACATCCTGAAGAGAAGCACTGCACTAGAGCCTCAAATGAAGCGTTAAAACCAGCAGGCCAAGAACTTGTTTAGTTTAATTTACTTCATCTCTGTTTTTACATTATTTGCATCCATAATGACATCCCATGGGTTCATTAGATTTCAGGGCAAGGTCTCCTTTATGAGAGGTCATGTAAATGCTTGCGTGAACAAAACCCAGATGGAGCGGGCCATTTTTAATAACGGTAATACAGAAAGTTAAAGCGGAAGTCCACTGATTTTTACCCATCAAGTCTGGTGGTGGAGAATACTGTTGAGGTAAACTGCGTATGGGAGAAAGCTGTATAAAGCTTTTAGGATCACTACAGGGAGTCCCTGAAGGTCACTGAGGTCTGCCGCTGACGACTACAAATTTGAAAATGAAAACAAATCTCGGTAGTTGGAGAGAGGTGTGGTTAGCGGACCTCTGCGGTCCTCTTCTCTTTGAAGCATGAGCTCTGCTTGAACCTATGCTCGAGGCCACATTATCAGCTACGAGAACTACACACCCCGATCTCCGCTTGGACTGACGGTGGTTGGGTTGCATTGTGGGTAATTTAGGCACTACATTTTGCCAAGGAAGAAGAATAGGTGGAATAAAAAAGACAATATCTCTGGTTCTGCAGCATACATTTTTATCCTTTTTTTTTTTTTTTTTTAACACTAAACCTGTACATCGTGAGTCTGACAATGGTGTCTGAGTACAGTGGTAAATCGGTGGAGGGCTATTTAAAGAGCCCTTTAAAATTGAATATACGTATGTTAAAATGCTTAAAATCAATAAACTAGTCAAATGTTCTTAAAAGCAAAAGAAAAGAAAGAAAATCCTCCATTGACTTTGCCAATAAGTCAAATAGCTGAATGCAAGAGGCCTCCTATGTCAACGACAAGCACACTCTCAGTGTATGTGCACTTGACTAGAGGCATCAGGTGTCCATTTCACACTACACCTGTTGAATATTGGGCCATGATTGGCCCCAAAACAAGTTGTGATGTCCTAAATCATGCTTGTATGTCCACTTTGTCAACTCTGTGCCAAACTGTGCACAGTGAAGCACACACATCTAAGAAGTAAAACTATTTTTTGAGTTGAGGGGTCTTAAATATTTAATTGGTTATATTGACCACATTTGATCCATTGCAGCAAACCCGGGTGGTTTACATGTTTTGTTCTTATGTTGTAGAATAAAGTATTCAATGATTATGACACAAGCAGCACTACCTTCTATAATTACCTTGAGTTTTCTTTATGGAACTGCCGTTCAAGCCACTGAAGCCATAAAGACTGACTTATGCCTGCACTCGCTGTGGTTGTGTGAAAAGTACTCCACAACTTCAACTTTGTAATAATATGCAATAAATAACAAATATATCTATATACATATATAAATACAATTATCATAAGCGTAAATTTGTTTGCTCTGCAGGTATTTTGTGCTGTGTGGGCGTCTTATTATCAAAACAAATCTAAAGCTGTTGATATTTGTGGCCTCCATAGATTGCAATCAAAACATCCCTGTTTGTCATATCTGATTGCTGGCGGTAAGATACGCGTTGACGTTGTTCTCAGTTTTGATGGACTGACCAGATGGCTGGATGGTCAGTCATGACTTTTTAAACTCGGGCACATCATTACAGAGTAGTTATTTAGGAACCTGGAGAAAGACATTGCTGCTTTTCTCCTTCAGATAAGGCAATTGTCATTTTCTATGTAGCAGGGTTTGAACCGGAAAATAAAAGATGATGGTCTACTTCTATCCCCTTTTGTGCTATTAGCTTTAAACTTGACAATTAGCTTTCTGATTTATGGATAACCTATAAGGATTTATTAGCTTGAGTACATATTAAGAGTGACAGATCGTCTAGACAGCAGACGGGAGGCAAAAGGGTTTTTGACTGAAGCCTTTATGATTGGAAATGTCCTGCCTGAGGGGAACTGGCTCAAAAACAAAGTTTAATAGACTTGCGTTCACCTCATGACCAATTTTACAAGCGATATATGATAATCACTGAATAATAGCTTTCTGAAGACAATTACAAATTCACAACAAATATAGCTTTTACCTCTGCTTTTCATTGATTTGAAGCTGAAATACTATCCGTTTTTGTTTCAATGATTCTCCTGTTCAGTAGGTAATATGTTTTGCTTCCAAGCTGTACTGTACAAGTGAAACTATGGTTTGATGTAGTCAGAGACCGTTTGTCTAGCATGGCTTATGTCTCTGCTACATTTCTGGCTCTATGATTTCCATTTTTTCACGATTTGAAGGGTTTTCCTTCAATCAGCATCAATCTATATGTTCAAAGAGTGGTTGCTTGGCTCTATCTTGCATCATATTGTTTCTTTGTGTGTTATCATGTCCATAACTTGGAACAGTTTATGTTTTGCTTTCACACCCAGTTAGTGATGAGAACGAAGCATTCTCATTGAAACGTGTTAACTTTGATGAGCTGCCAGCAGCTGCTCAAACTGTTCAGCCGTGGTCTTCTTTAATTGTCGGCTAATCCACTTCTATGATAAATCATTTAAAGTGAATCAGGCTGACTTTGATTTAACATTAGTATGCACAATAGCTTGAACCTACACAGATTAAGGCTTTTCTGAAATGCACTACAGCGGCTTCAGGCTGAGCATTTATGAGGAAGATGGTGTGTCTGAGTTGTCCAGATGAGCTGTCCTGCCAAGACCCAGACTACGGCTTTTAGTGAAGACAGTGGGGCGTCACAATGCGCTCAGCCGGGTGTCTGCCATTGGCATGTTGCCACGCTTTGGCCAGGCCACGCTGTGTCTTCACTGTGTCAAGTTGGTGAATGGACCATTGTCGCTCTCGGCATGACGAGAGGCAGATGTCATTTCTCCAGTGCACGTTTCATTCAATATTCCTCCGGCTTCACAAATAATTTCTTGGTGAAAACAAATACTCTTTTTCAAGAGAATTCGCAGTGTGTGTCGGTAACTTGTTTTGAAACGACACACTGTGTCTCTGTGTTGGCTCCAAAGACCTGGGCTTTCTGTTCATAATATCGTGGGTTGTTTGGTCAGAAGAGATAACCACACTGTGATGCGAGGAAAACAACATTTTGAATCAAGGAGGGAAAAAAGAAAGTTTGGTGTTATTTCTGAACCCATATAGGTTTCAGTGTTTGTTTTTCTTTTTTGATGACCGCATGAGGGCTCTTACGGAAAGGCGTCATTCATCTGAACGTGTGCAGGTGCTATCCTAACATAGCCGGCATGGGTCTAACCTAATATTTTAAGAGCTCCATGAGCCGGTTACACAAATGCAGTCTTAACCTAAAAATGCAAGATTCCCCGTGGAGAGCTATCTGCCTGGGCAAATGTGTGTTATGGAGAGCTGGAAAAATCTGTCCGTGAGAGGGAGAAAGGTAGCTACTTTCAGTGTTTTTTTTGTTCAAGTTTTGGTATTCAGACTGAGGTGCGATAAGCCGAGCCAGTTGGAGCGTGCTGTGAAATCTAGCCTCCAGCAACAAGCATTATCACCATGCAAGTCAGGGCAGAGCTCAGCTCATAGTTCCTCTATCTGACGATGAGAGTGGCTGCTTGCTATTGTGGCTCTCTCAAGTCAAGGCAAAGACCATTGCTACAGTGTTGTTTGCCAAGGTTTCTCTTTTGCAACGTGTGTGTGAGTGTGTGCGTGTGTGTGTGTGTGTGTGTGTGTGTGCAGACATATTATTGTGTGATCCCTCCCTTGTGTATCCTGGTAAGAGCGTTAAAAAACTGAGAGGCAGGAGTCTCCTCCAGGAAATCGGTTGAGTTAATAAGGGAAGGGCTCACAGGTGAGCCAGTTGGAAGAAACTCAACCTGCATATTGTAACTATTGACCAAAGGCCACACTAGTATGATGATATCAGAAATACACAGGATGTGATGCCATCGCCTTTTGAGCTCTGCTCGTCTTTGTTTTTGTTTTTTACACTGAAGCTACCTGCCACAGCCTCAGGGCATCTATTTCAATTAAGAATCGTCAAAATGCTTTGAAGGTTTGAGTCACACAGGCCGGCTGCACACTTGTACAGCCTACTGTTTCAAACAGCAGAAAGATGAAGAATAAATCAAAGATCAAGATACCCTTTGCTTACGAGTCCAAGTTCTGCGACAATGAGGGTGAATTGGTTTCTTTTTCCCGGGGGAGAAATTGAAAACCTCTGAACCAGGACTTAAAAAAAAAAACTGACTTGCTCCTTTGTGCAGTGAGTGATTGAATAGGGATTTGGGGTTTTTCTTAAGCCACTGGACCTTGAGTAGGAACAATCTCCACAGTCAAACTGTCTGCTTAAGTCTTTTCTTTGTTCGCAGTATTTATTGAATGTTTTGTGTTTTTTGTCATAATGAGACAGTCCTACTTTGTTTCTCAGCCGTCTACAACTATGAGCCCAGTGGGGAGCAGGAGCTGTGTCTTCAGGTGGGGGACACAGTGCACATACTTGAGAAATTGGAAGGTGAGCAAGTCTGAACACAGGCCCTGACACATCCCTCTTTTACTTCTCGAAAGCAAGCTGCCACAGGAAGTTAAATGAAATGTTGAAGTAACCTGCACTCGATATACTATGCATAATAATGTAAATTAGTCTACAGCAGTGTCCTCCTGGCAGGATTTACTGTCATCGCTCCTGTCTTGTCCCCTACCTCTCCCTCACTGTGACATGTTTCTCTGTTATTAATATTTCCTCAGGCTGGTATAGGGGCTACAGGCTACGCAAGAAATCCCAGAAGGTAAGAACATCATTAGCTCTCTTATTATCCTATAATCAATGCTGTGATGTGTATATACTGATTTTGCCTTATTGTTTCTCCAGGGAATTTTCCCATCTACCTACATCCAGTTAAAGCAGGCTACAGTTGAGGGAACAGGGTGAGATCACATATCAGCAAACATATCCTTATGATGATAATCCACTTTGCTTTTGGTTTAACATAGCAGTGCACTTGTAATTACCATAAGTCAAGATTCAGTAATGCTTTTCTTGGCTGTGGAGGGAAACCATCCAACTATTTATCAAGTATTAGAAATGCACTTGAGTCTGTCCAAATTATGTGACATGATCTGTGAGCGATGAGCCACTTTTCCAGTGTCTTATTATTCTCTCCTTGTGGCTGGCAGCCAACAGGAAATAATTATTCCAGCGGACTTGCCCCTGGTGCAGGAGCTCGGTGCTACTCTGAGGGAATGGGCACAGATATGGCAGAATCTTTACGTGGTATGTGTCTCCTATCAGCTTTTCAACTTGTAGCACACAGAAGCCTACTCTAATTCACATTACTTTGACTCATTTTCATTTTGTTCCATACTTCTGAAGGATATATAATGTGTACATCTTTATCTGACAGGCGAACAAGACCACCCTGTTCAGGGGTGTTCAGCAGATGTCCTACAGCCTCATTGAATATCGATCTCAGATACTGTCGGGAACGCTGCCTAAGGATGACCTTGTGGAGCTCAAAAAGAAAGTCACAGCAAAGATTGATTACGGAAACCGGTATGTGTCCTGCTGCCTTCATGTAGTAAATTGCCTCGTGACGTAGACACCATTGTAAAGTTTTATTTGCTCTGAGATTGTGCCTGTAAACTCAATGGACACCCTTTGATCCTCTGTGCCGCTCAGGATTCTGGGATTGGACCTGGTGGTGCGAGATGAAGCAGGAAACACACTGGATCCTGACTGGACCAGTACGGTCAGTCTGTTCCGTGCACACGAGACCGCTTCACGCAGTGTCGATGACAGGATACAGGAAGAGAAGGCATGACTTTGATTTATTTATACTATCTCACCATTTTTCCCATAGTAGCGGTTCATTTCAAATAATATCTGTGTCCATGCAATGCCTGGGGCCTTGTTTTTCTGCAGACGCGGCAACAAAACCTGGAAATGAGGCGCCAGACCCTGTTCAGTACGGTACACACCTACAGTCTACTCATGAACCTGAAGAACTTTGTATGCAACATCGGAGAAGATGCTGAGCTCCTCATGTCCCTCTATGACCCCGACCAGTCTGAATTTATCAGGTTTGCTCCTCACTTTTCTGCTAATTCCACAATTGACCTTTTACTAAGTCCCGCCCCTCGAACGCAGACTGGTCAATCATAGCATAGCATCGGCCAGCTCCAATCGGGGTCAGACAACTATCCGGCTCGTTGCGTTTCGTATAAAAAAGCTCCTCGTTGGGGATTGTTCTGCAGGGACATTACAGGTGTAACTAATACCATTAATGATGGCTGTATTTCTTTTAGTAATGACAGTTTACCGAACTGTTCTGCCATCACCTGTCTGCTTTGAGAAAGGTCTATTGGGAGCAATAGATTATTGCTATTCAATATATGCGTTCATCTTTGAATGTTCTTGACACTTTGGATATAATCCAAAAATAATAAAGCAGATAAAATACTAAAGTTTTTTAGATTAGTTCTTTTCTGTTTTTCTATTTCTCCTGATGCCTTTCGATATCTAACTGTGGTTCCTATTTAAATTCATGCAGTGAGAACTTCCTGGTGCGCTGGGACAGTATGGGGATGCCTAAAGAAATTGAAAAACTCAACAACCTGCCAGCTCTATTCACGGTAACTGAATCCCAGGCCACCGACTGTATTCCCCCTGCTTCGGATTTGAACAATCCAAACGCTGCCTGGAATATGTGACAAAGGAGACAATTTGCTCCTGGATCGTTCTTAATTTGCTGAAAGTTTCACTGAATGGCTCATATTCACGGCACATCTTTGAACATTTGAATACATTTACCGCCATTATGTGGCTGCTGTTTATGTTGATGACACAGGCAGTAGTTCCATCCAAACACTTCATTGTAGTAATCTGCATTTGTGCTACCAGGAATAGTGGTTCAGAATGTGATAAAACCACATTTATCGATGCAAAGAGCTGACATTTAATCAGTATAATAATCTCCTCAAAGCACACAAGTCGAGACTCCTTTGACTTGAAAAACATCCAGATAAATAAACACTTAAAGTTGCTGCAAAGTGAAATGTTTAAGGTTTTACACGCTTTTATCCTGTAATATTTGCCATCTGGTCTGCAGCTCTGGCCATATGTGAATATATGAATGTACATCCCTACCACAGGCAAGGGATACATATAGTCCACTGGCTTTTGTATGTAATGCACCGTATCGCTAAATATGCCGTAATTAATCATCTTTATGGTTGTCCTCTGCGTCCAGGACCTGAGCAGCAGTGACTTGATGAGGCCGCGACTCTTCTTGGTGTGTCAGATCATCAGAGTGGGCAGCATGGAGCTCAAAGAGGGCAAGAAGCACACTGGAGGACTGAGGAGACCATTTGGTGTGGCTGGTGAGCTGCTTTTCAAATTACCTAATATTGATTTACGCAATACAGAAGTCAACACAACCAAAATGAACGCCACTCCTTTCTGGTGCTATAGTTGCAGGAATAGTTCTGTGTAGGTGTAGAAATGAAGGATCCATGTGCTGAATGAAATGGTAACACCTGCTTCCTGAACTAGGAAATGCCTCCCGTCTGCCTTGGCAAAGGATGCGGTGGAAATTGGTTTTGCACCCGTCTTTTAGTTTTTGGCCAGATCATTAGTGGATTTGATGAGGGATGGTTTCCTCTGGTTTTCCAGCAAATGGACTGAAGCAAAAGTTAGAAAGAACACTTCTCTCAGAAGTACCATTTTTCTTAGCCAGGAAAAAGAGAATCACTTTCAGAAAAGATCTGGGTGGAATATACGATTCATAGATATTTACGAGCTGGAGCTCTAGAAGCCTCAATCTGTTTTAGTATGCTGGCTGGCTGCCTTGCCAGGCAACAAGTGAGGGAGATTCAACACCATGCTTAGCTTCTGTTTTACAGGTAGAAGAGATATACTGAGTAAATTCACTTTAAAAACTATCAAAACTAGTACATTGCTGTTGCTTTTGAATTTACAAAAAATTGGTGAATTAGCTTATCTCTGACAACGGTCTGCTGCCTTACTGTGATGCTCTCTTGTTATTTCAGTGATGGACATTACAGATATCGGCCATGGCAAAACAGACGATGAGGACAAACAGCATTTCATCCCTTTTCAGCAGTGAGTCTTCTTGACCTTGTCACACTTCTTATACTTCTTTAACAGATCCGACCTTGTTGTCACACAAACATGATTGAAAGAAACTGGAACAAGACATGAGTTATATTTGCTTACTGTGTTACATCTTTTTCAAGGATGCAATTAAACTTTTCAAGGACAAATGGGCTTTTCATTTTTTTTTCTTTCTTTTTTTTTTTAGCTCTTCTCAAAGACGGGCTTCATAGCATATTTTCATAGCACCTGCACAATGGGGTGCAGGGTGGTAGGGTTCCTAGATTGAAGGGCCCCAAAAATATCTTGACTGATTCTTGACATCTAAACTAACATTTTATCTCCATTTGTCTCTTCTCACCGTGTCACAGTTCACTGTGTCTTCTCAAGGAGGTAGAGACCAAAATGTTTTTTGTGGGATAGAATACTTATCAGGGCTCATACATTTTGATGACATTTTTCTAACCTACTAGTCCTTTTGCATTTTGTATCTTGAGAGCTAACACACTAATCCGGATCAAAGCAGAGTTTCTGTTTGCACATATTCAATGTTTCCTGAGTAAAAGTGACGCAACGTTTCCTGGACATGCAATTCTCTGCTTTTCAATAAATGCTAATTTTCCAAGTGTGTTCACTACAAAAGACAAATTGTACCACAGAAAAACCTGTTAATCTCTCTAGCCTTGACAAATTAATGTATATTTTATGAGCACTGAGTGACCTATTTGCCATCCCAAATTAATAATAAAAATGTCATGCTTCAGCAAATTAATTTTCCAATGAACAAATTAAAAATGTATATTTCTAAGATTGAAAGAACAACAGAACACTTTATTTGACAGCTTTTCTCAGTTGCTAAAGCACATTTTCTGAAACAATGCTATCACATCAATCCATAAAGTTCAGTACAACACTTAATTTGTAATTTGCAAAAGACCGTCAAAACATTGAGTCAACTCATGAGTCAGAAGTAAATAATATCATCAGCTGGTTCATCACCGCCCCTGAAATGACATGTCGCTTTATCATTGCATAACCTGTCAATTGTCAGGGGAACTGTGTAATTTCCATTTAGTTTCTGTATTTTAGATTTACGAACAGTAAGCTAAATAGTGAGGCTCAATATCCACCACAGCCAACAGAAGGGCATTCACCAAGACTCGACTCAAATGCCAGTTTCAGTGTTAACATTTATTCACATAAAACCTCTTTACAGTAATGTAAAATAAAACAATATACATCATATAATATAATTTTACAGCAAAGAGGTTCATGTCAACCAGGAACTAATGCTGATGCCTGTGCACAGCATTTAATCTACTAAAACCTTCCGTCATGGTGAAACTAAACCGTCCACACAGGCAACATGTAGACAAGTCTCTGTGTCCACTGTCTGACCAAACCACGACAGTATACGAAGACATATCCTCTAATGAATGAGTGACATATTGTCCCTTTTATGATGATTCTCTCGTCCATTTTCAGTAACTGTTCTACATAAAACTCAGTTTCACCCCATATAGTATACACTTGTTTTTTGCAATAGAAACAATAGAAGTCTTGTACTTGCACTCTGTGTTACTTTGCACTATGGTTGTCACTTAAAATAAATGGGGTGTGCCAGGGGGAAATGGTGGAGATTCAGAAAGCCTCACATTGCCTTTGCAGCTCCTCTGTCCATTTGTTTGTCACCTGTCAGACATGCCGGCAGCAGATTTTTCTTAAACTTGTCCCGATGTTTTTCTCTCAGGATAGCGATGGAAACCTACATCCGTCAGAGGCAGCTCATCATGTCTCCGCTCATCCCGTCTCGAGTCATAGGAGAGAACGAGCCACTCACTGCTGTCTTCAACAAAGTCATCGCGACGCGGGAGGTCAATCACAAAGGCCAGGGTAAAAGGAAGTGCTCACAGTGTGTTCCCCCGTGATATCAGAGGGTCGCTTTAAATTGACCTTTCTGTTTTGAGGGAAGTAAATGATGTGTGAGAGGTCTACAGGGTGGGTCCTTTTGGTGTCTGCCTCATTAAATTTCTTCACATGTTTGCTGGCAGGGCTGTTTGTGACTCTGAAGCTCCTCCCAGGGGACCTTTCCCAAGTCAGGAAGGACTACCCCCACTTTGTTGACCGCAGCACTGCTATCGTGAGGAAAATGGGCTTTCCGGAAATCATCCTCCCAGGTGGATTTAAGTCTTTGTTGCTGGGCATTGCTCTGCATGTTCATTTTAATTGCTTACAAAGCCATGAGAAGGGTTTATAAATTCTCAGCACATCCGCCTGATCATCTGTTGTCCTTTCTCCAGGAATCGTGAGGAATGATATTTACGTAACATTGCTGCAGGGAGAGTTTGACCGTGGTAAAAAGAAGACCCCGAAAAATGTAGAGGTCATACTGAGTGTGTATGATGATGAAGGCAATTCCATGGAGGTAAATTAGACCAGTGAACGCATCATTTCCTCCTCATTTATTTCTAATCAAGCCTTATGTGACTAACTGTGCAACCATCCCCTTATAACAGCTCTTGTAATTCAGCTTTGAATGTTTCACTTGTTAACCGGGCTAGCGACATTGTCGGTCCACCACTTTGGTTCCATTAAGTTTTGTACAAACATTCATGGCCTCCAGATTATGAATCCTTTTGACTTTGGTGATCGCCTGACTTTTCCTCTGGCTTTTCCATGAGGTTGACATTTATGGTTTTAGGTGAAATGTCTAACATTCATGTGTCTCTTTGATTAATGATGAATCTAGTGATTGTCTGATTTTTCTTTTAGTGCCATCATCTTGTCAAAATGTCAACTTGTCTTATTCTCGTTGTTTATGGCTACCTACCTGCAAAACTAATGACATGACACCAGCTTCAGCTGCACGTTTAATGTAGTGCTTTAGTTCCTTTCATGCAAACTAATCTCCTTTCTTCTGTTTCTATAGAAAGTGATATTTCCTGGGGCCGGTTATGATGGCATCACAGAGTACAAGTCTGTCATTTACTACCAAGTGAAGCAGCCTTGTTGGAATGAAACGGTGAAGGTAAGCTGATGTTAGGCGTGTGCAGCCCAGTGCTTTGACCATGGTATCATGTTCTTTAGTTAGTTCATCAATTAATTAATCTTCAAGGAAAGATATTGACACAGGGTGCTCATACAAATCAGACAGCATGTCTTCCATATGTATAATCCTGTATTCACATTAATTCCCCTGACTTTTCTCTCCTTCCTGCAAGGTGACAATTCCCATTGAAGACGTCTGCCGCTGTCACCTGAAGGTGATGTTTCGACACCGATCCTCCCAGGATTGTGAGTGACTGTCTTATTTGTATGACAAACTCCCACGTGCAATCCTGCCACCATGTTAAATACAGCTCCAGTGACTGCCTGTGGCTCAATTCCCATCTTATGCTCCTGTGTATCTTTCAGCTAGGGACAAATCGGAGAAGCCCTTCGGTATGGCCTTCGTCCGGCTCATGAGAAGAGATGGGACCACGCTAAAAGATGGCAGGCATGAACTTATCGTCTATAAGGTACTGCTGCAGGCAGGGTTGTGGTTTTGCATGAAATTTGATTCACTGCACCTATCTTTTAAAATAAGCATGAGATTGTTTTGATCTAATTACACAAAAATGGGTGTCTTGAATAGCTGACAGTGGGTAGATGGATTATGCACAAATCTCTCCTCAATCAATAAATATGAAATTAGATCTCCGCCGATCAATATGCTTCATGATTCATTCCCCATTTTATGAATTTCTTAGGTTGATGTGAAAAAGACAGAGGACGCAAAGGTTTACCTCACCTTGCCAGCGACTTGGGCTGAAGTGGAGGAAAAGGAGAAGCAAGCAGGGAAGCAGTTCCACCATTCAGGAGTGATTCCTGTGACTAAAGATAGCTTCCAGATCGCTACGCTCACCTGCTCCACTAAACTCACTCAGAACGGTACCGTAGAGAGCCATTTCTCTTTGTCCCTATCTTCCAGCCTCTGTCTTTGTGATAATTAAAATATGTCTTGTCACAAGTCATCTTTAAGAAATTAAACAGATTCTACAACAGATAAAGGGGTGAGGTGCCACCTTCATTTCCTCCCCCGAGATTGCCTTGAAATTAATTACGCTGATCTTTGTTGTTAAAATATTGCTGATGTGTGGATGATGATTGATGTTGATCTAATTTGGTTTATATTAAAATGTGTGGCTTTTAACGCAATTTAGTTAACTGACGTTGTGGTGTGTTCATGTTTTTCCAGTGGATTTACTCGGCCTGTTGAACTGGCGGTCTAACCCCGAAGATCTGGACCAGATTCTGCAGAGACTGATGGAGGTCGAAGGAGGGGAGATTGTCAAAGTGAGTTCTGCTGCACTGAATTTGTAATATGCTGCTATATATTTATATATACTGTATGATGTCCTTATTAATGTCACTTTTGTAACAGCTTTCTGTTTCATGCACAGTTTCTCCAGGACACTCTTGATGCCTTGTTCAACATTATGATGGAGACCTCAGAGAAGGACACCTATGACACTCTGGTGTTTGATGCCTTGGTTAGTTTTTGTTGTTGTCAGGCCATAGGGTTAGTGAGTGTTAACTTGTATTATATACAACATGCCATGCTGTATATAGTTCTTTTCTGGCGTAAAGCGGCTATTGCTGAACAAAAGCAGGCCATAGATGGCATCAAAAATGTGGTTTGATATTATAATGGATTATGCATTTGGATTATAATTTGAAGGGGTCACAAGTAAAAAGTGGTTGGGATTCACTGATATTCATGATATGTACAGTATGTTCTTTCAATTTGGACCTTGCTCTGATTTGGTTTCCTCGTTTATCACCAGGTATTTATAATCACACTTATTGGCGATATCAAATTCCAGCACTTCAATCCGGTCCTGGAAACCTACATCAACAAGCACTTCAGTGCCACTTTGGCTTACATGTGAGTCTCCATTCTATATTTTCCACCTTTGATCGCTTACGCCCCTTCACACTGTTTATTTTTAGTGGCCCTTATGCTCTTCTTCTCCACCCACACGAAAATTACCAGCAGACTTTGACGCCTGACTCATTCATTTTCTCAGGAAGCTAACGAAGGTGCTCAACTACTACGTGGGCCACGCCGAGCTGCCCGTTCTATCCGAGAGGCTCTACGCAGCCCTCAAAGCTCTCAAGTACCTGTTCAGATTTATTGTACAGTCCCGGGTCCTCTATCTCAGGTATCAGAAGCACTGCATGCAAAAATAATCCACCTTTACCTCTCATGTTATACGGATGACTTCCTTTGATGCAATGTCTGATTTGATTCTCAGATTCTATGGGAACAGTGAGGATGGGGACGCTTTCTTCAACTCCATTCGCACCCTTTTCCTGTCTTTCAACACTCTCATGGACAGACCGCTGGATGAGGGAGTGAAGATAAAGGTAAGATGAAGCGTGTGCCCAGAAGCTGTGTTTATTTTGTATTTTTTTGTATTTTACAACTGAAATGCATGTGGAAACTAAATAATTTTGTAGCATGAAAATAAAAGTTAAATGGAGCAGTTCAGTCTACATGACTGCAGGAGTGCAGCTGTGAAAATGTGTTATGGAGAAGTTATTGAAAGGTTTTACAAATTATCTGTAAAATAAGTGTGGGCTCCCTGTTGGCAGTCTCTAAGGTGATGAAAAGCTCTGGTGAAAAGCTTGTTTTACTAGAGAATAAAATACATCCCTGTGCTTCAGTCTGATGAGACCTGATTCTTTGTTTTTCAGGGAGCAATATTGAAATACCTCCCCAGCATCATTAATGACATCCAGACTGTGTTTGATCCCGTGGAGCTCAGGTAACTCTCCAGGGTGGTTTTCACAGCAGGAAATGATAATTGCCTGACAGTGTGAATTATCATATTTACTTCTGAGTAAAGGAGCCGTTATTCTCAATTCTTGCTGCTGTAAAATCCACCTGTCATACTGTATGTGCTACTCATTAGTACTCTGTGACAATAATGACTAGATGTGAAATGTGACTAGCATTCAAATGGTCACAGTTCCTCTTTTGGCTCTTTTCTTTTGTTCTCTTCTCAGTGTTCTCCTAGCGAAGTTCATTGAGAGCATTCCTGACTCTCAGCTTGTGCGTCAGAAGCTGGGCTGCATGTGTAAAATGGTGGAGAGTGACCTTTTCAGGCAGCCAGGTAGGAGTCCTCGAGGCTTAAAAAACGCATAATGACATTTCACACAAAATAAAGAGGAAAAAAGTGCTCTGCATCACGCCTACATACATACAAGTTTGTCGGATCAGCTCCATTAATAGGAAATGTACATTGTGATCCAATTAGCACAGTTCTTCTCTGCTCCGTTGCTGCAGATTGTCGAGATGTGCTTCTGCCACTTGTTACTGACCAGTTGAGTGGGCAGCTGGACGACCACTCTAGTAAACCAGACCATGAAGCCTGTGGCCAACTGCTCAGCACAGTGTTGGACAACTTGGACCGCAAGGACGTGGTGAGGAACCAGAATTCACCTTTAAACACACTGCATGTATTAGTTTAAAGAGTCAGAACACACAAATGATAGAAAAATACATCTAGTCAGCTTGATATTTTGAGTATAAGCAGCCAAATTGAGGTAGAGAGCTCAGACCTCTGTGGGGACCTCGGAGTAAGATTGCTGCTGTTGTGCATAAAAAGGAACCAGTTGAGGTGATTCAGGCTTCTCTTTAGAGGTTTTCTGGGTCAGTCCAACTGGAAGGAAGCCCCGGGGCAGACCCAGAGCATGCTGGGGAATTACATGTCCCATCTGGGCTGGTAGCACCAAGTTGTCCCCATGGAGAAGCTGGAAGGCGAAGCTACAGAGAGAATCTGCGCTGCCATGTTTAGACTGCTGCTAAACGGTTTAAAATGGATGACTAGTTGGCCCATCTCGTCATGCAGATATACAGTATATAGTTGGTTTCATATGCGTAGTTTCTGAGATATCTGTCTCTGCAATTTCTGCGATGGAGTTTGTGATGCTCAGAGTTAAAAAACAGAGCTACAAAATGGAAACAATATATTTTTCCACAAAGAATATCTGTTACATTTCATTCATTTTATTTCTGACCAGCAGGCCAAAATAAAAAGATATTTAGTAAATAAACTAACTAATTTAGGACAAAGAAAAGCAGAAAATCCTTACAATTAGGGGCTGATAGCATGACATGTTTGACATTTGTGCTTATAAATTCACTGAAAGAGTTAATCGAATATCAAAATCGTTCCAAAATAGTTAAGCTCTAGTTTGTTCTTCTTTCTACTGAAGAAACCCTTTGACAAAGTTAATTATTCATAGGAACAGTGTATGAAGACACAAGGTTGATTATTTTTTCTAATGTATTATTTCAATAATGTGAGCAACACAAAAGACATTTCCATTCGCCTCCATTGTAGTGGAGGGGGAAATCTCCTAGACGACTATCTCAAAACCAATAAAGCTGACACCATCTCTAAATAAGTGAGAATATAGGTTATTCTTTTTCTCCTTTTTTGTGTGTAATTTGAGGGATTACTTTTGATACTGACAACACTTTGTAGCATGTCTGTGTTGCTGTGTTTCTGCTGGAAATTGTACCTGAGGCTGTTCTGTCTGTGCAGGGTCCAACCAGAGGGCACGTTCAGCTGATAATGGAGCGGCTCCTCCGCAGGGTTAATCGCACTGTCATCAGCATGGAGAGATCCTCTCCTCTCATTGTAAGACACAACTTTGGTGTTACAGCTGAAATATGTCCTTGACGACTACGTCCTCAGCATTCATTTCAGGATTAACATCAACCAAACCTAAATGCATTAGTTTACCAATCTTTTAAGACTCATAACACAATATCAATCAATAAGACAAATACTCCTCTGCTGCAGGGCCACTATCTTGCCTGCATGACGGCCATCCTGAAGCAAATGGATGACATGCATTACGCCCACTACATCAGCACCTTCAAGACAAGACAGGATATCATTGTAAGTGTCCCGGTTCCTCCCCTGTTGGCTACATCTTGTCCTGAAACATCTCATCAATAACAGACATTAAACCACCCAGGCCACTTACTGCTCCTAAAGGGAATATTGATTATAGGCATTTCATGAATGGATTGGACTGACATGATGAGGATGTCAGTGGGTCTCCATTATGCAATGAGAGCATTATTGATGCCTGACATGTGGCAGTGCTGCTTTGGATTTGCTTAGTTTGGATAAAGCGACAGTGTGCATACACTTGCAGTAAAGCTTTTACTCCTGTGCTGCCCTCAGGACTTCCTCATGGAGACATTCATCATGTTTAAGGACCTCATGGGAGACGTCTTCCCCGCTGACTGGATGATCATGAACCTTGTTCAGATGCAGGTCTTCCTGAGGGCCATCAGCCAGTACTCAGATGTCCTCAACATGTATTTTTTGGACGAGGCACATTTCGTACTCCAGGTGCGTCTTCATCCTCCCCCGCCTGGGTAGAGGTTACATTTCTTATTTAACACAAAATCAAAAGCTGGTGTTATGAGAAGGTAATTATGTTATTAATATTTGAAAACCCTGCTCCCCTCCCAGCTGTGGAATCACTACTTTCATTTGACTGTGGCGTTCCTCACCCACAAGACACTGCAGCTGGAATCCTTCTCTCAAGAGAAACGAAATAAGATACTGAACAAGTGAGGTCATTTACAATTCATCAAAAAGATTATTTAAATGGTGAAAACTTAATTTAACAGTCCTTTGATTTAAATTTGCCACAGATATGGAGACATGAGGAAGACTATTGGGTTTAAGATCAGAGATATGTGGTACAATCTCGGTGAGTATTTTGCACCATCTGATAATGCTGCTATTATCATAGAGTGTGTGGCATTGTTTATTCAGTGGCTGCCAGTAATGCAAGGGGAATAACAAGACAATATTTTTTATTGTCCGGTTTCACAGTGTGTTGTTGTTTTGTTTACCACATTATTAGATTTGTCCTCTGTTTGTTGAGAAATGAAAATGCAACTTATTGCCTTCTCCAATCACACTATATTTCTGTGTGATAATGTTTCCTTGTCCGTCAGGCCCCCACAAAATGAAGTTCATCCCAGCCATGGTCGGGCCCATTCTGGAGGTCACCCTGGTGCCGGAGCCGGAGCTGAGGAAAGCCACCATCCTCATCTTCTTTGATATGATGCAGTGTGAGCACAACTTCAGCCCCGGACGCACGTTTGAAACGGTAAAAAGCTCCCTCAGTAGTTCAGAACTTTGGTGTTTTTGATTTAAATTCAACTGAAGCCACTCTCGGCTGAGTATGCCCATATGCGATGTGTATGACGATGTCTTCTTTTTTTTTATTCCCCTCTTATGTTTGCAGTTTGAGAACGAACTGATAACAAAATTGGACCAAGAGGTGGAAGGAGGCCGAGGGGATGAGCAGTACAAAGTCCTGCTGGAGAAAACGTGAGGCAGAATATCATATTTTTTTTTAAACTCTTAAAGTTGTTTAAAGGGATATTTCAGATGTTTTGAAGTGGGGTTGCATGATATACTTATCCGTAGGCAGTGTATCACCTACAGTAGATGACGACCGCCACAGCCCCAGTTTGGATAGGCTGACAGGAGATCTGGCAAGGAAACAATGCACTGCTGTGGACAGGGGCAGCAGCAACATGTACTTTAGACACCTAGAAAAATATTTTAAATGGTTCAATATTTTTGCTGATGCCCCCATCCACAGCTGTACCTTTCTTTGATTTTATGCTGGTACTCCTGTCTGTTTCTCCAAACTCCATCTCCTGTAGGTAACTCACTGATGGATAAGTACTTTACACAACCCCGATTCAAACAAATCAAGCCATCCCTTAAGTAGTACAACACACCCATCAAATATCTGTCTGTTATGTGTGATGGGGAATTCACATAGGGGTGCTTCTAAAATGCAACGAAGGCCTTTGTGTTTGTGTTTTTCAAAAAGTCCTCAAGGAGGCAGAAGGACAAGGCATTCTGTTAGAATTGTAAGCAACCTCTAATCAATAGATAACCCTCTGGGACAGATTATACTATCTCAAAAAATAGCAGAAAACATATTTTATTGTGCTCGTCAGGAGGAACGGCAGGCTTTGGAATACTGATAAACTAGAAACGGCCCTTTACAGCTATAGTGTAGCTAAATGGTTTGTTTGTATGTGCAGGTTGCTGGAACACTGCAGACGACACAGATACCTGTCACAGTCAGGAGAGGAGCTGGCTCTGCTGCTGAGCAGCCTGCTGGAGAAACTCCTGGCGTACCGCACCATCACACATGACGAAAGCCCTGAGCATCGCATGAGCTGCACTGTCAATGTGCTGGTATGCCCTGTGCCTATATTTACAAAAGGGTCAACACTGTTTGTGCATGTGCACAAAGCAATGATCTGTGCGGTTCTGAAAGAGAAAATGTTTTCAAGAATATGCAATTAAGATGTTTTTCTCTTGTAGAATTTCTACAAAGAAAAAAAGAGGGAGGACATTTACATCCGGTGAGTCAGAAAGAGACACGGAGCATCTGGTCCCTGGACCAAAGGGCTCGCTGTGTCTCACTAATGTGCTCTTGTAACCAGGTACTTGTACAAGCTACGAGATTTGCACCTGGACTGTGAGAACTACACGGAGGCCTCCTACACTCTGCTCCTACATGCTGAATTATTGGAGGTCTCTGACACATCCATGTCTTTTTTTCACCCGATAAAGATCAGATTATTTAATTATCTTTGAGCTATTTAACCCTTGCTTGTACTACCTGCTCCTAAATGTTCACCTGAATTTTGATTTATGGTAATCTGCTTCCCCAGTGGTCTGACAAACCCTGTGCACCTCATCTGATCCCTGGAGATGGGAAGCATGTATGGACTCAACAGGAGCTGAAAGAGAGGCTTATCCAGGAGATCATATGTTATCTGGACAAGGGCAAGGTTAGTGTGAACTGCACCGCACGTGAACTGGTGACAAAGGCTCAGATTGCCATAGAAGTTTGCATTGTGAAACTGGTGGGGAAGTTACTTCAGCTCCGTTGTGGCAAGGTGGGGGTTTCACGAAGGACAGCCGTGGGAGCCAGATGGCAAAGTGTAGCTTGTGCTCCTGTGTTGTTTTGTATTTGTTTTATGTCCCCTTTAAGTGAGGGATGCACATGTCTTTGCAGATGTGGGAGAAGGCCATTGAACTGGGCAAGCAGTTGGCCAAGATGCATGAGAGCCACATCTTTGACTTCATGGAGCTGAGCCAGCTGCTGGTAAACAGATGCACGAACAAACAAATGCTCCTAAAATCTCTGAAAAAGGATGCTGTATACACTGATATGAAAACGATCTCAAATTATCTTATTTTGAATACCTCATTAAGATTTTTGAAATTATTCTGATGAGTAGATAAGAATTGTGTTCCAGTTTGTACGAGACTAAGTGCCCTTTGTTGAGATGTGTTAACCTGTTTACCCATGGGTCAACCAAAATTGAGTCTGCTAATTTGATTTATTATGAATAATCTACAATCTGGAACAGTGGACCAGCTCTTTACCCTCGCAAGATTACTGGAGGGGTCCTGGGAGTTTGCCCAACCAGTCTACATGTGCTTTGTGGACTTGGAGAAGGCTTTCGACCGGGTCCCTCGGGGGTTTTTGTGGGGGGTGCTGCGGGAGTATGGGGTGCCGGACCCGTTGGCACGGGCCATCCGGTCTCTGTACACCTGCAGTAGGAGCTGTGTTCGTATCCTCGGTAGTAAGTCAGACACGTTCCCGGTGGGTGTTGGCCTCCGCCAGGGCTGCCCTTTATCACCGGTCCTGTTCGTGACTTTCATGGACAGGATATCTAGGCGCAGCCAGGGGGCGGAGAGGATCCGGTTCGGGAGTCTCGGGATCGCATCTCTGCTGTTCGCGGATGATGTGGTCCTGTTTGCCTCCTCGGACCGTGACCTCCAGCATTCACTGGGGCGTTTTGCAGCCGAATGTGAAGCGGCAGGGATGAGAGTTAGCACCTCCAAATCTGAGGCCATGGTGCTCTGCCGGAAACCGGTGGATTGCTCCCTCCAGGTGGGGACAAACTGCCTACCCCAAGCGAAGGAGTTCAAGTATCTCGGGGTCTTGTTCACGAGTGAGGGTAAGGTGGAGCGGGAGATCGACAGGCGGATCGGTGCGGCTGCAGCAGTAAAACAGGCGCTGTACCGGTCCGTCTTGGTGAAGAGGGCGCTGAGCCGGAAGGCAAAGCTCTCCATTTACTGGTCGGTCTACGTTCCAACCCTCACCTATGGTCACGAACTCTGGGTCGTGACCGAAAGAACGAGGTCTCGGATACAAGCGGCCGAAATGAGCTTCCTCCGTAGGGTGGCCGGGCTCAGCCTTAGAGATAGGGTAAGGAGCTCGGACATCAGGGGGGAGCTTGGAGTCGAGTCGCTGCTCCTTCGTGTCGAAAGGAGTCAGCTGAGGTGGTTCGGGCATCTAGTCAGGATGCCTCCTGGACGCCTCCCATTAGAGGTTTTCCAGGCACGTCCAACTGGTAGGAGACCCCGGGGAAGACCGAGGACACGCTGGAGGGATTATATCTCCCGGCTGGCCTTGGAACGCCTCGGGATCCCCCAGGATGAGCTGGAAAGTGTTGCGGGTGAGAGGGAAGCCTGGGTCGGCCTGCTGAACCTGCTGCCACCGCGACCCGACCCCGGATAAGCGGCTGATAATGGATGGATGGATGAATAATCTACATAAAATATCTTAGTATTTAGTCTGATGGGGCTCCAATAATCTTTTCTCATAATTACTGAAAAAAAGACATTAACCACATATATTTTTTTGAAGATGTTATTGGAATCCATTTATTATTAATGTGTTTTGTCATCACTAGCAGACTATTTACAACACACTGTGTATTAATTGTGGTCTTAACATCTTCTTTGTCCTCTCCCACAGAAAAAGCAAGCCCAGTTCTATGAAAATATAATGCATGCAATGCGGCCACAGCCAGAGTACTTTGCTGTGGGATATTATGGCCTTGGATTCCCATCTTTCCTCAGGGTGAGGAAATGATTACCTATTTATTACCAATAAATAAAGACTTGCATATGGTGCTCATGTAATGATCTGGCTTTTTGAAACATGTCATGTGCAATAATGTCGATAAAGCTGATTGGCCTTTTGATGAAACAAGAGAACATACAGTCCTCCTGTCACTGTGCTGCATACGCACACCTCTCATATATTACGGGAAATAAGCTTGATTGTAATTCTCACTTTTTATTGTGTTTCATTGGTTATGTGCTCACTGAAATGTTCTGCTACAGAACAAGATGTTCATCTACCGAGGAAAGGAGTACGAGTGGCTTGAAGACTTCAGTTTAAAGCTGCTTTCTCAGTTCCCCAACGCAGCACGGATGAACAGCACAGCGCCCCCTGGAGATGACATCAGCAACTCACTTGGACAGCGTATCCTTATATAAATGTTATTAGCCACACAAAAGCTATTTGTTTATCAAGCTATGTTCGCAGTATAGCTCAAGGGAATGCAGTGAGGTTGATATTTTTGGTCTTATGTGCAATACCTCAACAACTATTGAATCAATTGTCATACATTTTAAACACAAATTCGTGTCCCAAATACCTACCTGGAACTTTTCATCTAGTGCCATCACCAGGTCAATATTTGTATGTGTTTTGTCTTTGTCATTATTTTTGCAAGATTTCATTCTCATCATCTTTTAGCTGTATTTATTGCTAATTGGCAAATGTTAAACCTGATAAACATAAACATGTTAACTTTTGCATTGTGAGCATGTTTTGAAGTCAGCATTATCCACAGCTGTGCACTAAGTAAAGAGTGACAGAGCTGCTAGAATGGCAGTAAAATTACAGATTCAAAACCATAATCCTAATCAATGTAACTTTGCCTTGTCTGCTTCTCCACACTATTCCTGGACTTATCCTTAGCTGAACTTCACAGACATCCAGTGCTTTACTGTCAAGCCTGTTCTCACCGTGCCGCACCAGTTTAAAGACAAGGGGGTTCCAGAGCAGATATTAAAGTGCGCAGCTGAACACTTAAAGGCTGATTTATCTTCTCGTGAATATCTTGGGATTTATAGTGCTCTGGTCAAACTGCTATATCACTGCTGTCCTTCCCTGTTCTTTTGCAGCTATTACAGAACCAATGAAGTGGACCAGTTCAAGTATTCCAGGCCCTTCAGGAAAGGTGAAAAGGATCCAGACAATGAATTTGCAGTGAGCATTCTTTACATTTACTTCAAAGTACTAATAATAATATTTACGCACACAGCCATAAATGATAATAAAAAAAGTATAAACATTCCTGTGTCTGTGCATAGCTCATTCTAAAGATTAATAAAGGCAATACAATGTCACCCTTTAACATTTTATTGGTATTTATTCTGCCCTACAGACCATGTGGATCGAGAGAACAACGTACATTACTGTCTATCGCTTCCCAGGGATTCTGAAATGGTTTGAAGTCAAATCTGTCTCAGTGGTAAGAAGCCAACTTGATGATCAAATTCATTGTTTCTTGTTGTTAAAAAATTAAAAGGATTCTTTATATGATTTATTATTCTCCTGATGTGCAGGAGGAGATTAGTCCTTTGGCGAACGCCATCGATACCATGGAGATGACCAATGAAAAGCTGAGTAACCTCGTGCAACAGCAGGCCTGCGATCGCTCACTGTCCATCAACCCGCTATCCATGATGCTCAGCGGCATTGTTGACCCTGCAGTCATGGGCGGCTTCTCCAACTATGAGAAGGTTTGACTTTTTTTGTTGAACAAGCGCTCAAAGATGTGACTATTTCTGCACTGCACTGTATTTGTTAAATTTGAGCCGTTTGCTAAGTCAGGTTCAGATTCTGTGCACAGTTGGTGAGTAATTAATTTGGAAGAAAATCAAAACTACAAAAAATACACTAATAACCGATAAATCATACAACTGTAAAATGTTTAATTCATGTTTTCTTTAACAGGCGTTCTGGCTGGCCTCAAGCCTGTTTTGAGCTACAAAGTTGTATTCATATGGGAACCGCAGTGCCCTCTTTGTCATGCTGTGGAAACCTGTTCATTGTTGCTTGCAGCTGAATTTTAGTGAGTTTGTTTTAAAAGCGACCCAATTGTCATCCTCTTCAGGCATTCTTCACAGACACCTACATCCAAGAGCACCCAGAGGATCACGAGCGCATTGACGTCCTTAAACAGCTAATCGCCCTGCAGGTAAATCCTTCCGCCATCATTGTCATTGACACTGGCCTCAAAGCTGAACATGTTTTGTAATACTTAAGTGCCCGTCTTCCCCTCTAGATCCCTCTCTTGGCAGATGGGATTCGCATCCACGGGGAGAAGGCGACTGAGCAGCTGAAGCCCTTGCACAACCGTCTGGTTACTTGCTTTCAAGACCTTCGGGAGAAAGTGGAGAAGCATTACGGCGTCATAACCTTGGTGCGTTGCCAGCCGCAAACTCAATTTAATGTAAGAGGGTGCCAAATTAAGCTATTGGCCCTCTTGCCTTCCTATCAAACGCTTCTCATTCAAAGCAGAGTGTACGTAATATTAGCGCAGGACCATAAATCTTCCTTGAGCCAGTCCATTGCAACCCAAGTTTTGTCATTGTGCTCCTCGTCTGCCAAGATTCCCCGATGATGCTTAATCCCATTTGTGTGTCCCAGCCCTGCTCTCTCACTGAGAGGAAGAAGAGTCGCGTGGGCTCCGCTGTGATGCCCTACATCATGTCCTCCACCCTGCGTCGCATGTCTACGGTCTCAACCATCTCCAGCGCCTCCTCAGGCCTCTCCAGCGGCTCCGCATCCTCAGATGGACCGTCCTGCGTTTCCTCCCAAGAGTCAGTCCCCCGCATGCTCTCCTTGCTCCCTTTGTCTACCTTTCCCCTTGTTATTGTGCTGCCATCACAACAGAGAGTTGTTTCTATAAACGCTGATTTTTGTCTAATAACTTTTTGATTGTACATCTCTCTGCATCTCTTTCTCCACCCCCGATTATTCACAAACAGTTCCTTGTTGTCCCCTCCCAGCGATCGCAGGGCCTCAGTTTTGTCCCGCTTTGAGGATGACAACAGGATTGCTAGAAAGAACAGGAAGGAATGGAGCGTCAGCAAATCCCAGGTCCTACTGGAGAGGCAGTCAGATGCAGATGAGGTAAGGCCTCATGTCCAGGTGTTATTTATTTATATATGTTCTGCTATTTTCATTTCCGTGACAACACACTTCCCCTCAGGTGATTATATTAGCTGTTTACAAGACTATATCATCCTAATATTGAGCTTCTGTTACTCAGTTGGGAATTGGGAGTAGTTACATTATGCTTGACTATTGTACAAGGAAGCCTATATCTTTGCTTTCCTGTGTTTACTCCAGACTCCTCCCGGGAAGCAGCAGAGACCCAAGAGTTTACAATTAGGGGACCGACGGCTCACCCTCTCCTTGTTCCATGGTGCTTCATCCCAGCTCAGCTTGTCTAACCCTCTCAGCCCGCTACCGGCCTCTCCACACACACCTCGCACACCACGCAGCTCCAGTATGTAGCAGAAACGGCACCGCTCTCACAAACACTGCACTGCATGCCATCATTTTAGTTTCACTTAAAAATATGCCTTGCACACAGAAAAGGAAGAATACCTTGCAGACTAACTTTGCGTAGGCACAGTTTGGTCTATAGCCCTAATCAGGTCACACACACACACACACACACACACACACACGCACGCGCGCGCGCGCATATTCACAGATGCATGCGGTCTGAAATGCTTTTCTTTCTTCAATTCTGTGGTAGGTTATTCATCGCTTCTCAGTGACAATGATGTCAATACCATAGACACCCCAGGGACCCCCCCACCCATGCCTCCGAAGAAACACCCGCACGAGATTGACAACTTCGGGTTCTCTTCAGAGGTACATCTGCTTGGAGAAAATAGCATCCCCTTACTAATGCATATTTAATGACGTGTAAACGTTAAAATATTCTGTTTTTTATTATTTTTATTTGAAGTCCTAGCATGAACTCTCTTCTCTCTTTCCCCACAGTTCATTCCTCCGCTACCAATGAAAATTGAGAGCAAGCCTCCTCCTCCGCCTCCGAAAACTCGGAAGTCGATGTTACCCACATATGATCACACCCCCCACTAAGGCTACACCTACACACAGGCTTTAAAGTTCCACAAATTCTATGATATTGCTGTGATGAAAGCGCAGCTTAATTTTTGGCATTGTGGAAACGCCACATTGAGGCACAGATGCAGGACGAATGCAAGATTTGCAGTGGGAAAAACATCTTTCTGATCCAACTCACTAATAACTCCAAGCAGTGCTTTGTTCTCAAGTTTTAGCTGATGTTTTGTTTTTAAGCCACAAGGAAGATTATATTGTAAGTGGGGTTATTGTTATGATAGGGTACTACTGTGTATAAATGGATATATGATTTGGGTACATAAGGCCAGCACATCTTGGATTCAGTGTGCTTTTTAAGAGTTAATGAAACACAATATGCATTTTTTTCTTGAAGAAAAGTCAGTATGTTGTACAGACTTTAATCACTCGCAGGGAAAACGAATGACCAATGCTGCAATGTAATATTTAGCTTTTATATGCTGGAGTAACACTGGATGACTTCTTTTCCCCCAAGCTGTTTACCGTCATTCCACATTTTAACAAGCGAAAGCTGCATTAGATACTTGTCAAACTTGATCAAGCACAGGGAATACAATGTACAGAATGTAATGTTAGTTTGAAATGTAGTTATTTTGTGTGTAAAATTATGATCAAACCAATTTTCCCAAACCACAATGTTTTAGAGACACTGGATGGCATTCATGAATGTGTTGAAGATTATGCATTTGTTTTGATGTTTATTATGACCTGAATACTGTAACTGATGCTTCCAAACTGCATCACGTTGATGTTGGTGTTCAGTGGAAGTCTGTTTTTTCTTCAGGGATAGCGCGACATTTTGGGAAATACTCTCCCTTGCCGAGAGTTAGATGAGAAGATCGATAGACTCTCACGTCTTTCTGGTACACGTGTAGCTGGAGCACACAGTGCACAGGAGGGAACAAAGAGCCTGGCTGCATAAAGGTAACCCAGTCTGCCGACCAGCACTGAAGCTTAGTAATTAACATGCAATATCTTATTGTTTATTGCAATACGTTTCCAGTCTTTATGCTAAGTTAAGGCTCTGGCTATTTATTTACCATATCGATCTTCTCATCTTATTCCTGGCGAGAAAGTAAGTAAGTGTGCTTCACAAAAATGTCAAACAAGTCCTTAAAAGAACGCTAAACAAGTCCTTAAAAGAACGCTAAACGCTGTATGGCGCTAGCATAAGTGCCTTTGCATTTCACTTTAGTTTGGTATTTCAGGACTTGATCTGCAGATTTCCTTTTTGATCAATTCATTATTGAAATTGAAATTATTGCTATTCATTCATTTGGAACATTCCCATTGTTCTGCACATACAGAGATGTGTTTTTATGCAGCATCAATTGAGTCTAATTTCAACATATTGCGCTTACATTTTTATAAAAAGACGCAATACAATTTATGTGCAGAGAGTGCTAAAACTATGCATGTAAACTTGTTTACATGATCTTAAATTGTTTCACAAGGGATTCACTTTTTTGTACGGTACACATTTCTTGACAACGAGCATCAATGGAAGTTTATACAAACAATGCCTCAAGAGATGTATAATCTTTTTTATGAACAAGCTGTTGTTGACTGAACAAAAATAAAGAATTATTAAAAGACCACAAATTCTTGGTTACATTGATTGTTTTAGAAATGCATCTTCTCCATCTCTTCACAAGTCCTGTCAACACAGTGAATATAGATCACTCTCTGTGGCCTCACTGGAAACATCCAGAAAACTGGTGTGAACTATAGTGATTTATGTATTTTCAAATAAACTAGAGTTTGTGTAGGAAAATGAAGCCTCTTTAGCTTGCTGATGCAGGAGATAAAAAGGCATCATCTGGGGAGAGAGGAGTTCATGAGATGTTTATGGGAGTTAAGTGATGGGTTCTGTTTTTTTCTAATCTGGATTGCTAATGGCCTCTTCCTTCCTGTCAGATATTGAAGTATGGGATATCACTCTCCCTGCAAATCTTAGGAGCAACAAGTGTTTGAAGGGATGTTCACCCATTCAAGGAGAGCAGCGTTGCAATACCAGGTTTAGCTGGATACACAGGAACATCTCCATGGAAACAATCCATACTGTAGACATGTTTACAGCTTCATGCTTCACAGAACCTAAGGACATCAACATCACAGACTCGTTCTTTTCATGTACATTGCAGGCGTCTTTCCAGCCTCCACTCAACTGACAATACGCCAATGACACATACTGTCTATCTTTGAGTTGTATGGCGGACACACACACACACAAACACACTTTCTATCACCATGAGACAACACTCAAAAGCAGTTGGAAAGTTTTTTTTTCCCAGGCGAAAGACACACAGATGGTTGTTTTGTGCTATTTTCTACTCCACAGCATGTCAGGGGGAAATACACGTACTATATGTATCAGCTATATACAACAGCTATAGTGATATTTTTTTTGCGGATTTAGATTGTAAATTCAAAAACCTACTGCTATATAATTAAATACACTGTTTGAGAATAAACCAGTGGTTCCCAACCTTTTTAGTTTGTGACCCCATATAATCAGTCAAATGTGTTTGAGTAGTTAGCAGTTCCACCAAAGAGACATTTTCCCTCTAAAATTCTCACATGCTTTCATTTGAATCATTATTTGTTTTATGACGTTTTGAACTCAACGACCTAACTGTATTTGGCTACTGTGTAGGTGGAGCTAGTTAAACTTACAAATTACAAATTACACTCGTTCCACCTCGACCAGCTGCAACAGTAAAATTATGCTTAAATATGGATGCACCAGTATTGGCAATTCAATAATGTCACAGGGTAGGCATTTTATGCAGTACCTTTAGTACATTTTGCTGATAATACCTCTGTGTTTTTTTTTTAAAGATTTTAAATGCAGGACCTTTACTTGTAATACAAATGTTTACATTGTTGTATTGGTACTTTTACATACATTAAAAGTTACACTTGTTGGATATCTGGATTGCCTAACCAACAGACTGTGAAATAAGAAACCCAGTCAGTTTTTGTAGGCTGCCTAGATCAGAAAATCTGGGATTCAACAAGCCATTGAGATCTGGTTGTTTTACCTAAATCACATGCGGCCCCAAATTATTGAAGTATGAACCTGAATATAAACGTAAACATCCCCTTTAAGAAAAGGATGTAAATGCTTTTTCCTCTGCCATTTCCGGAGCAAGTATTCCGATAGAGAATAATATAATTGTATTGTATAACATTATTGCATCCATATTAGCCAGTATGTTATCATACTGTACTGTTATTGCCCCTGTCATGCCAACCCAAGTGCCTCCAACAGAGAGAGCTGGAAGCCAAGGGTTCAACTCAACTCCCCCACATCAAAGGAAGATGTGCCCTTTCTTATTTTGTCCATTTAGCTGCAGGAGGCCTCTCAATCTTCTTTGTGTAGTGGGATTAGCTTCACTATTGTATCTCTGCTTTGAACCTCAATTGGTGATGCCAGGGGGCGAGAACTAATGGAGCATTGCAAAGAGGTCTGCTGCCTTTAAAAAAAACTAAAAACTATTTACACAGGGTGGGTTTGCTTGGCACGGGTGCACTTTTCAGGAACGCCTAGCTTCACACCCACACACAAGTTTGCAGTTACACACAATCACACTTGACTTGTTGTGGAGTACAGATGTGCACTTCTGTTGAGGACCAATGAACAGATACGCAAGAGAAGGTGATAAATGCTTTTCTCCATCACGTTTTTTTTTTTTTTTGCCTCTCCAAACTGTTGCAGGAGTTTGGACTGGCAACCTTCCAGTAATAAGCAGGCTCCTGTTGTCCCTGTGCACAGCTTAAACTATCTGCAACCTGGCTCAGGAAAAACTCTTAAAACCTCTGTGATGGGAAAAAAAAGAAAGAATTCAGGCTGTGCAAGCTTTCTTGTTTTATTAATATGCTCTGTACTCTCACCACGGTGCCATGTATTTTTGAACATTTTTAGATGGGTGCAGAGTTACATCATGTCCAGGCAACCACGCTTGGGGATCTATTTTACAGGCCTGACCATTATTTGTTCTACTAAAATATTAATATTCATAGATACAGTCTGATGAGCGTGTGATTTGGAAGGGAAGCTGGTTACCTGGCCGCTGCGATCTGTGCATCACTTGAACAGCTCTACCCTGCTGCTCTAAGGCTAACACAGCTAAAACACCTTATTGATGTAAGAAATTAGCAGGACATTAGTCATTTATGTAATTGCTACCACAAAAGATAAAAGAACAAGTTACTTCAAAGCTTTAAATAAGTTCAGGCAATAATTAATTTCAGCACAAGATAGCTTCTCAGGTTTTAACATTAGCAGTAGTGCTGGGTTTGGCCTCTTGTTCGGGCACCTTGAGACAAGAAAAACACGGATATTCATCCAGGCCGATGTTAAACTCATGTATCAGAGCTTTCCAGAAAGTCTTTTTCCCGTAGATCAGCACCATGGCGGTGACTGTCGTGTAGATAGAGATGAAGAAGAACGTGAGCGTGATGATGTTCTCATGGTGCACCGATATCTGGTAGTTGACGTACAGGTCTATCACGAGGAAGAGGATGAAGACGGCCACTAGAGATAAAGCCATCTGGATCACCCTCATCTGGGAGCCCAGCTTTGGACGGTGAGCTCCGTTGGTGCTGGCTTTCATGTGGCGGAGATGGATTGCCAAGTGGACAGAGATGGAGATGCAGCATTTCACCATGAGCACCCCTGGCAGCACATCAGCGAGGATCAGATACATGGCTTCGTAGACCTTGCCAGAGACGGTGTCGGGCATTAAAACCCCACAGTCTTGGTTCGTGATGGTGTCGTTGCCAGAGTGAAAGACCACCAGCATCGGCATGCAGGTGCCCAAGCCGCACAAAGGGATGAGAAACACAGCTAAGCTCACGTGTTTGAGGATGGCAGCCTGGATCTGTGTGTAGCAGTGATTTGGTGTGGTCACCAGCTTGGTGCTGTAGTAAAAAGTGAGAAAGCTCGTGTCCCACATGATGGTGAACTTGAGGCTGTAGATTAAAAGCAGCATGACCGCGTAGGGCATCTCGGCGATGCGGCACTTACTGTCCACCTCATCCATGGTCATCCAGAAGTAACAGACCAGCTGGTGAGCCACGTTGGCTAACGACAGAGCCAGGATGATGGTTTCACTGGGACTCCACTTCTTTTTCTGCCTGTAGTTCCACAGACTCATCAAAAAGATGTAAACATTAAAGAAGACTGTAGTGACGCCCAACAGACCTGTCATTACCCAGAGGGACAATTTATTTACCGCAGACATTATGATATTCTTTATCACAAACACATATGCAATCTTTATGAGAATAACGTATTCCACAGTGTGGCACTCAGCAGTGTGTGTGGGGCTCTGACGTGTTTTGCTTTGTTCAAACAGATGACAAGAAGACAAACAATTATACACACATACTCCAAACCAGAGGATTCTTCATTTCACTTTGGTGATGTGGCCTGGGGGAAAATATTTACACATTTAGTTTCTGAAATACAAACGATCTAAATAGGCTCAATTAAAATATGTATTCATAATCTCTATTATGGTTAATAATACATGTAAAATCTACAATTTGGGTGGCCAAATGCAAAATGAAGTGCAACTGAGATAAGAAGGTTAGAACAATTAGGGTTTAAGAAACATCCATTTTTACCTCAAACGAAGGTCCCATGGGTTGGATGAGGCTTTTCATCCCTCTGAATCCTTCTCAATTGTTCTGCTTACACTTTCTGTGCCTGCTAGTCATTACATCACATTATCTGACTCAATATCTTTGGCTGCAATAGAAGAATCCTTTGTGTTTATTTTGTTTATCCCCAGCTTGAAGTAGTCTGCACAATGCTCTCAGCAAGGTCCTTGGATTTACGTGTTCCTTGACTACTGGGAAATATATATCAGCATTGGATATGATTTGCATCAGTTACGACCACAGGTAGTGGTGGCCGGGTATTTACATTGACACAGGGTGTTCAGGATATGTGCCCATTATGAATATCCGGGGACTTTACTGTATGTCAATCAGCGCAGCATGACAGCTCAGCCAATCCACAGACCACACTCTACCGGACTCTGCAGGCAAATGGTTATTCCTGCGGCTCGGCCACTTATTTGCAAACACCAAACACCAACCCCCCCCCCCCCCCCCCCCCCCACACACACACACACACACACACACACACACACACACACACACACCCACACCTATTTACCTGATAAGAAAAGCAAACCACCTGTGAATCACCTTGAGGAGCCTTTCGAATGCACCACCATATCCCCGTAGTTTGTACAGTCAAGGAAACTGACTTTGTAGAAAGACATTGACTTAAATAATAATGTGTATTTTTCATTTATACGTTGGTTTTCTTGTTTTATCTTAATTACATTAGCATTTAATACTGACCATGGTACTCTGCATTGTTCTTCTTTATGAATAACACCTTAACTTATCTAAATCTAAATCTAAATTGTAATAACTAGTTGTTTTCATACCAAACATTCCTAGATGATCCAAAGCCAAATTTCAAAGGCAGACGCTGCCTTTTTGCACAAAAGCTAATTTTTATGAGGAAACTCTTTAAATCTAGACGTAAAAGAACACTCGGCAGTGGGGAATTAATTACTCTGCCAACACTGTGAGAAGTTCTGACCTGTAAGAAACGTATTATTAAAAGATGAAATGATCTACGTGAGATTGCCAGGCAAGTATTTGTAATACATTATTGTATCTATTTCCCCAGCTCATCCTTGGATCAAAGCATGATCACACATGAAAATGCTTTTGTAAACGGAGAACTGATTCTTCTCATGGATATGCATTTATTTACTAATTTAAATTGAGTAATCAGAAAGATGAAGACATGGTTTTACATTTGTCTCCATGTGAAGCAAACAGGTGTCAAAGGCAAACACTGCAGAGGCACATGCATGGTAAACATGTTGTGTGTGCTGTGGGAGCTGCTCGTCAACTTTTCAAGAAAAGGTCATCTAAAAGAGAGCTTGTCTCAAAATGGGGCCGGAGACACGGTGCTGACTCTGGATTCTGAGCGTGGCTGCAGGTTAGCGCTCCAACTACTAACTGTTTGAGTAATAACTACAGTTTACTGACTGCTGAGCCAAAAATGGGGGAGAAACATACAATACATAAAAGGAAATTTTGCAGCGCTTTGTTCTGCAAATGAAAACAATTCCAGGAGGCAAATGCACATAAGAGGATCGGAGGCAAAATTTACTTCACAGTCGCTCGTAGCTCATAGTTTGAATCTATATTTATACATAACAGCCCTTAAAACGTGGTAAGTGTGTTGAGAACCGTCCCATCATGCAATGAGGCAATTGCTGCATTCATAATCTCAGTTTACTGTGTTCCTGGTAATTTCGTTCTACGTTGTGTTCCACAATGTTTCCATGCCGTTTCATGACTGTTAAACATTCTACGAGTGAAGTTGGTGCATCGGCCGCATTGTCTACCAAGGTAATCATAAGCCTGTGTTGAAAAGTAAACCGTAACAATTTTTTTAAACCAGTTTTAATTGCACAATTTTCAGCAAAGTGAGTTCTGCAGTTAATCATGTAATACATGTTAGTGTTTAAATGAAAAAATCCTTTACTTAATATAAAATTAAACACCATATATTCTGTCTCCATAAAAGTTAAAACCAAACCTCAAGAGGTCCTTGTGTATGCATGCAGCCATAAAAACACAGACACAGACACACACACCAAAATTGTAATCTGGATGACTTTGTTATCCACGTACGAAGAAGGGGCCCTAAAAATAATCAGTCTCCAATTTGTGAAAACAGACAGAATGTTTGTCTGACCATGTTAATCCACCAAATTCTGGATGTTAACTCATAGTTTTGCACCATCTTCGTTTTCAATGCATTCCTAATTAAGTTGTTAATTAAACTGCACCTCTGACCATATAGATTATTTATATAGTCATAACTCATTTTGCAAATCAAAACAAAATGCCTAATTTCATTCGTTTCAATCTTTTCCTCCGAGAGATGGTTACATTCTGGGAGTGGGAGGTGTGTTTTAAATGTTGTTCTATTGTACTGAGTCAGCCCAGATATCATAAAGCAATAAAAAAAAAAAAACGGACCCACGCCACACAAATCTGGCTGCTCGGTGATCTCTGAATGAGATTTAGATAATACTCTCTTCATCAATGTCTCAGTTAAAAATGTTTAATTATCCACATAATTAAAAAAAAGTAATACAAAAAAAGGCACCAGTAAAAATAAAAGTCTTTTGATATATACATTTTACATACAGTTTTAGCAAAATCAGTGTAACAATGAAAACCGGTGATGTGCAGTATTGCTCCAGTGCATTATGAGTCACCCAATTGTACATTTTTGTTTTGGACAAAGGCTCACCCTGAAGATTTAATTCCCGCCCCCATTATTCTTCAGGTAGATATATTGAACTTTTTGTCATATACATACTTTACATTGAGTTTTTTTACAATTGAATATTTGTTACTTCCCACTTCAGAAGGCGAAGTTTTATACTAAAAATTAAAAAAAGTCTATCAAGCATTTGGATTGAAGTTACACAGCGAATCCAAATTGATGGTCGTATTTGAGGGAAGGACGGCCTCCCCCTGCAGTAGTTGGCTGTGATTTGCCGTTACTCTCGCTAGAGTAGATGGGACTGGGGCCTGATTCCCTGACACTGGGCAGGTTTTTCCTCACAGAGCTGTAGTGCACCCCAGGGTGGGTGCGGTACGCCAACACTGAGCGTAAACTGGAGGTTCTGCTGGTGGGTCTGCTGGTGGGTCTGCTCTCCGGGGCCTGGGCGTCCTCCCTGAGAAAACAAGTCACCGGGTCACATGACTCCATCATATGCTCCTCAGATTTTAGACTATTTCATGGATGTTTCAAATGGTTTCCAGCTCAGGTACAATACCTTATTTCGTTTGCGACCTCTTTCTGATAGCGACGCTTATGGCAGCAGCAGATCAGGAGCCAGATGAGAAGGAAGAGGAGCAGCAGCAGCAAGAGAGCACCAATCACCGCCCCAATTATGACACCCGTCTTATTGGTAGCTGCAAAAGAGGACATGGTGTTTTCAGGTCAGACAAGTGCAGCTGTATGACAGCTGTAACAAGAGGCTTGCATGTCATTTTACAACTTTCATGACAGATTGCAGCAAATACTGGAAAGCATGCAATAGAACAAAATGCATCCTTCAAGAAGCAAGAGTATTAAGTAGGCCTACTTAAGAGTAAAGTTAGTCGATGACTTACGGTTGTATGCATTCAGTGCATATTTACACTGTCCTCTGCCGACAGCATTTTGTGCCTCACACACGTAACTTCCAATGTTGCTGTCTGTATGGTTCTTTATCAAAAGCTCCCCGGTCTGTGGGTCTTAATGGACGAAGAGAACACTCAGTACAAGTATATTATACAAGTACAGCATCATGAAAGCAATACAGAAAAGCCTTTTTTGTCTGGATATGTCCTCACCTTGGGTTGCAGTGGATGGTATCGCACCTCCGCTCTCTCTCCTCCATGTGTAACTGAGAGGTGTGGTTCCCTCATAGGATTTGCAGCGGAGGGAGACTGGGCCCCCTTTCTCCTCTCCACTTTCAACCCAACACTTTGGCACTGATGGGGGAACTAGCGAAAGACATAAATAAATAAACACTCAATGCTTTAGTTCATTGTGGGAGGATTAGAGGTGAGAAAGAGGAGAGCAACGTGAGGTATGGCTAAAGAGGTCAGGTGTGATCACTGACTGCGACATGACGAGAAACTAGAGCGCCTCCACATTCCTCATGTAGGAGAGTAGCAGTTGAAATGAAGAATAGGAGGGCGGAGAAAACAAACAGGTAAAACTAGTAAAGAAAAATTCCTCCTCACCCATCACCACCAGAGTGACTTTTCTCATGTCAACACCCGGCGCCTTCTTGACTTTACACTGGTAAGTGCCTGTGTCGGAGATTTTCACATCAGAGAAAGAGATGGTAGCGTCTCCATGCTTGGGGTCCCCGATGAATTTGAGCCTTTTGGAGACCCCGTAGTCGCCGTAGTGGTGCATCAAGCCCCCTGTATATGATAAGATCTGAGATGCAAAGATGGGTTTGAGTGACAACACTTCTTCAAAAGCAGGTTTTCCCACTAACGGGGCCCAAAGGTAAAAACAAATCCCCCACTCTTGTATGTTTAATGAATATTCTACTGTAGTAAATGGTCCAACCTCCCAGACAGGTTTTACTTCCCTCTCAGTCCTCACACACCTACCAGTTGGTCTTTCTGTGTCATGTCTGGGCTGACGTTGGACCACTCAATGTCCAGCTCTCCCGTGTCTTGAGTGGCGGGGGTGTAGGTGCATCCCAGTTTGACTGTCTCCCCCAGGGCCTTTTTAATGGTCTGCGGCCCTGAGGACGTCACCTCCATTGCCTCCGTCACATCTGATGGGTCAGAAAAACTCACGTCAGATTTGTCAGATTTTCATAGTGTTCTACCCAAGCCAAAAGACATGCATATAATAGACAGAACAAAAATGATCTCTCTCTCAACTCCATATATATTTTTCCAATTTAAGCTCTGGGCTTGTGCTTGTAAACAGTCTCAGAGTGGAGTAGGTGCTGATCTGAAACTAATTGGCATTTTAAGTCAAACTGAGGAGGATTTGGAGCTGGAATAGAAGTAAAAGTGGTATTTTTGAGAAAATGAGTGTGTATTAATTAAAAACTCCTGAGGCTCATTAGTTATATAGAAATATATGGGTAAATGATGATGAAAACTGAACCCACTTGAAAAATGTACTTGACAAGTGGCAGTTAAAAGCACACCCTGCTTACTCATTGTTTACGGCCATCATGGACTATAATGATTGCCAATAGCTTGGTGTTTATAGAAATAACTCAATGCTGATTGTTATCAAGTTGCAGCGTGTGTCAACAGATCCAATCGATTTATCTTGGTCATGTTGTCATTCAACTTCTCAGACATCTGGAGCAAATTTATTTTCACCATCTAGGTAATTAACCTTCACTAAATGTCTTAATGGACCATGTTCATGAATCAAACCAGCCTCTCTTTTGAGACCAATAAAATCCAACGCACTTCAATTCCACAAAGCAAACTACGTCAGAGGTATTTATGAAAGCATGTAAATGGCAGATGTCCTGAAGGGAGTCTGAAAAAAGCTCAAATTAATCAGTCAAATGTTTATACTGCAAAAGCCCTCTCATGGGATCTACGGAAAATGTGTTTTCCATGTGGAGAAGCAGTCACTAAGCTTGACACAAAAAGCTGCAAATATATAAATTATGCACCATTTCTTGGACCTAGAAGTGCTCGGAGTTTTGCATGTGTTCTATATGTACACTTTCACTCTGCTGCATACAGAGTGAAAGTACAAAATTAAATGAAGCCCAAGAGTAATTCCTCCACTAGGGACGATGGCGTCTGTTTCTTTACGAACATCAGTTACACAGGAGCTCATATAAGAAAGAGCTATGAATGTTATGTAGGGTGCCCGTCAGCCACCCACATTGTATGTACACGGTGCATTGATTGTCTGAAATGCAATTCACTCAGTGGTATTACCGTTGTATCTTCAGCTGAGAGCATGCCAGACTGGCCAGTGTATTGTGTGAGTCACAGCCCAGACAGAAAAAACACCAGTTCTGTATCATATCAATTCTGCTCTCTATGATCAGAATACCTAAGCCTTTTCATAAAAAGGGCTGTCAGTGTATTGGCTTCGGTCTTACTTATCTGAAACCTAAAACACATTCCTGAGATATAAAATTAGACTCACCTTTCTTCAGCTGAATTGTGAGCAGAAACAGCACAGCCACCTTTAGCCTCACGCTTGTGAAGACAGGCTCCATTATTAACCTGAAAGCAAGTGCAACATGAAGTGAAGAATTTTGAGACTATATATCCGGTGACTATCTACTTTGAAGGCTTGTTTTTTGGTCTCTAATTTAATTCCATGGACGGGGGAACGATTTCTGTCATCTAAATTAGCGCTCTAACACAGCTGTTTGTCTTAACTCTAACATGTCCGTTGGAGTGGAACATTTACTGCTCTTGACTTGCTTCCCTATTTTTAGAGCAGGTGAGGTCTAGAACAAATGTGAATATCAACGTAAAACAAGCAGAGGTAAGATCAAACAAGTAGAGAAAAACAAAGAAGCTCTGACATACCTTAAAGTTGAGGAATAATCCAAAGTAAAAGTATGTCCTTGGAGACCTGGCAGGACTTCAGTACTGGTGGAGCTGGCTTATTTTGTTCTCAGGTGAAACTCAGTAGCAGTAACTATGGCCACACCCTCTCTGTCCATAGTGCACCTGTTGGCCACTCTCAGAGTCTGGAACATTTAAAACCTCCTACAAATAGGTTATATTTTAGGAAACTGCTTTTTGTGAGTTGGAAATGTTTAACATTAACGTTTTTATTTCAAATCAAATAGGAAATAGAAGATCTGTTTTGGATTTCTTTTCTAATCACAGGCTTACGTGCAGCAGTTTATGACAGAGATGAATTATTACCTGCCAGAGCTGTTCAACAACTGTTGACAACTTTTTTTTTTACGTTAAACATATCTATTATCTGTCATTTCATAATGCATATCATGACTTCCTGTGTGTTAATATAATGATATTTGGTTTGGATGTTTTAATTTCTCCCAAAAAACGTTTGGCATGCAGTTCTGCTTTCGGGTGGTTGAACAGTGACGTACCTTCTTTTGTGGGCTGCTCTATTTCCTCCCATCCTTCCCTGACACACCCTCCTGACACACCCGAGAAAACAGAGCGACTGACAGACGGTAAACAAAGAGCTGTGTGTTGAATTGTACCTCACTGCCAAGGTGGTGACAGAGCTGCAAAATGCAGTGCAACGGCTTCACCATTCAGTCAGTAAATAAAACCTTTATTAGATGATTAAGCTTGTCACAGAAATCACAAATAGTGTGAGCCATACAAACCAATTTCTTATCAGCTATGCATGATTTGGTGATATGCAGAGTGTGTAATTGGAGTTAAACAGCTCCATATATCATCTGTTTAAAAGTGCAAAACCTCACTGTGGCAGGTGACACAAAACGTGAGTGTACAGTAGGTGATTTGAGTATGGAGCATGCCATTTGCCATGAGGAAACCTAAGTGCTGGGTTAATGTGATCCTGACAATAATTAATGAATGTTCATTAAAGAGACGAACAAATTAGTAACACTTAGAAAGGAACAAGATCAGAGAGTACATTTGAAAGCAGCACCACCCCACATCCTCTTGTGTTCCACGCTGTGTGTTTGCGAGCTGTGAACATGGGCTTCATGCAGTGTGCATGAGTGACATCACATCTACACTGTAAGACATTTCAAGCCAGTTCAATTTGCAAACGAAAGTTCACCTGCTGCCTTGAGAAATCTAGTTAACTCAACTTGAAATTTCCTTTGATTCAACTGATAAATTAAAGTTCATAAGGTTGATGTAACGACAACGTTCTAGTTGTCTCAACATTATGATCCAAGTTGTCAGAGTTGAGTGAACTGTTTGTCCCTTGTTGTTTGAACTTGATCCACCAAGTTAAAACAAAGTGTTTTTACATTATCAGTTCGAGAAAACTTTCCTTAGCTAGTCAAACAAACGCATATTTGTGCTTTCATGTAACACACAGTTACAAGTTAGAATAACTTTACCATGTGTATACAACTTGCCATTTCAAGTTAAGAGGACTTACATTCCAAATTTGTTTCAACTTGCATATAAACATAATTTTGACTGACAATTTTAAATGTGTTTGCTTTATAGAAAAGAAATGACCAACAATTATTACTTCTGTTCAAAAGATATAACATTTATTGGAAGAAAATACACAGACTGAAACATTCGCTACAAGTACATCTCCTCATACCCAAATACAAGTGGAGGCAATCTGACAGATATGTGTGTGAATGGGTGAATGATGACAAGTAGTGTTAAAGAGCTTTGAGTGGTCGGAAGACTAGAAGAGAGAAACACAAGTACAGTCCATTTACCATATATAGCCGAGCAGTTTGCTTCTGAGCCCATGGAGTCTTGCTGAGCACTGGTCCGGTTTAATGTTCATGAAACTCAAAGGTGTCGTTCATATTATGGGGGTACTCAGGTCAAGGCAGTAGATTGTGCCATCAACATGAAGCCTGTGGACACGTCTTTGAGCTCATGTTGGACGATCTTCTCTGCTGCCTCGGCCACATCAAAGACTTCCAAAGGAAGTGAATCATGCAGAACGCCTTCGAGTCCCATCAACAGTCCAACCTGCATTCATCCAGGGTTTCTCCATGAACCTGAAGACATAGAAAGACATTCACATCTTAACTGACATCTCCAAAATAGTACTAGTTCAATGTTTTGAGAGTCCTCATTAAAAATCCCTAAAACAAAAAAGGTGAAGGAAAGGGTAGTTTACAATTATACAAAATCTCTATAAAAATGTGTGTGGCTATGGGTAATAAAGCTAATGAACACAACACATGTTACCATTGTCGCATTACAACCATTGAGTGTAGTAAATGTGTAAATACAGTGTCTTACATCACACATCCGGATTATGTCGGAGGAATCCTCTGAAAGATAGTAGCATGAAGACCAAGCAGGACAGCTGTTCTTCGGTTCTGGTTTGTATCCTACAAAAACAGACAAGAGAGATGAATGCAATACCAAAGGTATGATGCTAACTTGAGTACAGAGAAGGCCTAAACACCACCGATCATGTCCATGACGCTGTTTATGATGCTGGATTATTCTTCTTTGTCCGTTAGAGGAGAATGCACAAAACTTACATTTCACGTCACGTACTGGACATTCTTGATGACATCTGAAAACAGAAAAAATCAAATGAATTGCACATTTAGTGAAAATTTGTGTTTCAGAAAAATATAACATGCGTTTACTTTACGCTAAAAAAAAAGAGCCAATAAACCAAGTATTACACATCTAATATTCAAATACACTTTGTGGATTTATTATATACATATGCTGTTTTGTCTTATGCTAGGCTAGACGCAGGAATAAGGGAATAGAAAGTTCTGTCTGTCACAAGGGTCCAACTGACCAAACCGCACTATAGCAGCAGCCAGATGAATCAGCCAGATAATTGAAGAACAGAAAGTATAAACATGATCACAACTGTCTCTTGGAGCCATATATGGCATTAATGGATGGTATTGACAAGACAAACAAGTGGCTGATGCAAGAGTAAGTTCCACTTACAAAAGGGCGGGCTCTACAACTATAACGGTGTGCTGTGTAACTGTTATTCAGATCTCACTTGGCGCTTGGCTGTAACAGACTTATACTCTGTGGTGTGATCTCCAAAGATCTTTGCTTTAATAATAAACTTGCTTTAACAGAAGATTCTACGACTCTGTCTTGACTCTCCCACATCAACCAACTTGGGGAAGCAGTAGGCTGACTTCAACAATTTCCAGTCAGTTTATTGGGTTAGCTCAAACGTGTGCAGTATAAGGCAACAGCCCTGCAAGAGTTTCAACCTTGATGTTTGAAATATTCTGTTTTAGCTTTGTTTAGGTATAAGTGAGACCGTAGATTGTGATGTTTAAATATATTAAATTCACTGTAGAGTACAAGAAACACCTCAATATAATCCAATTCAATAGAGCAAGTCTCAAGAATTAGTATTGCAACACGGTCTGTGCTCAGTGCGCTGCTGCGTCCCTACATCATGCTCTGCATTAATATAAGTCATTACTAGCATACAAACTAAATATTAACACATTAATACATACATTTTGCCTACTGTCAGGTCAAAATAAAATACAAAGAGCAAGCAAATCATGGGCAGTGACTCTGCCGTTCAATGTGAATCCCTCAGCCTTATGACTCTACATTATACATTCAGACTGCTTAAAGTTCGTGTTAGCTAGCTAGCTAAAACGCGCTAGCTAGCTAGCTAACCGAACGAGCCAGTTGGAGGAAGGAGGGGTGTTGAGCGAAAAACGTAATTTAAATGAAGCATGACATAATGAAAGAAAATTGTGGTCACTTTAAATCATGAACCAATAGCTTATACTTCTACATTAATTATGTTTTATCAACTGCAGGACAGATAAATAGGTCAACCATTTGTCTTAGAAGAAGTTCTATTAAGGGACATTGTTAAGCTAGCTAAACATTAAAGCCACAAAGTATCTAACTGTTAAGCCTTTCCAGACCATTGACAAGCACGAGCTACATAACTGTGTTACATTACTAACGTTACACATGCTATTAATTAAGAAAAATACTCTTTAAATAATGATTTAAACTCACCTTCATGTGCTGAAGCAAAGCAAAAAGAATCCTCAGCTCTGGTCAGTCCGCTCTACTTGTTGCAGTGGAAAGTAACTGTGAATTGCTCTGCCTGGATTCACTGGAGGTTGTCAGGTTAATTATTATTTTTTTAAACCCTCACTCCCGCCTTTTCCAGTCTTTTCTCTCTTTTTTTTACTGATAACTTGAAGAGCCAAGTTCAATTAACACTAACAAATCAAAAAAAGTCAATACAAGGCATTATTGTAAGTTTAACTAAGTTTTAACTTGAACAGTTAAGTTCAAATCTAAAACTTGTCAGAGCTCTTTGAGTTAAAGAGAAGAAGTAAGTGGACATAACTAAACAGGGCTGTGATGTTTTACAGTGTATGAATCTGTCCACAAATATGTTCATGAGTGATCCTGCAAATGTCAGGGTGTGTGTGAAACTATGCGGTGAGCTGCTTTACCAGCAGGTGGTTAATTGCCCCACTTGTTCCCCCCCAAGGTTTAAGACGGGTTTCTGGCACCGGAGCACTGCACTGAACAGACTGTGTGACAGGACAAGAAAAGATCAAACAGACAGTTCTGGGACAAAAGACCACCATGAAGACCGCAGGAGAGAGAGCGTGAACACGCATGCTGCATACACTTGTGACCTCCATGACACAGCAGCCTTTTTGACACCTTAATTATCCCACTAAACTTGGTTGATGTGAGGTAGACAAACTTCTGTCTCGTCTTTGCAGCCAAGATTCGACTCTAACCCCATCCATATTCCCAGATTTGGCAAAGGTACCCTAATCACACCACGGGGTAGCAAACAAACCACATTGACAGATGTCCAAATTACAAGTAAACAGCTGAGCAAAGGAGGCAAACAAATGACCAAAGCAGGGCGGGGAGAGGCTACGGAAAGGCTTGCCAGCAGCCATACTGAAATAGCACGGCAACGTGAGTCACGGTGTGTCAATGTCAGGCAGCCGGTTGGGCACATATATTCATCTTTTTAAGGTGGAACGCCACTGGGACAAGGATGGCGCTTCTGGCAGAGGGAGGCAGTCACTCAGCCCCTCAAACAGCTACGTGAGTGGAATCCAGCCAGCACAATCTGGCCCACACACTATATTCATGACCCCCTGAATCTCTGCAATTAAATGTCCACTCTGACAGTGAAATTGATTTTTTTGTCTCCTTTACAACAATCAGTTGTTATTCACAGATGTCCTGCCCATCACAAACATACCTGAATGGTTACACCATGCAATAATGAGACACTGGTAGCGCTGCATTGCCAGTTCAAGGTGTTGTGTTGGTTCTATTCGGAAATCCTGCTGTGTATGTTTTCCATGCGCCATGGTAGGGGAATAAATAATAAAGCGTAAAATGCAAGGATTCATCCCAGCTTCTGTGATTATTATTATTATATATTATTTCCCTGTAAGCAACCCACTAAGGAAAGGGTACAGCTAGCTTCAAAGCATGCATGGGTGATGCTGGACACAGCAGGACAAAATCCCAGTGGTTGCCTACTTCAGTATGCTGTCATTCCTAGTCTTCATGATTTTGAAACCAGTGCAGCAAAAAACAGTATGAACATGATTTATTTTTTGCATAAACGAGGAAATAAAATAGTACCTAAATGAGGGCAAATGAGCCTGAAAACATCCCACTCAACCTAGGGCTGAAATCTGACAAGGATGAGCTGGGTTACACTTAAAATAAGCACCAGTTTTTGTTCCCGTAAATCACTTCCACTGTGAATCTCTGTCCGCATATGGACAATTATGATCAGCAAAGAGTCCATCTAAACAAGTATGTTTGCCAAAACCTTATCCTGCCCGTGCAGACAAAACACTTCCTGTGGTAAACCCACATGAACAAGAAAAAGCCCTGACGGTCCTGCTTCATTTACAGTAGACCGTTTCAACTTCTAACCTCTGAACATGAAAAGGCAGGGCTTTATGAGAAATTCTGCATATAAAATGCGAAAGTAAATGGGAATTTATCGTATATTTACTACTCCATCCCACCCTCGGTTCACAAGCTGCCCACCCACTTATACCCCCGCACATACACAGCCTCCAGCAGTATGAGCATAGACGGTGGACCCCGTAATCCAATAAGTTGTGCTTCTTGTGCTAAACCCAGTGAAGTCTGGCACACAGAGAGAGAGTCCATGGAGACGAGTGGCCCCTTAAGCTCCGCTTGCAGGAGTGGGAGAGAAAACTGTATTCTCTGCAAAAGAACTTCAGATCTCTCTCCCCTCTCTGCTTCCACGATAGATCATATTTCCCACACACATTGGGGAATTATAACATAATGATGTATATCAATGCTGACTTTTCTATTAAAAAAAAACAAATTAAGAGAAATATTCTTGGAAAAACAGCCTTGTTCACCAACTGTGTTATGGAAAAAGACTGGTGATGAAAATGAGCACAATGTTATGCTTTATTGTCTGTATCCTCAGTCAATAAAAAAAAAAAAAAAAACACACACACACACAAGAAATTAATTTGGAGAAAATTATTCCGGCGGAATAGAAACTCAGTTGAATGGATTTGAGTACATGCTTGGCCATGCTTGATAGCAACACAATCATTCATAGACTGACAGCAATTATTGTCAAAACACCAACAATAGTTTGCAATAGAATTTTCATTCTTTTGATGCTGTTTGTCCTTGTGGTCCGTCATGGCCACAAATGAGGGAACTTGACTTTGTTGCAGTCAGGCAGTAATGGTTCATTCTGGGCAGTAATAAAAACATGACATTCAATCTCACAAAGCTTCTACACAAGCACTCCTGTTATCATACAACATGGGACGACACTTTAATGATAACATGATTTGGAATAACTTGTACACAATAATAAACCCATGATATGGAAAAGTGGACTGTGTGTCATAGTTTACCAAACCAGATGAGTCTCCACTGGGACTCTGTTTTTTGGACCCAGACAACTTCTGTTGTGATTTCATATTGTAAAAAACTCTGACGACACCATGCCATGCTACAACAGTAAAATGACCAGCTTATTCCAGCGCTGTGAGGAGAACCGATATAATTTCACCGCTGTGTTACATAAGGGTCGTTGTTTTTCAGGCTGCTGTGAAAGAAAGTCACTTTTTTTTTCAGTCCTTCACGCTGCACGTTTTATTACAAAACTGGGCAGATATTTGATCAAATGTAGGCACAAAGTGATCACAAGCGGCAGATTGTTGACAGAAAGGTAAATGACAACGTAACAGACTCTGAGCACTTTTTTGTAAATGCATCAGGTCTATAAAGTTCATATGGCTAACATGTTGGCAAATACATATGTGCTGCACATCCAGCAGATACAGAACAACACCCATTTGAAGTCAGGTGTGTTTCAACTTGGTGAATCTAAGTCCATCTAAGTCCAATTAGGTGACAGAGTCGGTTTTAGATGGATGCAGCTGTAAAGAGGTTACGTGTTGAGACTGAACTGAGGTCCTGGGCCATAAAACCAAAACAATGGTTTTGCTGGAAACTGCAGAATCGAGGGATAGTCCTCTGTGGGTTTATCATTACGGGCAACCATTCACATTACACAGTCATTTGAGCCATTGTTAATATAAAACATATTGATTAGAACGGCTTTAACTCATTATTAGCCCTAGTCTGATCCTGCCTTTGACTTTACATCAAACTGCAAGCCTGTTAGGAAGCAAGGGCAAATCAGAAGACATCAAGTATAGACCTTACATGATTATCTGAAGGTCTAAAACCTCTCTCTCTCTCTCTCTCTCTCTCTCTCTCTCTCTCTCTCTCACACACCATCAATCCAGATAAATGGATGGTGTGGGTGGCTTGAGGCTCTGAATAGAGCTGCCCATTCGAACTGGAAGGAAAACAAAGAGTTTTTACACAAGTCAGGTGTGATGGAGAGAAAGAAGTCGGAAAGGAATGCTAAATGTTTTTCATTTGTGATTTTGCACTGAACTGTGAACTCCACGCAGAGACGCCCTTGCTTTGCTCCACGCAGAGACCCACAGATGTCGAATATCACACAGTTCAGTGAGGATTAGATGGGCAGGATCACACAATCTGGGCTGTTTTCTCCATTGTTCAGATGAATAGTTACAAACAATGCAGTTTTTATAAAACAGGTGACACCAGCAACATAACAGTGCTTTAGTTTGCACCAAAGGGTCTTAATACCTGTAACTAAATGAATAAGCATGTCTTTTTCATAACACCCAGTTGTTATTTAAAGAAAATCTTTATATTTTAGGCAGTCAAATGTTCATAGAGGTTTACTGCTCCATGTCTTTCTTGTCATTTACATTAGGATTTAGATTCTCATCTACATCAGAGCTCTTATTTCCCCCGGCCAGACACATTGGATAAAAAAGAAGAAGCTTTGTGTGTCTTGGATTTGGTCATGAGTCAAGATAAATAGACCAGGCTTTGAGAGGAACATTTGGTCTCATTTGTTATGTTGCATTTGAAGCACTGCTGTATCCAGAGTGTTTATGTGTGATAAGGTGCTTTATGCTTGAGCAGTTGCATGGGTCAATCCTCATCAAGATGTTTAATGAGTGTTTTAATGACTCGCTGCGCAAATGAGCTGAGGGTATACGGTTATAGACTTATAGAGATGACCAGTTGTTTGAATGTGCATTGTGTTCTTACATCTTATTTATAAATCTTAGATTTTCCATGTGTATTTACAGTAATATAGACGTGATGCATTAAACATTTATCCTGTAGAGGGAGAGAGACATGTTGTGCGTTGATTACAACCACAGTCTCTGTCATCTGTTATGCACAATTTCATGATTGTACAAATAATGTGCCACTCGCAGTATTTCAATTATTTACTTGAATAAATGTACTGTGGGGAAACATGTTGTTTAATCAAGACTTTATAAACAGAAGATTTCTCAAACGTGCTATATTTATTTGTTTAAATACCAGCAGCTTTAAAAGGAGGAGTCATATTTATGTTATTCTATTATGATAAACCTGGGTATTGTATTTTAAGGGGATCTCACATTAACAGTCATGCAATGGGAAATTGTAAGGTTCCTTTTTAATTTTTTTTTAATGAAAGTGTACATTTGTGACCCTTTTCTTAAGATTGATGTCTTATAGTAAAAACATATGCTTGGGACTGAGAACCACAGACAAGCCAGGGAGGTTATAAAGTATTGAGCGACGCATTAACACATTGGTCGTTGTGGTGTTTTAATGGGAATTGTTGACAATAACATAAATATTGAATATCAGCAGTCTCATCCTTTAATGTTTTAAGAAACAACTTTATACTGCTGTAAATATGCAGATCAGTGCAGCTCCTAATATATGAATTTATTACATGACCATGTTTTATTTATCCGTATACTGGATTTGTAATTCAAATACACATTCTAGATGTCATGTACAGACCATAGCATGCTAAAAAATGACTGCAATAATGTATCCAACTCCAGACTCCATTACTTGTCCTTTAGAGGCTAGTGCCACAGAAATGTCAAACACACAATTAAAATGACAAAAAAATTAAAAACCCACTGTTGCTTAGTCATTTCAACTTTCTTGTTGCTCTGGCATGCATGCATTGAATAAAGCAGATAAATAAATAAAATCAGTTTAAAATGTTAAAATGTCTTTCTAGTCTAACCAAGCAAAGCAATTTGCTGTGACAACACTCATTGCACATGACTACACAAGTTATCATACCATTATAGAGATGACTGCATGAAGGACAGAGTGCATGAATATTACAGTGATGCATTTCTGTATAAAAAATGCATATTGCATAAGTTATGAAAATTGAAATCATGCTAGTCGTGCAAAAAATTAATGATTTAATATACCCATGGTGAATGGTGTTATCAATAGTATTATTTCAAGAGCAATCAGGACACTAAAGGCAACAATGAAATTCTCATCAGCTAACCGCTTATTTATTGGTTCACTATTTCTAGCCGCAGTAATCATATGCTCACGGTGATGCACAGACGCTAACTTCTGTCTCTGAGAAGCACATCGCCAAATGTGTTGGAGTCAAAGCCCTATTTATAAATGTCATGAGTTATAGATTAGACTGGGGAGTTAACGAGCAATCATTACCTCAGCTTATTGGTGTGTTATTGAACCGAATGTAAATGCAGCCTTGAGTTGTGGAGAAATGTATTCTATAGAAGTAGCTTTTCTCACTCTGGCTTGTTTTGAGAAAAAGAAGCAGGGTGATCACTGTTGTCAAACCGCCGCAGGCTCTCTCATATGTAACTTTTAAACAGATTGTAATTCAAAGCTTGTTCTGCCCTCAGATAAAAGGACTAAAAACAAAAAGAACTGGCATTTTAAATCAGCTGTGGAGGCATGTCTGTAACAGCAATAGTGATGAATGGTGATTGTGAGTCACACAGAGGACCTCAATCATTCATCATTATAAGATTTGTCAACTGAAATGATTTGTCATCAAGTGAGAGTTTTACTGCCCCGTTGGCAAAAGTGAGCAATGCAATTTGTGGCATCCTTTTGGGGGCTGAAGCTATGACCAAGAGATTTGATTCTTTAGCCCAAAAACACGTCAAATGATTAAACAGCATTTTAAAGACACTCCTTTCAAATGTGATATACATCCACTTCTGCTGATGAAGCTTTGCTTTAATTAGCAAACAAGCTCTGCTGAAAATGTGCTTCTATTATTTATGCCAACTGTGTCCGGCTGATGCTCTTTGGCTTGTCATTGAGGACCATGGACGCAGAGATTACTCAACGCCACTTTACAAACAACTGAAGAAGAATCTGCTGCACAGAAATCAGAGCGAACCCTTCAGGGAAAATCCCAGCTGCTGCAGGGTTCAGTCAAACCTCAGTTATCTGACATCCATCAGCCCCCCATTCATTCCTGTGTAACTTGTTTTCCCCCCTGCCCTTTAACAACATTCACTGTGGAGTCTCTGTGGTAATAAAGATGGTTTCGGTGCTTTTTATCTTTATTAGGGTGTTTCAGAACACCGTGGCACTGTATGCCCCTGCTGCTCTAATGCTGCGATCATTCATGCGGTAGCAGAGGAGCCCACAGCATTGAGCCGGAGGGACTTCTGTCAGAAGGAGTCCCTGCTCAGAAAAAACTTAATAAGAGCTATATTTTACAGCCATTTATAATGGCAGTGCTTGTGCTTCTGCTGTTACATGCAGTATGTTGGAATCAAACCATTTACAGGTTGGGATGTGTGTGTGTGTGTGTGTGTGTGTGTGTGTGTGTGTGTGTGTGTGTGTGTGTGTGTGTGTGTGTGTGTGTGTGTGTGAGAGGTTACCAAAACGGAAATATATTTTCACAGAACTGAATGACTTTTTACCTCTAAAGCCGATTCTCCATGGACACTGCCACACTGTCAGACTACCACACAGGAAACAACAATATGACTAGGTGCACTGCTTATAAATCTTATACATTTAATTGTTGTTGGCTTTTGGTTGATTTCCCCAGTGTGGGAAGCCAAGCAGTTGAAAAATCAGGGGAAATAAATCGGAGAAACAATGAAACATCTCCAAAGAAAGCACTATATTACTGCATCATATAACACTATATTACTGTTACATCATACAGTGTACACGTACAGCAGTGTTAGAGCCAAGATCACTTCATCTACGTTCTAAATCTATGGCCACAAGATATACAACTGGGATTTAAGGCTCTAAATGTAGCAGACATTGTGTCAAAGGGAAATAAAAATGCAGCTATAAAGGTCAAGCTGTTAACTGCTTTTATGTTGCAAATGATTTTCTGATGTTAAGTAAACGAAAGCTTCTCTGGGATCACTTAATATGGATGAGAAAGTAACTCGTGAAATATATCACACTAGATGTTTGGAGCAACCTTTTCACCTCTGGTTCTTGTGTCGTACAATATCGCTGAAAGCATGCTACTGTAATGGAAAGCTATATTTCTGTGAAAACACTTGAATACCGGAATCATTTCAGGGACACAAATCAAACTGTAATAAAGATACCGACCAGACACGTCCACACAATGAATCACTTCGTTGACTGATTGAAGTTTCTACCTCTCACTGCTTAAAAAAAATGCAGAGCAATTTCTCCTCGAGTAGTAACATCCTGTGCATGTCCACGTTTCCACTGAGTAATGGATTGAAAAGTGAGATAATAAAACATTCTAAGTCTTTCTGATCACCACCAACACTTTGACATGGACAAAGAAGCAGCAAGGCCATTTTCTCTTCCTCTGAGAGTCCACTGGGACACGTAACAAAAGCATTAGCATTCAAATTAATTTTACAGGTGACATGCATTGCACAAAAGGTGGGGTAACATAGAAATCCCGTTTTGGAGCGCAGCAGGCAGGAGACAGGTCAACTTTTCTCCGAAACTGTGCCAACCGTCTTTGAATACTTTCACACTTGAATGACTCTATTTTCCGCTGACACTAATCATTTGAATTTGACTGCCGGAACTCATTATTTTCACTACCTGGCTTAAAGGTACTACATGTTGTATACTTAAATTCATATTAGAGTAGATGTAATGCTACTAGTTGAATTGAATAACAAACGAAAGAAAGACAGAATGAAATAGTGATTCCTTTCTGTCTTGTGGGCTTTTTTTGTCCAATTTAAAACCTCTTTGGCTCAATCATCCTTAAAGAAATCCCTTCCAGTGGATGGGAGAGCAAACGCAGTAGGGAGTACAATAATGAAATCTGCTCATGGAAAGGAGCTATGAGCATTTATAGAACATTAGCACAATTGATTTGCTGACAGCTATTTCTCAAAATATCTTTGCTTCAAGGACTTCTTCTGTTCTCTAAAGATGAAGCTACAGCCTTAAAGAGCAAAACGCTGGCCTGGCTCCGTCCAAAGGTAACACTGCGTCACTTATTACTCTCTGGTTTGTTTGGTCCGAAGAAACAGTCTTGCAGTGTTGTCTTCGCATTGAGGTTTCCAGGCAACCAACAGAGACTCCAGGAAGTTATTGTTACTAAATAGTAAAGTACATAAACTTCGACTTTGACTACAGTTTGGTTTTTGCACGGACGAGGCAGATTTAAATATGTTGTAGTCTTTGCAGAGGGCCATGCTAGCTGTTTACTCCTGTTTCCAGTCTTTATGCTAAGCTAAGCGAACCTGCTAACTGGACAGACAAGAGAGTGACGTTGATCTGCTCATCTAACTACCTGCAGGAAAGCGAATAAGCTTATTTACAAACACATTGAGCGAATACTTTCAAGTACTTTTCGCATAAATGGAAATCAGGCACCCAGATAAAAAGAAAATATGTATTTGTGGGTATATTGATAATTGTTTGTGTGCCTACCTTTTAAATCTCTAGCTCAATGATGAGCAGAATATCGCACGCATGTTACCTGAGAAAAGAGGGATGTAAGAGATGTAAATCAAAATGTCATGCTGTGAGGGGAACAGTGAGAGCAAGTTCCCCTCACAGTGAGTGTTTACAGGAAGCACAAATTGTATTTCTGGATGTTGCAGGCAAGATTTGACTGATTCTGTTTTTGGCCTTGCTCATCCGCTTGGAGTACCGTATGGTTTAATACATCGATTAACTCCAAAAGACATTTTTCATTTCTTGGAACATAGGGTTTCAGATTTTGCCAGTGGAGTGTAGTTATATTTATGCATTGTTATACTAAGTCAATAATGTGCACTCCACAATTCTTCATTCAAACAAATATCCTCAATAATGATCTGCAAAATGCAGATCACAGCTCTCTAATCAGCATTCTCCTCTCAGCTACACAACACCAAAAGATTTCAAAACACGGGGAATTGCTTTTCATCAGTCACTATATGACAAATCAAACACTAATTACAATATCTGCCAACATTGGATCAACAAATCATTTGTTGTGCACATATTACATATTTTGTGTGCCCTCACATATTTTCCATTGGCCCTCGAGAGAAATTCATCATATATGCAAGTGCTAGAAACTAAATATATGGATATAAATTCTGTTGGCAGCGAACCTCCATGCCTGCCTGGGGGCCAAAGAAAGCCTGAGTCATGTTTCAAAAGTGAATTGTGGGAGAAATCCTTATCTGGACCACCTTTGACCAGTCAAACTTTACTCCACACTAGATGTGTGAACCAGCTAAAGAAACTTCAAAACAGGTCTGAAAGGACAACTGACAGCTGTGGGTGAATCACTGTGGTGAGCAATAGATGATTGTTTTTTTTTCACACAGGAAGAAAAACACCTTTTTTAAAGCTCTCACAAACTCGAAGCAGCACTGCCTCAGCCTTCATGCACATATGTGCACTAGTGGAGGTTAAATTTCTCTCTTCACAGAGAGAAAGCCGGGGGAAAAGAGTAACAAGGCAGCGGGGAAAAGGAGGAGGGGACGGGGAGAAGACAGACCAAAGTGGGTGATATGTTAATAGCAGAACCGCCTTGACCCGTAACACCCACCGTCCCTCAGTAGCCTGCCTCTATTCTCCCTTTCTTTTAGGAGCAATAATTCAGAACTGACAGAGAATACATGGTTATATAAAAAGAGATTCCTTTTTTAGTTTTTAGCTTCACTGGCCTGGCATATCTTTGTGTCTCATGTGCAAGCAAAGAATGGCATCGCCTTATTTAACTACACCTGTACTAAAAGCTAACCTGTGTATGAGAAAATCAAGAGAATACCTATAGACTTATTTATATTAGGGGCCTCCTAGTTCGAGGTGGGTAATCCAGATACAATTAAATACTGTTGTCAATACCAGGAGAGGATGGAGAAGAGAAGAAAGGCAGAAAACCAGAAACGTGATGGAAAATGTCAGCTCCCCTCGCATGCAGCAGCAAATCCAATGAATTGTATAACATCTAGAGCACAATGCATGGATTTAGAGAGGGATTTTTGTTTCTCTCCGTGTGATGCACCAGTCGTCGATATTCTCATCACACACAATTTTTCATCAATTGTCGAGTCAATCTTTTAATTGTACAGTCATTATCACATAGAATGGCTAGTCCCTATTGTGTTATGTCTTTACACAAACAATGCATAATCATAATGATAGGAATAATCAATACAAAATTCTTTATGAAAATTAACATCGTTACTTCTGACACATCAAGGACCTGACAGATTTTTTTATTTTTTTACAGCTTGGAGAACATCAGTCCTGAGATTAAACTTGAATATAGTTTGTTTGTTCAGCATGTACCACAATGACCGAAATACAACTTTATCATCAATTAGAACTGATCATTTAATGAGAGAGAAGAGCATCTTGTAGTCAGGAGATTGGTTTCATGCAAAAAATCTCAGGACGCTCTCTCTACGATTGTTCCCCCACGTATAGTGGTCGTGCTACTTCTAGTTGCTGCACTGATATGCCAAATGCAACAGAGTTTAACTGGACAAACAGTATATTGTGAGAATAAGGTGCAACACTGTAACTCTTCCAAACAGAAGTCAGTAAACCAGGAGACTATCAGATCATCCCCATAACACACTCACACAGAGACACTCAAAGATGCACACATACATCCTAAATGCTTTACAAGATACATAATACAAATCAAAACCAGCAAGTAAAAAGTGTCTTTGTTGGTTTGTATGTCCTATGGCAATACAGTTTGACTAAGAATAAGGTCAGTCTCTCCACAGGTCTCACTTCTACTTTAGCAGATGTCCAGGCGGTCCATTAGATCGTACACAGCTAACCTGGCTGACCACGCCACTGTTCTTGTGTCAGTCAGGGTGATAATTAGCTCCAAATATATCTCTCCATTCCCATCTTCTTCTTCTGTGCACATAATGATATACTAAGACCCCAAGTATTTCCTTCAGTGCTGCAGAATCTCTCATCTCACATTAGAGATAAAAGCACTTAATCTTGTGGAAAGACCATTTACCTCTGCTTAGCAATTGCACTTTTAGTCTTGTAAGGTGGAGTTGGCAGCTCAGACCTCACATTCGATGGATCCTGATATGGTGCATGTGCACGGCCTCGTCTCATTCACCAAAGAGTCCATTGTCTCCGAGTTGGAATGGTAGCTCAGATAGTACTCTTGCAGCTGAGAGTTAAGGTCCTGCTCCTGCTTATGGGCCTTTTTCCTGCGCTTATGGTTGACTGAGTGCTGCTGCAGCTGCCTCATGGTGTTGGGGTAGCGCCTCCACGAGACATAAATAACCAGGAGGATCAATGCCACTGACAGGAACAGGGCTACGCTGCCTGCAATGATTTTATGGAAAGCCATATGTTCAAAGTGTAGCTCTGGGATAAACGATGTCGGGGGTTCAGGGGAGACGGGCGATGTGGAGCTCATGTTTGTGGACTCTGTAGTCTTTCTGTGTGTCGCACTAGGACGGCCGGCCGAAGGGGTTAACCTCTGTGCAGGGGACTCAGTACCAGGGTCTGTTGTGAGGTCAGGGTGGGTTGTGATGTTCACAATTTGGGTGGAAGTCAGAACGATGAGAGAAGTGGTTGAGAAAAAATGAGACACGTCCGCACACGTCGAATGATTCTTCACCACGTCCACGACTCTTTCGCCCTGCACAGACTTGGGGCTGCTGCATATCATACTGATGTCTTTAGAGTCTTTGAAGTTTTTGAGCCATCCCATGAGAGGGCAGATGCTGGGGCTGCAGTCCCAGGCGTTACCTGCCAGGCTGACGGTAGTTAGTGAGGTCCACGCTGCCACGGCCTTCACAGGCACACTACTGAGCTTGTTTGATTCGAGGTTAAGTATTTGTAAGTTCGGCATACACTGGAAAACCGACGGGTCCAACATTTGGATTTCATTCCCTGACAGGTCCAATTTCTGGAGTTTGTGCCAGGTCCAAGGCACGCCTTGATTGATGGATCGTATGCGGTTCCATTGCAAATAAAGAGCCTGCAGGTTGGTAAGGCGCGGGAAAATGAAGAAATTAATCCTGGAAAATTGATTGTGCTCTAAATGAAGTTCTTTCAACTTGAACAGCCCTAAAAACGTTGTGCGGGTGAGGCTCCGCAAGCGATTGTAACCTAAGTCCAAAAACTCCAGGCTGCGGCATTCAAGAAAAGTACGTATGACGATCTGCTTTAGGCCATTAGATCGAAGGTGGAGGTTTTGTAGTTTGCGCAGACCGTAAAAATGCCCTGGCTGCAGAGACTGCAGCTGATTATAGGACAGGTCCAGATTTCGCAAGTTTGGTATTGCGCTGAATGTGTTATTGTCCAGATGAGTTATTTTGTTGGAGCTAAGGATGAGTTCTTTGAGCCTTCGCACACCATGGAAGGTTAAAGCATCTATATCTTTGATGGAATTGTGGTCCAAATAAAGCCAGATAAGCTGATTGAGGTGAGCGAACTGGTACGGTAACAGGACCAGCAGGCTGTTATAGCGCAGAGACAGACCTTGGCATCCTGTGGTGATGTTTTCTGGGATGCCTTGGAAGATGCCAGACTCGCAATAAACAATCTTCCCTTCGCAGCGACAACTCGCAGGGCACATCCTCTCCCCCTTGCTGAGCAGCAGCAAAACAGCTGCCTGCAGAAGAAGACATGATAACCTCCAGTCCAACATCACAGAACCTGTTGGGGGTAGAGTGGGGCACATGCAATCAAAGGGATGACTTGGTTTTTCGAGAATGTGTTTGTTTAAAGACGTTGAAATAAAAAGATGTGAGTAATTCATTCTTCAAACAGGAGATGGTGTAGTGAGGAGCAGCTCGAGGTCTGATGTCTGAGACACCAGAGCGAGCAGACTCATGAAGAATTAAACAGAGTCTGATGCTGGCTACTTCTAAGGTGAGAGAGAATGTGTGGAAATATTCCGACACAGAGAAAGAAGTGGACTTTAACAGGTAATTTAAATGAATGCTTGAATAAATAGTAGACCTCCTTACTCTCTAGATGTAAGATATTCAGTTTCTGAACTATTCAATCTGTCAGTAGGCTATAAACTGGTAATAGCTTTCGTCTTCGGCTACGAGGAGCCTCAAGAGGGAGAAACTGTCAGTAAATTGTTAAGAACACAATGACTTACCCATAGTTACTGAAGGAAGGAGTAATCCTCCGGAATAAAGAGCACATTAAACTGCTCTCAGATGGAACAATCGCAGTTCATGCAGCCTCAGACTCGATCCACATAGCGAGCTTCACTTGTGTCTTTAATTAGAGGGGAAAATCAAATATTTTTCCGCAGCGGCGCGAGCTCCCCTTGATCAGTGTTTCACGCGCGGTGACATGACGCCCTCACACTTGGGTCGTAGTTGGAGTCGCCGCTATAGTTCAGCCTGCTGTGTGCGCAATAACCCATTTGAGCGCCTGATCCTCCACTCTATGCAGTTTCTCGCTCTCTCCCCCTCTCTCACTGTGTCTCTCCTACCTCTCTCTGTCTCTTTCGCCCCTCTCGAAGGCGTAGGCGTCCTCAAGCACACACATATTTAATAAATATACTATAGAGGCTAGGCTACGAAAGATGTATTTAATTCATTCATTGAAAGGTATATGTAGTATACCTTTCAATGACTAGCATGTGGAATATGAATAGGTGAGGCTATATACCTTGCTCGTGGGTGGGGGTTCTATAATGAGTTCTATAATTAAGATACATTCAGTAGGAAATTTGTTTTTTTAAATTTAAATGTACTTGCTAATAATCCAAAACTTGCTGAAATGTGTGGGAACCATGAGGATGCACAGTATGATGATGGCATCATACACAATTATAATACCACTGACCATGGTGAGGATAATATTTCCTTGATTAAAATAAGGGAGCTGGATGGTACAAAACCACCATTCATTAATAATTTAAATCATTTTGGAAACGAGAGGAAGTTGTGTCATCATGATTTTGAGTCCCTATCAGCTGCTTGTAAAAATCACAACTATGGTAAAAGCTAAAAGTGTTTGTTGACGAACAGGATTCATCCACACCATTCAGCAGCAGGGGGAGTGAATAAAGATAAACAGGTAACACCTCTCAGTGTCTAGATGCTGCTAAAGAGGTGGCGACGGTGGGATTATCAGGACTCAAATCAATGGCCCTTATGAAGTGGGCAGTCAACTGGCAGCAGAGGAAAGAGGAAAGTATGCTTTAAGTAGGAGGGGACAGGGAAACCTGTAATTCTGTGGTCCTTTCATACTCATTTTTCATACTTTTTCTCATGCTGCTTTGCACAGACACACATTGGACACAGCAGTGTGGAAAACATATTTCTTGACTGCACAATATTAAGAGCTTCAGTCTAATGTGTGGTAACAGCAACCCCTTGTGCATGCAAAAAGAAATGCCCTGTTTCAAGAGTTGTTGACGTCAATCTACAAATACATGACTTCAGCATAGACGAGAGAGAAATCAGCAACCAGATCACTTGTGGTAGAAATAAATGAGCTAATGAATTGATATCATATCATGGTAATATTCTTGGTCAAACAGGATTTCCTCTGATGCCTGTGGATTGTAGGAATACATGTATTGTTTTAAATCTGTGATGAACACCACAGCAGGGGTGACCCTATGATGTGTGAAACTGAGCTATTCTGTTAAGATAATACCTCCCAGCCTCATAGTAGCACATTTTTCAAATATTTAAAGAAAAAAGTCTCTTCGAAGGGTGCGCTACCTCACATGTCAGTCGAGAAATTTGCACCTGAAGTGTGGGACAACTGGCTGCTTAAGGACAATGACGCTCAAAGTGGGGCTGCGGGCTGCGTTTAGGCAACATTTAGGCAGAAGAACACTGTGAGAGCTGAACTACGAGAGATCTGCTGTACTGACTTATGGACCGAACCTTTTCCTGGACATGAACATGTAGAAAGTGAATGTCTGCACACCAGCCAGATCTTGAAATTGACAATGTAATCCTCCACAGATAGGTGACAACTACCATCGTTTTTCCATATTTGCAATGACAGAAGACACAAGTGAATGTTGATAACATATCACACATATGTTAACTGATTTCAAACCCATTCAGAGATATCAAAGTGTGAGTCTTAAATGATGCTAATGCAGACCTTTATCGTATAGGAGCTTCTGAAAAGTAGAATTTTGAATGGTATATTCTTTTTATATGCACCACACACTTTACTGTATTTGCAGAGTATTGTCACGATGTAAAATACAGACACATGGATATAGATTTATTTGTCCGCTCAGTCATCTTTCACAAACCTTTTACTCATCTCACTGAGACCGCGTCTCCAATTATTATTTGTCAGACCAAAGGGTGCCGCCATGTCACCCATCTATAGATTATCACCCATATTTATATAAGGGCCTTTCAGGATATTTGACAGACCTAATCTCTTGATAAAAGCCAGAGGCCTTTGTTTTGAGAGATCACTTTACCGTTATCCACAAACACCTTTTGAATACCTCATGGCACACATCTCAGTAAATCAGTGCAACGTGTGATCTTGATAGTAAATCAGCCATCACACAACCGAGTACAGGGCAGGACACCAGAGAGTGAGGCTCTGTTCCAGTTTGTGGACTTTGCTTATTTGCATGATTTTTTTCTGGTATTTGACAACTGTTTAGATGCTTTCTTTTACAGGTTTCTTTTATATTTTACAGTGAGACAAGGTGCACTGAACTGATTTGAGTGCTAAAGAACCCATTATGAAGCTGATAAGTGTGTGTGGAGGGTTTTCACAACATCCTGTCGCTAAACTCAGGTGCTTCATTAAAATGTTATTTGCACATGAAGAACAAACAAGGTACGAACAGCCATACCATAAAAGCTTAACAGAAAAACAAACATCCTGAATTACTGAAAAAGCATTATTTATTTACTTCAAAGGTTCTACCGAATTCATAGTATAAGTATAGCAGCAAACAAGTATTTGGTATGGAACGATATATTGTCCTTGTGTGTGTGTTGTATTCCGAGCTTCTCTGTGCTTTAGTCATGCATTCATTTGAGTGTATGCAAGTTTCTCTGTTATGCCCCAGGCTAGTCCTCATACAGATGATACTGCCGCCCGTCCAACCATGTTGTTCAGGAGCATTAGGTCAGGAGGAACAGAATAAATATAAAATAGAAAGATAAGCCACGAACATTAATTGATGACAACATTGAAAACATTACAACCACATGGTGGCTAACATTTCAATAATAAATTAACTGAGAGCAGATCACCAAATACAATCAGTGGAGTGGCTTTGGAGATAGCTCAGTGCTGAAGCTTGATGCAAATGTGATTCAGTATTAGTGTGTGTACATTTGGTTTAATTGCTGTATGTTTCCTCAGAAAGTAAATACACGCCCTGCAGTAGATGAACATACACGTAAGGACTCTGTGAGTGTGTGTTTTGGGAGATAGCCTTCAGGCCTCTTCTCCCCAGGCATAGATATGATTGACAGGACAGAGTGACGTTTCCTCCATTGGCTGAATTTACTTTCTCCCATTTCCTGTTTACAAAAAAACTGTGTGTCATTTGATTTTCAATGTATTTAATTGGTTCTAAATAAATGATGATATAAACATTTTAACTGTTGTGGCCTTAACTCGTTTTGTTTTCTTCTTTTTTCCCCTAATGGAGAAGAATTATTATCGGCACAACAACATTGAATACATTTTTGCGATAAAGAAATAACCTCTATGCCCCCTGGTCTTGTGTACAGTGTGTGCACAATGTATTATGTATAAAGAAATAATGAAAAAATAAAATAGAAAGAGTTGCAAAAGAAGAACCTCTACATTTGAGAGGCAGGACAATGACAATATTGCAGGGAACTATTAAGTGGTTGTTTCACACAGGATTTAAAGGCAGAAGCCCATTATCAACACCTCTATAATGCATTAACAGCTGATCATCACAGGATTCTTATGCATGAGAGTGTTATTTAAAACGGTAGACTACAATATGACCATTTGTTAAATGTTGCTGAAGCAAAGACTTAATATAGTGTTTTAATGGTGTTTACTTTATGAAAAGTGGAGCACCTCTGTTGCTGGTGATTCACTATGTGAATTAGTATAAAGACATGAGATACTTATCACACATACAATTCCCCCCCCTGAAATAAAACAGAATATGAATTCAGGTCAGATGACAAACTTTTGTTTTCAATCATTAGAAAACTCCAAGAATCCCCTCAGTGCTCTGAGAATCGTCCACCAGAGGAAGATCGTTTTATACTTTCACTGAAATAAGAATAACGAACAGGCACAATCAACGAAGTGGGATAAATTGAGGAAACTCCTTTTTAGATAGCCTGTAATCAGAGTGAAGTAAATATCCAACCATTGGCATATCAAAAGAGAATAATAAGTAAGTTTATCCAGTACTTCTTCTTCTCCCTTCATTTGAATCGCAGAAGCAGCAGGGGATAAAGTTCCAGATGTTTTGGGATGAGCACTCTTCTCAGAAATATCTAACTGCTGCTTGGATATTTTGTATGCGTAATTTGCCGGGTAATTAACACATTTAGGAGTCAGGGTAAATAGAAGCTGCTTCAAGCTGCTTTTAAGTCGGTCTTCCGTCTAATTATTTTACTATTTATACATTTAAAAACTGTGTTTCAGTAGGATTCATTATGCTGCAAAAAAGCAGGTCCACCCCTTGCTCTATTATTCAGGGCTCAGTCAGTCACAGACAGTCATTAAAGTTTCATAGGAAGCAATTTGGGTGCTGAGTTATTTGCAAAGTGAGGTGAGTGCATTTGTTGCCAATATGCCGTTGTTGTTGTTTATGGCTGGGGTTTCCATGTTTTCATATCAAGAGATCACCATTATGTTCTCTTCAGGGCTTCATAGTAAATTCAGTGATGCCTGTGGGACATTGTTAAGAACTACAGATAATCATCAAGGAGTCAGGTGGTCACGGTATTCTGAACACAATACATTTTATTTGGAGTGCTTTGACTTGTGTAGAAAGAGTTAAGTGACAACTCACGATGGACAGACCAGAATTCAAAGTATATTCTTACAAATTACAACCAACTTGGTTCCAATCATAAATATAGGCTACCACAGATATGTGAACTTGTGTTTTTAAGTTAATAATTGTAAGTTTAAAGTGAACTTTATTCAAACTAGTGAGAGTGGAGGTTTGAGTGAGCTTGGCAGAGCAGGCAGAGAGAGCATGCTGTTGGCTAGGAAGCAGACACAGCTCTCAGATACGGGATGACACGCCGTTAAACAAGGTTCAGGTAAACGTGAGGAAAGGTGACTAGCGTTAAGTTTGTCCGAGGCATTAGTGCCATGTTGGTAACTGAATAATCTGGCAAGGACTGGAGTGTAGATATACTGCAGGAGCTTGAAGAGTGGACGGGTCTCCGGTGTGTGAGTTGAGTGAAATGAAGGGCCGCATCCAGATGAGAGAACAAACAGGGGACAGGCAGGAAACATAAGTGGGGACCTAGAGGTTGACAGATGCCATAAATTGCATGCTCCTTAAGTTAATAAAATGTGCCCTGAACAATATGAAAGGGTGGAAATATTTCCAAATCCACATCCCACATCCATCCAAGCACATCCAAAACACATGATTTTTGATCTTTCAAAAGCTTTTGACAAACTGGCATATCATCCATATTTGGGTTAAAACTGGAATGTTTTATAATGGTTTGATGACTAAGTAATGCATTGTGATATGTCACTGTTGAAACAAACCCTTCAGGGTTCCCTCAAGGCTCCTTTATTGGGTCATTCTAATTTACCCTCTTATGATCACCCAAATGCTACTGACAAAATAATAAAATAAACTTCTTGCAGATGACGCAAGTCTCATAATTTCCAAACATGCCGGTATGTTGTGTTCTAATTTATCTTGTGTACCATATTTAGCCACAGGAGTCTGACAAAGACTCATCCATGCTCAGTATGGAAGCATCGTCAGACCCCAGCCATGCAAGGACACTGAAGGAGACGTTCAAATGGTACAGGGTAATGTATGTGCCACTCTTCAGTCACCTTGGTGTGTGTGAGAGACAGAGAGTGTGCACACGCTTTTGTCCCGTCCTTACTTAGCTAATTAATTGAACAATAGAAATTAAATCAGTGACTGCAACTAAAGTGCTAGATGCATCAGTTTTATTTTTGTTTCACCGATTTCTCTGTCACAAACTATCTGCGATTTGAGTTCATTAATGTCCATCACAGGTAATTACGCTGCTCATTAAGTACGAGGGCAGAGGGACCCATTAGAAGTGATGACTTCGACCCTGATTCAAAGTCCCATTATGAGGCCTTGAGAGCACCTTTTGTTGACACATGACACATTTCAGTGTCACAATGCAACAATGAGCTGTGGAAAAAAGACATTGAGCTTTCTCAACTTTTTTTCTTGGCATGGATTAAAATATTATATTTAAAAAATATTCCCGCTCTGCAACCCATCTGTTGTTTTTCTCTGTATACAGAATCTATAGTGTTAAAAAATACAGTATTAGTATTGCTGGTTACATTTCAAACAATGTGCTTATGGTAATTACAAGTCTAGAAAATATAAGAAAGCAATATAATAATGTTTGAGAGGATATGGCCATCATGTGGATCCGATACCCGACGACAATATACATTATTTTCCTTGCATGTTACTGTGTTTAATGGAACACGTAGGCTGAGCTGACCTTTTTCATTGAAGGCCCACCTGCATATGCAGCACTAATTAGGAATCATATAAACGCTGGAGAGTTCAACAATGGTTTCTCAGATCCAGAGTAAAGCCACTAAGGTCTGTGGGTGGTTGTAGTTAAAACTCTGATTGACACTTTGGATTTGCAGACAGGCAATGCAATCATAAATATCACATAATATACACGGATACAGTGTGAGGTACATATATGATATGAATTAGCAATTGGTGCATTACACTTCATGGAGCTGGCACCACAACAGCAAACAGATGACTAATAACAGTAAAGGAAAAACACAACATTTACTCAAAATAACGTATATTGAATTCCTTTCTGTACTTGTATTTGAGTATATTCATTTCATGCTACAATTCTGTTCCACTATATGTTTTAGTCATCTACATGCATTTGAGTGACAGTTATTAGTTACTTCAATAAAGATTGTACAAAACATAAAATGTACTTCTAAAATATGATCCATTCTTTAAGATTAAACTACCCAATAGTATAAGTATACATTAAAGATATATCTGCTGGATAACAACCGGCTGCAGCATCCAAATGCTCCTTAAGTGTCAATACATCAGTTCGAATATGAATATAGCCTTCAGTTAGCACGTTGCATAAGATATCTAAAATGCTGAAATATAGGCTGAAGCGTCAGTAGATCTTCACAAATATCTAAATGCGGAGTAAACAGAGTCCCCATTCCTCTGCTTTAATTGATATGCAGGCTATGTTCACGAGGACAATGGAGTCTACTTTGGTGTGGGCCGCGGAGAGTCACTCAGTGACCAGGAGAGGGCATCTCAAGTCCTGAAACGAGCATCAGTGAGCTCCTTTTAGTCCTAAACCGACATCATTCCTGTTGCTATACAACTGATTTATTCTTGATGACACGGCCAACGGGTCTGATCCACAGCAGACTGCGCCTTCTCCCTCCGCTGGCCACATCTGAATCTGGATACATCCAACTTGTCGGGTTTGGACCTCAGTTTATTCCCGTCAAATTTCTTCACACCAATTTCTGGTGTCTTTTCTGCCACTTAACCTGGATTTCACAATTGGGGACTTGGTGTTTAAAATGTATTTCCCAGCCTCCCGAAGCATGCGCTCAATAGTTTCATTCTCGTGACTCTACAAGCTTGAGCGCGTCCATCCGAGGGCTTTTTTAAGGTGGCGGGCTGAAATATGCATTATCCCGCTGATGTTGTGCGGTAACGTAGGAAACTATAGACAGAGGTTGATGAGCATCTCTTGGAGCTCCTCACATCTCCGACAGGTGTGCGGCGGTGCGCGAAGCGGATCTGGCTGTCGCGCAAAGTGCGTACATTTTCCGAGCATTCAGCCATCCTGGGTGCGTGTCCAACTACTTGGACCAAACGCCGAGTCCTTCTAACATGTGGACCTGGGACGCATGCAACAGACAGCCCTGAACATGAGGAGGAGCCGACACCGCGTAAATATGGGTATGTACTCTGTTCCGCAAGGTATACTTATGTTCTGCATTTCTGCGCAAAGTCTTCAGTCGTTTTCATAATTACAATTCCCTCAAAGCAAATGTTGCCGGTGTCTTTGCCCCCTGCGGTGTGTGAGTGATGACTGCAGGCTGCGGGATCGGATGGAGCGTTTTTCTCTCCGCAACTATTTGACGGATAATGCCTGATGCATGCTGTTATCAATCTCTTTTCCAATGTCTCAAGAAAATGACTTTGACTGTGGTGATGCAGGTGTGTGTGTGTGTGTGTGTGTGTGTGTGTGTGTGTGTGTGTGTGTGTGTGTGTGTGTGTGTAGATTTGACATGAACACAGGGATGCAAATGAGGTAGGCTGCAAATAACCCCCTCTGTTAACAAATGCCTCAGACCACCGTATGGGTTTTACTGTTTGGTTCACAGATTCAGTTTAATTTATTATTTAATTTCTGTGTTTATTCATCCTGATTTGTGCGTGTGTTATGCTCTTAAGTCTATCACTTTTCTGTGTGTCTGCAGGACTTCTGGTGATTTTCAGATGGCTTGTATTCACAGTGGTGGTGCCCGCCTGGCTGCTTGCTGCTCCCAGCAGCATCCGTGAGCGTCCCTGTCTCCCGAGTTGTAGATGTGATGGGAAAATAATATACTGCGAATCCAATGCCTTCCGTGACGTGCCAAGTAATGTGTCTGTAGGCACACAGGGCCTCTCCCTGCGTTACAACAGCCTGATGAACCTCAGAGCCCACCAGTTTGCGGGCCTGAGTCAACTAGTTTGGCTCTACCTCGACCACAATTACATCAGTGATGTGGATGGCCAGGCTCTTCATGGGATACGAAGGCTCAAAGAACTGATTCTCAGCTCGAATAAGATCACACAAATTAAAAACAACACTTTTCACGATGTTCCGAATTTACGTAATCTAGACCTTTCCTACAATAAACTGCAGGTTCTCCAGCCTAATCAGTTTGTGGGTCTACGGAAACTACTCAGTTTACATTTGAGGTCAAACTCTTTAAAAACGGTCCCGATGAGAGTTTTCCTTGACTGTCGCAACCTGGAGTTTCTTGATATTGGCTACAACAGGCTACGGAGCCTCACACGTAACGCCTTTGCCGGACTTCTTAAACTCGTCGAGCTTCATCTGGAGCACAACCAGTTCTCAAAGATAAACTTTGCTCATTTCCCTCGCCTGACTAACCTGCGGGCGCTCTATTTGCAATGGAACCGTATCAAACTGCTAACCCAAGGCCTGCCGTGGATGTGGACCTCCTTGCAAAAGCTGGACCTCTCTGGAAATGAGCTTGAAGTGTTGGACCCGAGTACATTTCAATGCCTCCCTAATATGCAGACTCTTAACCTGGACTCCAACAAGCTCAGCAATGTGTCCCAGCAGACAGTGGAGGCTTGGATTTCCCTCACCAGCATCAGTCTGGCTGGTAATCTGTGGTACTGTAACCCCAACATATGTCCACTGGTGGCCTGGCTCAAGGCCTTTAAAGGTAACAAGGAGTCTGCAATAATCTGTGCTGGTCCCAAGGAGGCACAAGGAGAGAAAGTGACAGATGTGGTAGAGACTTATAACATCTGTACTGTGACACCGGCCCCCATCCCCTCAACGACATTGCCCCTCACTTCTGCATTTGAACCTGAGCGGCTGCCTCTCCCCACACAGTCTGTGGTGGATAAGAAGCTGATCTGGAACAGGACAGCCTCCTCTATTCCTTCCGAGGCTTCCCCCACCATCCCTCTGCCAGACACTGAGTATGTGTCCTTCCACAAGATCATAGCTGGTAGCATGGCCCTCCTCTTATCTGTGGCTGTAATTCTACTGGTGATCTATGTCTCATGGAAGCGCTATCCCAGCAGCATCAAACAGCTTCAGCAGCGCTCAGTGGTTAAAAAGCGCCAGAAGAAGGCACAGGAGACTGAGCGCTCCCTTAATTCACCACTGCAAGAGTACTATGTGGACTACAAGCCTTCACACTCAGAGACTATGGATGTGCTGGTTAATGGGACAGGACCTTACACATACACCATCTCAGGCTCCAGGGAATGCGAGGTATGACCGTTGCCCTACAAAAATCCATTTCCACTGCGAGGCATGAGAGGTAAATTTTCTAACAATCTGCGGAGAAAACTACTTTTTTTCTCCTCTGCTCTTGTCTGTTTTGGGATAAGGAAGCAAGGGTCAGTGCATGGTGACTTGTTTTACAACTTGATGGGTTTGTCCGGTTCCATATGATTACCCAGCTGTTGTTCGGAGTCATACAGTTTTATTGCTAAAATATGATTCCCATTAGCTGAAACTGCAGTCGCAGCTCCTCTCCCCGGAGAATTTACAGACAGAAAGATGCGTTATGCACAAAGTAGGTTCATCTTTCCTTCCTGACATAAAAGAGCGCATTGATGAATCTACGTATTATCAGCCAGCCTATTATTTATTCACAAATGGCTTGCTGTCCAAAATGGAATGATAAAAAATGATAAGATAAGTCACTGTGCAGGGGGTCCTTTCCTATCCTGTGTATTTGCTACAACAGCTGTAGTAGCAAATACACAAGTCCTGTGAGTTTTTTTTATTTGTTTTGTGCTGTATTTAATATGTTAATATTTACTATTATACCAGCTGATTATATGTCCCATTCTCATTTTCTCCCTCTAGCAATCATGTACTTAAGATTTTAGTCTGGAGTTTAATTTACAAAGTTCAGACAGTCACCGCAGGGTGGAGAACACTAAAGGCCTGCAGCCAAATAAAAGATAAATTATGCATTTGCGCTCGATTTCTGTCCGGCTCTAGTGTACTTCTGCAGTTACAAACTTCAATATGCTGCTTTTGTTTAATCTCAGAAAGATAAAGAAACTATTCGGCTACACAAGTGAGACTTTTGTCCAAAAAGTTAAATTATCATCCTAAAGCCAGACCCCTTCACTGACTGAACCAGTGATACGAGGGATTGAGCCTTGACAGAAGGACTAATCAATTAGCTCATGCTTAATTAGGCAGTTTTTTGCCTGTGTAGTCTTTTTCCCCCCTAATGCAATGCATCTGTCCTTCTTTGTCCAGCATCTTTTTTCCCAATTTATTTGGCAGTATGGTTAAATGTGATTTACAGGACATGCTGTGTTGGGAAAGACATCATTCCACTGGAATTATACCCGCACCTTTTGTCAGACTCACCTGCTGTGAAGTACAGGAGACACATTTCTTCTGTCGTTTCTGTGAGTGCAGCTCAGAGACAAAGTTTTATCTCACAAACCCACACAGCTCATGTTCTATATTCCACTTGGACCCTATAAATTATTTCATAACATGTCTTAAGTCAGTGGATTGCAGTGTAGCACCACTTAGATTCTTGTAGTGTCCTTTACTGAAGTCACTGGAGAGGCCAGCACAAATATGTGTCATTGTTTTTAGTATTGTCACATACTACGAGGTACACAGGTAGCTAAATCAGTTCTTTGTCCGATTATCTGTGGCAGAGCATTTTGTCAAACACACAAGAAGCTTGAGGTGAGGTGGTCGGCTCATCAATCTTGTAGCTTTCATGTGAGAATGTGGCATGGGAGCATTAAATGGCAGACCTAATGGGGCTTTTGCTAGCTAGAATAACTAATAGCCCATCAGAGGTAAGGAGCCGAGACTTCCCTCAGCTTTGTTATTCCTTGCCCTCTACAGCTCAAGAGAGCAGCCTTAGTTGTTAAAAATGTAATGGGATTTTTTTTTTCTTCTGTATGTGTGTGTGTGTGTGTGTGTGTGTGTGTGTGTGTGTGTTACATTTTGTGCCAAACACTGCAATGTAATGTGGTACAGGACATTCCAAAACACAACTAGATTGTTATGCAAGTTAGAATGGTGCTTTTATACTTTTAAACAGCTGCAATATTTGATCTAATGCAGTATAATGTTTAAAAGCCATTTAACTGCCATGTAGCATCAGAATTCAGTCTAGGTCGCATTGCAAGAAGCCTGTGATGTGCAGTGATAGTGTCTAAGGCTATTAGCATCACAATACAGGCCATGCAGCACAATCTCTCCTGATATATGAGAATGCTTTTCAGTTTTATTGAATGGCACACAGTGGAGAGTGGCAAGAAAGATGGAAGTGATAGAGATATTATGTGAAAAAAAGGCTGCTCCAGGGTTCAAAACCAACAATCAAAAGCAAATGCCCCAACACACGATTGTAGCTATCCCAGATAGCAAGCACTTAGGCTATTAGTTGCTTTTTAAATTAGGAGAAAGAGCTTTGTAATTGAAGCCTGTTATCTTCTGCACATGCCCAGACCAACTTGGAGTGAAGTTGTTTCTATAGATTTCCTTCAGCACAGATCAGCAAGTTGGCTTCGACACTGCAAACTGAACTCGGCGAGAATGAATTTCGATGAACACTTTGAACTGTGTGGTTTCACGGTCTTCCTGTGGCACATTATTTAAAAAAAAACAACCTCTCTCCCTTTAATGCCATGCACTTCGGTGCTCACAGAGCAGCTGCAGTGGTGAATGTCCACCCACGGATCGTCTCCTGCAAAGTTAGTTCAGAATATATTCAGTGAAAAGCCCACCGTCTCAACCAAAGGAGATTATTGTACTTGGGCAGAATTTGGAGAAATTAATAAATTGAGGAGATCCTGCTCATAGATAATTAAAGTGGGCTGTGAGAGAGCAGATGAAGTGAGGAGAAAGGAAGGTGCGCCACGGCAGGTGCAACTGATAGAAATGCTGTCTGAACTGCTTGACTAAAAATAACTACAATTTTCAACTTCACTAATTCTTACAAGCGAAAGGGACAGGATCATTATAATGTTAACACTCTGATGAGCAAACTAGTTTTTAAAGTAACAATTTAGGCCACCACAAGCCTTGATCATGCCCTAAGTTGTTTTTATTCCAACTGCATTCGCACTTTGAAATGTGGCACCCCGCATCCTGCTCCTGGTTATATTCAAAACTAATGACTCCTATGGATTTAATCAGTGTTTGCCTACTACAAATCCTGCAGCTGTGGGTACATTTTATTCAACAAACATTAGTTTAATTTGTAGTCTCTTGAATATGAGCCCCGTCTTTGAAATGTCACGAAAAAGAAACAAAGATGATGGGCGATCAACATTTTCTGCTTCGGCTTGCCAAGATGGCAGCTTGTACTTCATCCGTGCGTAAATGCACAGAAGGCAGGATTCCATCATGTGAAGAAAGTTTGACAGCTTTCAATATTTGTTGTTCACTTACCAAATAAAGGTTAGCCACATGAGTGGAATGGCCTCTAAAAAAAGGATGTTTGTATGCTGCGGGAAGCATGTAAGCGTGAGTAATTTATGACAAAATAACTTGACATGCTGCGATGAAAGATAACACACATACTGTATATAAAAAATAATAGTCAGTGTTTTTAATAATTCCACAAAAAGGAATATCTTTTGTCATTAATCCTAATTGTTATTGGTCGTCGTCTTGTTTGGTGGAATTGAAAATTACTGCATCTGCAAGGCTGGATGGCAATGATCCATGGGTCCACAGAAGTAGACCACTTATCTTTTATCATACCTGGTGATTTTGTGAAAAATGTACTTTGGTCATCTCCACTCAAACACAACCGCAGCAAAATGCAGGGAGATTCCGCCTTTTAGGTGAATTGGCTGTAACAGCACTTGCACATTTTTTGTGTGAAATGTATCACTTGTCATCGGTAATAATATGATTTTAAAAAAGCATACTCAACTCAGCAAATAGATTTGTGTGCACGATCACAGTGGCACAATATGTTTTATGACATTGGGGACCGGTCATGTATATTTATGGAAATTTGACCTTTTTTTCTGATGCAAATTTCACGTTCATAATTTTTTTCTGCAGACAAGCCAAATAAACTGCTCAGGAGAGCAACAGGCAATCAATGCATGTGTGTGTGTGTGTGTGAGAAATATGAAGGTGCTGCTGTTCTCGTAGCTCAAAATCTGGAAAAAGGGAGTGCAGCTAGCCTGGCTCTGTTGAAAGGACCTTTTACAACTTTATTTCTAGGGGGCACAAGTAATAACATAAAAAGTTGACCCAATCTTTGCCAAAGACATTGGACCAACACGGCAAGAAAAGGCTGCTGAAGCACTTTAAGTGTAACAATGAGTGCCAATGTTTCTGGGAGCTCCACTGATTGTTGAATGAGATGCAGGTGTGGTTGATCAGACACAGGTGTGGGCGATGAAGGCACTGCAAGAGGGGCATAGCAGACATGAAACCAAAGAGACAGCTCTCGTTTAATAAAAGTTCAGAGGAACATTTTTGTGGACGTAACAGTTACAAAAATATACTGAACAACTCCCTCAATAGCAAAAAAAAAAAGTTATATCTCGTTTAAATGAAAAATATGCAAAAACCGAAGTGTAAAAACAACATACCTGTGGTGTTACAGGGAGTTACATGACTATTTATTGGACAGGCTCAGTTTGCTTGGCAACCTTAATGATCACAACTGTTTCCAATCCTATAGACTAACTTTCAGTGAGAAAGCAAAAGAGTGTGTTTCCCAAAATGTCAAACTTTTTCTTGAATGTACATCAGCTCATTTACTTACTCAATAGGGACTTTCTGTACAAGTCTCTAGATATGCCAAAAATAGATTTAGCTAAATGTATCAATAACTGAATTTTCACAGTATCCATTTACAGCCCGTTCTCATTCCCAGGGCGTCAAACCGACGCTTTGTCTCACCGCTTCTGGTACTGACGCGCAAGGCACCCTTTAGTGTCTGTGTGAGACACACCAGGCTGTCAAGTGACTGCAATATGAACCCATCCACACTTGTATCAGATACATAGAGAAAGCTTCATTCATTTAATTTTTTTAAACTCATTTATTTAATGAATTTTATTTTTTCTGAATATTACAATGGTGATGATCCTTTTGCTTTTAATCTAATTATTTTAGGATTTGTTTATAGTGAGGACACAGGCTAGACTAGAGTGTAGTCACACCTGCCTGTGACCAGGTTGCAATAACACAGATGGGGAAACATTGTGTGCACAAAAAGCTGTGCACAGAACACAGACAACTGGTGCCCGAAAGTGATTCAGATTACATTGCTTGATGACCCTACCGACTTGTTCTTTGAAAGAAAATTCTGATGCCTAGAATTTTAACATGTGATGACGTCACCATCTTTTAAAACGTTGGAATTAACTGAATATTGATCCTCACTGTGAAATACATGCAATCTGTTTTGCTTACGTTAAGGTTAAGGCATGGGTTTGCTAGCCAATCCGACACTTTGTTCACTGTAGTTGTCAGTTTGGCTCCAGCATGTTTTGTAGATTGTGCATGGGTTAAAATTACAACATCATCATACATTTGGATCCTAACATCTGGACATATGTACTTCTGGGAGACCATTATATATATATAAAAACCAATAAATTCACTTTCATTGAAATGAGACAAACTGATCAGAAACTGCCTTTTTTGCTCATTTAAAAAAAGCTATTGAGGATACTTATCAGATGGGTTAAAGGCGTACATAATATGGATTTATAATTTCTAATAAATCATGCATCAATATCAAAGACACCCTTAGATTCAGACCCTTTTTGGAAAGTGAGTGCTTAGATTCAGAAATATTTTCAATTGTTAGAACAGGAAATTAATTATTTGCAGGTTTAAGAACTCTTGATCTTACCCAAACCTTATACTCATCTACAAAAAATTAATTAAAGATTGTAGTTATTTGAGATTATATATATATATATATATATATATATATATATATATATATATATATATATTAGTGCTGTCATATTAGCGCGTTATTAACGGCGTTAACGCAAACCAATTTGAACGCCGTCAATTTTATTAACGGCGTTAACGCATTTTAATTTTTCAAAAAAAAAAATTCCGCGAGCACCACGCCGGATGTAGCTCACCCGGAAGCAAAACAATAGGCACGCCGTTTGGGCTTGGAAGCTAGGCTAACGTTACGGTTTGAAATGAATGAATGGTGAGCGCGATACGGCCAAATGAATGATATTCAGTGAACTGAGAACAGGTGCGCGTGCCAGAAGGGAGCGCGAGTGAACACATTGAACACAGCAGGAGAGAACGCAATGTTAGCCAGCTAGCTAAAGCTCCGGTGGAAAATTATTAGCTTATGCCGTGTTCACACCATAACGCTACCGTTTTTGAGGAGGTAGATTTTGAGGTGAGGGGACTGACAAGGCAGAAGGTAAAGTGGTCCACCGTTCTATCAATAAGCAGACCTGCCAACCTGTACGCAATTTGCGTAGCGGATACGCATTTTGACGTCAAAGTACGCTGGTAAAAATGAGTCTAAAAGTAATTTTAGACTAATTGACCAGCACACATTATATGCAATGCAATATAATGCATGACGAGTATTTAATGACTTATCAATATATAGGTTATATATCGAGGTTGGCAGGTCTGAATAAGGCTAAACTAGAAGTTAACACTAATACAAACATTATTTTTGCAGAATGAGTGTGTTAGGGGAGAAGGATGCAGCCATTGTTAAACAGCTGGATTGAAATGCAGCTGGAACTGGTCGTGGCTAAAACTGGAAGGCAAGGTCTCAATAAAAGGGCAAGAGGTGTCCTTTCATCTAGGAGATGTATTCTCCAAAATCAACAGGCAGGGATTCTCCAGATGCATTCTCTGCATCAAAGATATAAATTATGCTAACAAAGGCAGCCATGCTCTCCCTTACCACATTGTGCCTCATGTACTGTAAATGTTAGACCCAGTGACAGGCTGGCATGAAATGGCTTGCATAATACTTAGTAAGGAGGCCATAATAATTTTTGACTCATGGCTGAAGTTAAGTTTCTCCAGCTCTCCCCAGGTTGGCAAAAAAAGCATCTAAAAATGCATCAGATTGATGCTTTAAAATATGGAATATTTAAATTTTTCTTACGGGGGAGCATGCCCCCGGACCCTCCTAGAGGGGTAATATCCTTCTCACCTTTTTCACCCCTGACCCGTTTTCATGCCTGGTGCACTCTATAATTTTATTTTGTAAACCCTTGTTTACCTGAAATGTGCAGTGATTTTATTTTGTACCGCCCTGTTTGGCAGTTGTTTTTCAATAAAATAAAGCAAGCCAATCTACTTTTTCATGTTGATAAGAGCATTAAAATGCAAAAAAAAAATTGGTGTGAACACGGCATAAGCTAATAATTTTCCACCGGAGCTTTAGCTCGCTGGCTAACGTTGCGTTCTCTCCTGCTGTGTTCACTCGCGCTCCCTTCTGGCACGCGCACCTGTTCGCAGTTCACTGAATATCATTCATTTTGCCGTATCGCGCTCACCATTCATTCATTTCAAATCGTAAAGTTAGCCTAGCTTCCAAGCCCAAACGGCGTGCCTATTGTTTTGCTTCCGGGTGAGCTACATCCGGCGTGGTGCTCGTGGAAAAAAAAAATTGAAAAATTAAAATGCGTTAACGCCGTTAATAAAATTGACGGCGTTAAAATTGGTTTGCGTTAACGCCGTTAATAACGAGCTAATAGGACAGCACTAATATATATATATATATATATATATATATATATATATATATATATATATATATATATATATATTGTTTTGAAACTCCTAAAATATTATTTTGTGATAAACCGAAAAACTGCCTTCAAGTTTTTCTTAATTAACCTCCCTAGATGCTCATTTAATCATGGTAGATTATAGTTTTTTTATGAGCCTGTGAGACCTTTCTGCTAAATTAATTTTTAGTCTCCCTGATTCTGTCCATCATGATATTAGAAGCCGTTCTGTCACCAGACTGCTGAACGTCATTCGAGGACGCTTAACTGCTTAAATCTTTCCTCAAATGCACTTTTTGGGTGTAACATAAATACATAAAGTGTTTTCCCTCTTGTCCTTTGCAATTCAATGTTTAGTCTGAGTTTTTACAGTTAAAGTCAGATTATGATATACCTGTTTCCAGATTAATAGATGTTGTGATTCTTTAGTAAAAAATAATATGTGTTTGTGATGGTTGAGTAACCCTGGTTGGGCCTTGAATTATTTGAGTGAGATTATACTTATTTGATTTTTCCCCCAGTTCGTTTTCTTAGCCAATTCATATTAAAATAACAGTAAATCGATTTAGTCAGATTTTAGTAATAAAACATAAAACATGTTAAAATATAATATTAGAATTAAGGAGTTGGTATATGCCAGCAACAGTAACAGACATACTACACAATAGAGACAGCAATGCTTTCTAAGTCTGGCAAGGAATTAAAATGTCTACAAACAGTCTCTTTACTTACATTTGTGATGTTTCAGTCCTTATGTTACCTTGTTTATATTTCAATTATAATTTTAAGCCTAATAATGATGTGGTTCCTGAACCAAACTCAGTGGTGTTGTTGTCTCAACCTCAGCAAGTGTTTTTTCTTTGAATTCACAACATTGACCATATGTTCTGCATGCAGTATGCTGGGCTCCCCAGTGCTTTAGAAAGGGACGCCAAGGGGTCTGACAGAGCGCCAGCATGTGACAGTTGGGATGTGGACGTGTTGCCCATTTCGTTCCAGCCAAGGTTGTGATTTCATGCCGAGTTAAAACGTTGCCGTGGGATTCATTAGCACAAATGCACGTAATCAGGCCTCAGACCTATCTTTGGTGTGAAGCACCTCTCAAGTTGTTCAGTGCGTGGGGGGAGATCTCCTCCAAATAAACACTGCGCTATATTAATGATTCTGACTTGTCAGATGCGATGTCTGCTTTGACGAGTAGGTGGAATACATTTAACAACACGATCTGTGCCTGTAATCTAACATGGTTTGTTTAAATTAATATGGCAATTCTAGTGTCTCATAATAATTAATCTTTGGATCTATTCTTTCATCCAATTGATGTTTTCATGATTGTATTATTCTCATTATGATGTACTAATAGAACATGCCCCAGCTTGCTAATAGCTTAATCTGGCACAGACGGAAAATATGATCTTCCTCCACGCTTCAACACAGACGATATTGAATTTCACTCTTGGGTTAGATGTACTTATTTAAGCAATAAGGTACGAGAGGCAGTACTGTGTCGTGCAATAATGTACTGTTCAAGGGAGTTGTTAGGCCCGACGCGCAGCGGAGGGCCGTCAAACCCTTGAACAGTACATTATTGTAGGCACAGTACTGCCTCGAGTACCTTATTGCTTTTATAATACGGGTACCTGCGACTTTATAAATAGTAATAGTAAGCTGCCTTTCAGCACAAAATAGTTGTAGCCGACAAAACGTTGTGTATCGCATTTCAGCGACAATTTAAATCTACCTGTTATTTTAAGTGCACACTGATATGTAACGCTCTAAATGTAAACAGGCTGTACAGTACTTTATGGCTGAATAAAATACACCCCGTGACTCACTCTCAACCAATCAGAATGCTTGATTTGATCTACCCGTATTATAATACAGAATATATACTGCTATTTGTGTCTAACTGATCATTACAGACTCTCGCAGGCCTAAAGCCACACGAGTGATAGTCGCTGGTAGATCACTGAGAAAACCTTTTGCTGCTGAGAAAAAATAAATGAAAGCCATCGCTATATTGACCTCCATTTTAAATTGAGGTCAGCATTGATTGACAACATCATTAACTCTGATATGCACTTGATATTGCACAATAACCTGGTCCTTCACTTAAGCCCAAACTCAAATTAACTTGTCTGTTATAAACAAATCAGGTGAGTCCGTACATGCACTGTACAATATATTGTAACAAAGAACTCTTGAAATTATTAAATGGAATTAGAGGACCCATTTTTACCCAAACTAATTTGGGTAAAAATGAAAAAGACCACTGAGATATCAAACTAATTCACCCTTTCCCATCACACAATCTCTAGTGGTCCTCAGCTCCTGCAGCCACACATAAACCATGATGAATATTTAATGGATTATTAAACTTCTCTTTTGTGTTCAAGGCCATTTTGTTCCGGTAATGGTGAATCAGTGGAAACCATTTTTTTGTTAATTTGAAGTATGTTTTGATGAAAACCCTCTCTTAGATACTGAAAAGCTCATATTTCACTCTGAAAACAAGGGTTGAGCTACAGCATTAAAGTCTCCAGCTGTGCTAGAAGCATGGTGAGGCTCTACTCAGCTGTGCTTTGAGCTAAACGCTACCATGCTCACAATGAACATGCTAATGTTCAAAATCTTGGTTTAGCAAGTTAGAATGCTAATATTTGTTATTAGGATTCATCTTCAGGGGACAATAAATCCACACAATTTCATGACAAGCCATCAGATAGCTGTTAAGATATTTCACCTTACCAGCTGTTTTACATTATATATATATATATATATATATATATATATATATATATATATTAGTGCTGGGCAAATATATAAAAATAAATTAGTGCTGGGCAAAGTTGAAAAAAATGTAATTGATCAATCGCATAATTTTGTTGTGATTAACAGCGATGATTCGCATTATGCGCAAAATTCAATAATGAATGAAAACTAGTGTGTTGCACGCTTTTATTTTTAAAGTAATGTTATCAGAACAATATAACAGGCACTCTTGGAGCAACAGCAAGTTAACATACAGTATATAAATCGGTTTTCTTTTTTTTCTGAACAGGTACCAGAAGAAACATTTCTCTTTTATCAGGGAACAACATAAACAGTCTGTTCAGTAGTAAGGGTCCCTGTTAGTGAGGTCTAGCACAAAAAAAGTACACAGCTGGAATTTTCTGTGCAGGGGATTTTTTTTTTGTCTGTAAAGCCTACGCCTTCTTTTGTCCATGTTCAATTTGTTGCAGTTCTAATTCAGCAGCACTTGCTGGACTGTGTTTGAAGGCCCACACCTGTTCTGCATTTGGCCAGGACATTGTCCAACGCACTGTTCTGCAGAGACATTGTGACAGAGCGCTGGAGAGTGCGCGCGGGGGATGCGTTCCAACGGCAGATGTCTCCCAGTTCATCAATATAAAGAACTGTAACTCCGAGATAACTGTGGTTACAGCGATCTCCAGTAGTCTCCAGTGAGAGCTACAGTTGGTGCACGTTGTTTTGTAAATAATACTTTGTTAAGGTTAAGTAACGATGATGGTCAAAAGCAGTGGCGGTGCGTCAATAGAGGGCGCTAGGGCGCCGCCCCTCCTAAAGTTTTGCGATGAAAAAAAAAAAAGAAGAAAAAAAATATATAATATATACTGTCAAAAAACATTATATATCAAATAATTTAAATAAGAAATACACCGTGTTGACGCGCTAAATGTGTGTGGGAGACCGTAAGCCCCTGTCAACAACCACTTAAGTTAAATATAATATATCGCCATTCATCATTACTGAGAAAAGCCCCTCCCCTCTCGGGGCGCCGGCCAAATGTGTGTCTATGGAAAGCTAACAAACATTTCACCCTCGTGACGGCAAGGACAGCTTCTCATTGGCGGATGAAACGTGAATCTTCGGGCGCACAAATCTGCGCCCTAGCCAATGACATCGTTTCTTATTGCAACGTGGTTGGACTATTCGTCCAATCAGAGACCTTTATCATTCCCTCACATCCCATATAGCTCCCACGTAGCTACGCGAGCAACACAGCTAGCAGAGACTTTGATTATGTTAGTATGGCGACTGAAAACTCTGTGGTATCTCTACGCGAAACACCTTTCAATCCACGATCAGATGTTGACAAGAAGAGGCTGAAAGAGTTGGGACCCGAACGTCCGGATTTAAATATTCAGCAGCAAAGCAGTGAAGCTACATGCACTAAGCTACATGCTAACCGGAGCTGCTAGCTGGAGGCTCAGTGTGCAGTGGCTCTGAGCAGCCGAGGAAGCGCCGGCTATGAAGGAAGATGAGCTTGAAGGATTGCTGCAGAAGTGAGTGTCAAAATCATCAGATGCCTGTGTTAGAGTTTAATGTTTTATCTTTCCCACAGCAGAACACATGTTGGACATTGTTAGATTTGGGTGGATATCATATCAGGCTATAACTTTATCTAAAATACCAATTCAACCCCCAACAAGTGTGTGTGTGTGTGTGTGTGTGTGTGTGTGTGTGTGTGTGTGTGTGTGTGTGTGTGTGTGTGTGTGTGTGTGTGTGTGTGTGATAGCTACAGCCATCAAGGTGGCTCCTGGCCTTTTGTCTATGTTGCTGAGCCATCAAGACACACAAAACATAGTTTTTTGTCTGTAGTATGAAGCCTGTTTGTAGTAGATATTTCCCCACAACTTATCTTACTGTCTCTGTCTCTCTCTATATATGTATCTGTAGGTTTGTGACCCCATACTTGGACACACCAGGGAACGCTTTGCCTTCAAAGACCACCTCACCAGTGCCACCTTACTGCAGGGCCCCCAGTTTGAATGCTACGTCAATGTATTCCCTGAAGTTGCTCTGGCCACCACATTGAATGTTTCTTAAACCATTCTGCTCTGAACCTCTCATGCCCAAAGTTACAGTTTGTTGATAGTTGTTATTGGACAGTGTTGAGCACTGTGTTTTCTTGAAATAAAGCTTTGTTTTTTAGAATATTCTACTCCAAACCTCTTTTCTTCTCATTGTGGAGTGCTATTTAAACCGTGCCGCCCAACTGCGCCCCCCCAAAAAAAAATGTCACCAGCCGCCACTGGTCAAAAGTAAAAAGAAACCAACACTGAATGTCATTAGGAAACATGCAATGACCAGTGATCTATTTAAGTCTGATTTATTACAGACCCAGCTTGCCTCTCAAATGTTCTGGCTGAGTTTGTGGCTCTTGAACATTGTGACAGTATTTTTATGTTGCTTTCAATAGAAAACATAATTGCCTAAAATGTCATAATTCCTACAGACGAGACCTATGTTTACATAAACATATGTCTTTTTGGGGCATTTGTTAAAACAACTGATACTGTTTTCTTCAGACAATCATTTATTTTAGGAGGACAGTCTATAGTCTTAAATTGTCAATTTGCAGTCTTATCTGAGCAATTATTATAAATGCCTTAAAGGAACTACTTTATCAAGCAATTGTAATGCTCTGCTTTTTGAAGATATTGCTTTTCTGGACTCAGTTTGTTGTTTGAAGATGTAATGTTTCATCCACTGCAACATTTCAACTTCAGGGGTGAACATAGTTTTGGTGTCAGGCGCACAATTTCACACCGGCATTCAACCCTCCATCATAAAAGAGAAATGTATTATAGAAGAGGCACGGAAACCAATTTCTCTGCTGACAGCTGCTTCAACAGACCACAATGCAATGCAGACTGGTGATATGCTGGGGTTTGAGTGAGGGGTGTGACTCTTTTGACTCTCACTATATGCTATTACTGTATACTCTGTCAACAGAACCATTCGGCCAAAGCAACAAGCTCTACCTCACTTCTCTGCAGGACATCGTTAACTGAAGTAGAAACAGGTGTGGCGAGTTGAGGGAAGTTGGGTATCCAAAAAATAATTTATATCACCTCAATGCTAAATCACTTCTGGCATGCACTGAGCTCCGCAGATTGATAATGCATAAAAGTGTAAGTGAATCCAAGAGAAGATTTTTCCATTAAGTCTTCAGTCTGTGTTAGAGCCGAGGAACAAAAGAACTATTTCAATTCTCGGGGAGTCGGACCAATTGTTCCCTTGAATTTCTTATAACTTCTCAGAAATATGAATCCCATATCGAGTGTCCTATTATAGCATATCTAACAATCAGTTATCACAAGCCCTGGATTCCCTCAGTTTAAAAATGTTCTCACTCAATCTGTAGCATTTCTGCTTTAATAAGACATATCTAGCATTTTATGAAATGTCGGACGTTGCAGAGAGAGAGAAAAATACATGAAATTGTTTGACATAACATTTTATGCAGTTTTATGGTCACAGCTGCAACGTAATTATTTTTTTTAACTCATCTAGAAGCAGTCCTTGCCTATTTAGCCCTTCATTTTATTAGGATTAATTTACACTTTCATTCACTGCTAAATAACTTGAGAGTGATACTTATAATATGAATAATGTGTTGAATTTACAACAAATTACAACATGTCCCACTATTGGTGGATTGCTGTTTGTAACTCCACCTCCGCATAAAGAAAGGACAGTTTCTTATATCTCTTTCTGATAGAAAGGATTTTGAAGTTGGAAGTCAACCTCAAGAATAGTATTGTGATTCCCCCAGAAACTAAAGCCCCCTCATCATGTAGCTACAATGTCTTCGTCTATCTGATGGGACAACATGGTGAGTCAGTGAGCACAAACTGAGAACGATGCAGCAACTCTGCCAACTTCTCATCCTCCTCACTGTGAATTGCCTGTCAGGCAACTGCATGTGTTGGAGGGAGATTTGCCCCCCAAGCATGGCACATTTCTGTTCGCTGCTATTTGGAGGTGTTACTATACTGCTGTGTGGTCTATAGCCACGGCTGACATAATGATAGATATTTACTAGGAAAAGAAACTCTGAAAGAAACTGTTCAACAAGGCCAAGCGTCCACACACATGCTAGCAGCTCCGTGAGGCTGTACTTGGTAGCAGCAGTGCTTTGGGCTAAATTATGTCAAAATTCAAATTTGGCAGAGGTGGAAATGTGTGTATCAATAAGGGCAAAATGCAACAAAGTGCAACGGAAACAGACTTAGCAAATAAATCATCACATGCATGAAGCATGTGACTTATCAGTCCTGCTTCCCCTCATTCGCAGATATGTGATGTGAGGTTTGTACTCTCTTCTTCTGCAGTGGTTACATGTAACTAACTATAGAATTTGTGAAACTAACTGTTCATCTTGACGAGTGCAACTAAACATTTCACATGAACAGTAACTGCATTAATTTTCTGGGATTTCAGTCCGAATTTATGAGACAGTTGAATGGAAACTTGACTAATGACAATGCTAACATTACAATGCTTAGCAGCTCTAAAATATTCCATATTCACAGTTTTAGCTCAGTCTATTAGCAGCTTAACACTAGCTGATTAACGCTTTACACAAAGTACAGCTAAGGCTAATGGGAATGTAATTTAGAAAGTATTTGAACCAAAGTAGTTGTGACCTGATAAATGAAAAGTCATTAGGATTCATCATCTGGGGAACATACAATGTTTCTACTAAATTTCATGGTAATAAATCAAACAGTTGACGAGATATTTTACTAAAAAAACTCACATGGTGGCGCTAGAGGAAAAGTCAGAGGATCATGTGTAGTCATTTGGATTTATCATCTGGGAACATGAATCTCATGTTCCCTCAACAGTTTGAGCCAATCCGTTGTATAGATGTTGACATATTTTACTGGATGAGCCTTGGATGAGGTTTGGCCTTGACATTTGATAAAGTGGAGAATCACTGTAGTCAGAAGCATTCCTCCTCTGTGTACCATCTGTACCGAATTGAATATTTGCTAGCGTGTAATTTGTTGTGACATGTATTGTGCACAGGTAGAGGAAGACGAGGGAATCATCTCTCCGTTTTCCCTCTGTGTGCCAAAGAATCCATTTTGAATCAAACAAATGGGTCAGCCCTTTGTTCTAGCAGTAACATTGTTACTTGCCCCATGTGAAAGGCATGTAATACGCTCTGATCTGCGGGGTGGTTCAGCAATCAAAATATATAATGCTTTTGGGATTTTAGTAAGTAGCAATCAGGCAAAAAGTAACGTAAAATCTCACACCATGCTGGGCAAAATGACAGTAAATGTGGCCATTCACAGAACACAAAAACAACCCTACCTACACAATACAGTATGTAGGGCAGATCATCCTGTCAGAATTATATGTGCTTTGACTGAGCAGAATTTAAACCTCAGCTGATTTCTTTCCCTTCAATTCTCCATTCCCCAAGTACCATACTCCATGTTTTAGTGCCGCGTCTTTGTTCACCAACATCCTCCTAGCCCATGTTTCCTCAGTCAGTGAAAAAAATAAGCAGGTCAACAAGTCAGGTAACCTGCAGTAAGTAGAAAAACACAATGTGATGCTTTTCTTGACAGTATACACTTGATCTTGTTTTGGTCAGTGACAAGAAATATGTTGGACATTTAGCAGGAAATCAAAACAAGGAACTCATGAAATAAATTGACAAGAGAGCACCAGAATTAGCTAGGTTTCTTTAGCAAAAAATATTGCACATTTGTCATTATACCCTGCAATCAAATTAACTTGGGAGTTACATATTGAGATAAAACATTTTTCAAGATAAACCAGATTATATTGAGAATATTGAGGTATGTAAAGGGGATTTAGTTATGAGGCAAAATTATGTATGTATTATGTATGCATGTCATCCATTATTTCTCTGCAACTCAAAAGGATGAAACAGTATTGCTGAGAACCCCAAGACGGGAAGTGTTGCCTAATGTTATGGCAGGTGTATCGCTCAGGACCCAAAGAAGCAGAGTGTTGAGTGGGAAAATGATGGGATGAGCATTTGCTGAGAAAGCTGTAAATAGTAAAATCACAGGCCAACCATAGCCACTGCACTATTCATGATATTATTTAAAATATGCATTCGATTTGGAGTCTTAATACTAATAAAGTTAATAATCAGTTCTTTATGAGCTCTTTGTGACACCAGAGAAGATACATATACACATTAGAAGCTTCCAAGCCCAGCATGGCAGTCAAAACTGTCCAGTCAATGAGATATCCCAGTATAACTTAATGTTTAAAGCGCTTAATTTGTAAAAACCAGTGTGAACATGAACCGGACCTGAACTAAAATGCAACAATGAATACTTTTTTCCTTCCTTGTGTCCAAACCAAATGAATCAAACTACATGTGTGAAAACGCCCTGTGTGATACAGTATTGCACAGTTTGTTCTTCAAACTAAACAACAAAATTCATAGTCATTGACTTCCATAGAAGCAAAATCACTGCAACCTTTTTAATGTTTTAATTGTCACTGTACAAAAACTATTGTACTGGTCTCCCTGTCCTGGGAGCCACACCGAACACCAGTAGGTTGAACTTGAACAAACCCTTGAATGTGACTATGACAACATATTCTTTTGAGTCCTCATCCATTAACAGTTGCTGGTAGTCGTGGCTCCCATCCAGCTTTGTAAATGTCCTCCAGTGAAAGAAACATTGTGGTTTGGGTTAAAATAACAGCAATGCTAAGGTTAGGGAATCTTCATGTTAAAATAATAACTACTTGGTTAAAATTAGGGAGTGACGGTGGTCATGGTATAAAAGAAAAAAAGAAAATGTCACTCATGATGCAGAGCTCTGTTTTCTCTGAGGTGGACATAGTCCCACATATACTGCATGTATGGGATCAAATTCTGATGTAACAAATTCAAACACAAGAGACCAGCGTGCAGGGATACAATATGTTCTGCAGAGCATTGCTACCGCAGATAAATCAGTGGGTGAGTTTATCTCTGGAGCCAGGAGGAGAGGCATTTCATCAATTGGAGATCAGGACTTTGTATTGATCTTGCAGCCCATGCATGTTTGACATAACTGAAACCTCTCCCTGTTTTTGGTGACTCTTGGCTCTCCGTTAATCCCCATTTCCATAGAGCACAGATGTGTGAGCCTGCTGCAATGGCACTGAGAGGTGATGTTCTTCTGTGTCTTTAGTGAGTAGTCACTGCACACAAACTGTCCTCATGCACATCATTTCCAGCCTTTTTGTTTATAGCTCGTCATTTGACTCAACCCTGATTTTGTGATATGCAAATCAAACCCAATCTACCATTGCAAATGTAACTTAATTGTCCATATTAAAGCAGCTTGATTCAGAATGTAACGTATTCTTGCTAAAGATATTATAGAATCAATGATGGAAGCTATGTTTTTGCCCACAATGCATTTTTTGTTGTAATGTTTTCTGCTATCCACTACAGCAGCACACTTTGTAGAATATGTCCTTTTGCTCTAACTTAACATTTTGGTTTCATGCTTGACTTAGTGGAGAACGGGGCTTCATGCATCAAGTGAGCAGAAAAACAAGGCTGCTGATATGAATCAGTACGAGCAGCAGCATTTAGTTCAATCGGCATTGCATCAACCCACAAGTCAAAGAGTAGCACATTCAAACATACTGCTGGAGTCATGTCCGGCTTGACATCTCTTTTACAGCTTACACACACACTGACACGGTGGCATTCATTACCAAAGAGTTGTGTGAATTGAACATGGCGGCGGTTACATCCGACAGCAAAGGGAGGAAAACAAGTTTCATTGTGGAAATGATGAATAAGTCATCATTGGTTTGTCAGCAATTTGCAAGTCAGGCGACTGGCAATGTCTTTTTTCCAATTCAGTGACAATTACCGCAACAGATTCTGGAAACCCATGACAAGGACTCTAAAGCAACCCCTAAAGCATGTGCGCGCGTGTTGGCTGACACCACATCATGATCCCCTTAATGTACTTGAAAGATGCTGAATGGAGAGATTTTTCAGTCTCATGAATGTTTCTCTTAGTTAACTGTTTTTATATTATATTACTGGTTACAGTCACAAAGGCTTCTCAAAGTCAATTATGGAAGCACTAGTAGGATTACAATAAGAGCACTTCATGGTGAAATTCATTTTGTGGTAATAATTCAGATTTTGCATAATGTACAGGACTTAATTACATTCTGAATTTTTGAGTAACAAATGGACAAGAAGAACTCTAACTATCGTGATATGACTGCAAAATTGGAGAAAATAAAAAAGTTCAACTTCCTGACATCTCAAAATTACCTCCATTAATCATACCTTATGTGGAAGCCAACAACCATGGGCTCTATTAACAAGAATCAATGATGCAGGTTATCAGGTTCCTGAAAAACCTCAGCCGACCCCCTCAACATGGCGGCGCATCGGCAGGACTCCGCTCAGATCACTGAACTTCTCACCCTGTTATGCAAAGTGAGCCCAACCCCTCTGCAAAGGAATCTCATTTGGCAGCTGGTGCCAGTAATGGCAACATTTTAGGCTCTGAGGCTGAGGTCTGGAACAAAGATCCACTCGTGAATCTGAAGCTTTTTTTTTTTTTATGCAGCTCAGCTATTTCTTTAAGTCTTTCTATGTTACCTAAACATAAGCATTCCTTTACAGTCTTAGCAATAGCACTTAACATTAAGATGAACAAGAATGCAAAAAGAATGTGACATCTATGTTGTATTGTTAAGCCGCACTAAATGTTGGTATTGATCCTGAGTCAGTGTTATTTATATAGATACAAGTGGTTTAGCAACATAGGGATTTTAAAGTAGAGCACAAAAAAACATTTAAATTAGCTGAGACATTCTGAAACTGACAAAACTACATAAAGCAATTTCGATCTCTAGGGAGGCAGAAAACTGGGTAAAACAATATTCCCTCACTCATTAATTTATTATCTGTCATTACAATGCACTTTTATTTTTCAAGAATATATTTTTGACAATTTCTTAAATAGAGATTTTCTGGGATTATCATTTTTTTGTGACCTTGAATATGACTCAAGGAATTATACATGTAATCAGATTGTGTAGTCCATAGTTTTAAAGAGCTTTAATCCAGTGCTAATCCACTCACTCATTGAACATACCCTGTAATAAACACTCAGTAGTTTACCCTTCCTACAGTGCAACGGGTGTGGTAAGACCCAGAAGCAGTACGACGGACACACAGAATAGTTTAACCAAGTTTTATTCCAGGCAGAAGACAACAGGCAAACAGTCTCATATCAGCTCCCGTGGTGAAATCCACCGGGTGGAACGTCAATGCATCAGAGGTGAAGGCAGACAGAAATCTGGTCGGGGAGAGAAGGTTGAGTCGTTTACCGGGGCAGAGGCAAGGCCGAGGAGGAGTCCAAACAGGCAGGTTGGCCACAGGAAAACAGTCGGAGGGTAAACGCAGGAAAGTCTGGCATAATGCGGAGAACAATCTGGCACTGAGACTGGGGTTTCAATACTAAAGGTAGTAGGCGCAGCAGAGTGGGCAGGTGAGAGTGATTGAGCTGATGAGGTGGGTGTGACTAGCAGGTGCACTGAATGAACTGATTAGGGGAGCGAGAGATAGAATGTCATGAGAGAAGGGAAGCTGAACTGTGACATATAGTGAGAAGTAAATTGAGATATCAGACACTCATTAATTATTATCATTTCCATCCTCACTCACAGATGGAGTGTTCCAAAAACTATATTGCATTGTGTAATTGTTAATAGAAATTAATAAATGGCGGTCAGTAACTCCAGTCCAGACTTTATTTTGCATATGTTTACATCCATCAAATATTCTGTTTTTTTGCCCACATTCCGAAAAAGACGATATTCTTAACAAGCAGTTTTCACGACTAATAAATATGAATATTCCACTAATATTCTCGTTTACATGCAGCAATGCATGTTCTGAGTAATGTAAAATGCCCCCCATGCCGCATCCTCATCACAGGGGCCAGTGAATGCCACTGACGCCATTCTCAGTTGTGTTTGACAGGGACCAATGCCCACAATATAGAAAAGTGGAAAGGCAGGAGCCACTTGTTCAGAATTTTCTTATTTTAGCACAATATTGGGGCATATGGAACTAATTTGCTATATACAACGACTACACAGTATATATACAACTTAAGTGTTAAGAGTTTTTGGAGGCGGGGGGGAATTACTGCCTCAACACCTGTGTATGACTGTGTGTCTAATCAGTGAAGATAAGAACATTGCAGTAAAGCAACATTCACATTGCTGGTACTTTGTTGTCTCTTTTCTCTCTGACCGTTTAACAGCAGTAAATTTACAAGAGCTGAACCTCATTATGAAAATATGTCATGCTGAATAGTGTGTTGTAGCAAACATAATAACAAACAGCACTTGTATTCAGTGATGAGCTTTTTAGAATAAATCAGTATTCACACACCCACACCCAAACACACGCTCATGTTCTTATGACTCATGTTTTCATGACTTATGGGGACATTACATTGACATTCATTTCCTTGAGACTTACCGTTACCCTAACTGCTACCCTAACCTAAACTTAAACCTCACCTTACCCTAACCTTAAACCAAGTCCTCCCCTTAAAACATATGGATTTATGTTATAGGGACATGGATTTTATTCCCCATAAGGAAGTCGAGTCCCCACAATTTGACTTTATAAACAGAAACATGTCCCCAGAAAACAGGTAAAACATACCCAGTGCACACACTCACACACTGGCATACTCTCCTTCACGCTTACAGTGTTTTGGAGTCATCAACGCACCTGGCTTGGTTTCCGTGATTGTGTGGATATGTGTACTGTACACTATGTAGTGTATGATATCACTTAGGCACACGTGTGTGTGTGTGTGTGTGTGTGCGCGCGTGCAGTGTCCAGTGTCCACAGTGTTTTCCTGTCTTCCGCCCAATGCACACTGGGATCTGCTCCAGCTATTTGACATGGATGAGACTTAAGATGCCGTACAATGAAAACAGATGTTTACAAGCATTGTGGAAAGTTAGTACTGTCAAAGCCAATTTTATTTGCATGTTGAGAAGTAAAGCACAGACAAAAACGTAATTCTAAATGTCTGCGGATTCTAATTATTTTCACCACATATAAATGTAATGTGGACAAATTGCACCTGAATACTACAATGATTGATGCATTATGAATTCCAGGCAAAAAGGGTTTATATTCAGGTGGAAATAATTACTTATAATAATAAACGAGCTCAAACAGCGACACAATAATTATTAGGAGCCTTCAGTGAAATGTAAGCCGAATGTCAGCACCCTCCAACAGGGCTACGGTGAAGTCAGCCCTCTACTAACTGTGTTCATCACCTCCTGTGTTCATCACCTCCTGTAACACGCATGCAGAGGGTGATTCTTTAAAAAAAGAAAAAAAAGAAAACTGGCCATCGATCACTGTTGGTGGTGTTGACTTGTTGTAAGCACTCGTAAGAACTCATGTCCTTGTCAACATAGTGCCTTGTAGTCATTGGTCTGTTCAGAGGGTGGCCTGATCTAAGGATATAGCTTGAACCCCCCCCCCCCCATGTTAATGTTCTCCTGCTGACAGGAAACAAAGAAAAGAAGCAACAACTTTGAATGTTCTGAAAGAAACACTAGGTTGCCTCCACGTACTTCCTTTCAGTGATAAGAAATTGGCTATTTATGCTTATTTCTGTCAATGTAATCCTATTGTGAATTGACTAAACAAGTGGCTTTATGTGGACATGTGACAAGCCTTAACCTTGGATCTCATAAATTATGACTGAAGAAAAGATGAGTCAGTTCACATCTTTTATACTTTTCACCTTTGCTGATTGCACTATAGCTCTGTGAGTGCCAAGACCACAGGGCTAATTCATCTATCTCGAGTGATTGATATCAAGGATGCAGAGACATGGCCAATGAGTAAAGCCTGTGATGACTCAGTCAATATTTAGCATTTTGTTCTGTAGAATTGTTTAATACAAAGTCAATAGATAAGTACAAAGTACAGATATGATTTCTCAGTCATAGATGTCAGACAGGGCTTACTTTATTGTGATACATACAACAGTTGAATATCTTACGAAGAAGTTACCATTTATTGTGAGTTTTCCTTAAAAAATCACAACACGTGAACAATTGTCTGAGTAAAAGACATTTTTGTTTGACCAGTTCAAACTTCTTGGTTATATTTCCTGGTTTGTTATTACATGGATTACATAAACATTGATTTTGTGGAATATCTACGAAATACAGTGCATTCGTATTTGTAGATAAAGCTACAGACACTGTATTAGAACAACATTTGTTACAGTACTGTACGGCACTTGAGCTCTACCGGGAGATTTGTAGTCGAGGGGGCGTCTGCCCTGAGCAGCAGCCAGATAAACCCCCAATGGAGTCCAGACACTGGTGTTGGTGGTGGCTGATGATTCTGCTGAGACTAGCTGGCTGATTAGGGGCATGAAATGGGGACGAAGTGGACGGTAAGACCGAATGAGGATGGGGAGGTAAAGGGGCGCATGTAACAGCAGCATGGATGTACTAAAAGCAGAAAGAGATTATTATTCAAAATAGACATCAGTAAGATGATTGGCTAACAATGTGGGTGTGTCGGAGCTGCTGAGAACAGCTGATTAAATGATTGACAGTCCCAGACAAAGACAGCAGAAAATTATGAGTGCGCTTGCGTGGGAGGAGTGAATGGCACGATGTATTAGAAATAAACTACATGCCTAAGTAAAGTCTGAACCTTTGCTAGAGCTTCGTAACATTTCTTATTCACAGCAAATCAACCAAGACATAAGACAGAAAGTCAAAGTATGGCTAACTGTCCATCAGGAGAGACTTGTTTAGAGTTTAACAATAATGTATTACAATTGCATATATTTGAATAGTGCAAAGTCTTTGGCTATTGGACTCCATCCTGAATTAGGCTAAGCAAGGGGTAGTGATGCTGACATCTGCAACAGCAGAATCCCCCCTGGAGTCCAGACACTGGTGGTGGTGTTGAAGGAGGGAGTTGCTGTAACCCGATGATGAGTGATGAGCAGGACTGAATGCTGACTGGAGGTGGCTGGGGTGGAGGAGGGTCCCATCGGTTTGAGCTGAAATGACAACTGACAGCAGCAGAGAGGAGAACCTATTTAAACTTTTGACAACAACGATGTGATTGGTTTACGGAAACCATGCAGAATCTGATTGGTTAATTTAATGCGCACGCCCCCAAATCAGGTGATGGAGTTATCGCTGGGAGAATTAGAGACTGAGATTATGAATGTGTAAAGAGTGTCTTCCTGACTGAATTTCTGCTTGAGCTTCATTTAAATAAAAAAAATGTCAGGATTATCCCTTCTCGTCATTACATTTCACCATTTAAAATAACACTTACTGAAACAAGAAATTGGAAAAAGGAAGTAAGCAATACAGTAGCCGTTTGTTATAAAAAATTGTATTTTCCCGAAAGCATAGATAACAACATGCCTGCTGCAGCCTGTAGCGTACCAACTGGAGAAGATGTGATGTGTTTTTACACATTTCCCTGATCGATAGCATGGCAGTTTGATTTCACTATACACCTAGGGGCCCTTATCTGAACCTAAACAGGAGCGAAAGCTACGTACGGCCAAGCTACAGGGTTTGTGGTTATTATTTTGGGATACCTCTAGAGGCAAATGTGTCTCCTTCGATTGTTATTGTTTCATTGCTATATTTAGTAACTCCAGCACTGGCTCTGAACGGGGCCCATTAGAGGGTTATATTATTTTCCCACCTCTGTGTGATAGCAACTTAAAATCCAGCTTTGTCTGTTCTCCACGTTCTACCTTTTTTTGTGTTTCAGCAACTTTCAGCAACCATTGCTTTGGTTTCATGGCGCTTGACTTTAATGGTTCACTGTCACCGCTCTCATCTATATCATTTCCGATCACATCTAGCTATTTTCAGTAAAAAAAACAACAACAGATAAACAAACTGTACAAGGTGACCAGCATTAAGTAACACCAGGGTCAGTGGATCAGATGGAGGCTCATGATCATGTGTGGCTTTAAGACCTATGCCAACACTTGTACAGTATAACATCTGGCTGTGTCTCAGACCATGTCCTGCAGTAATTGGATTGCAATCTGTTCTCAATACGTCTCGAGAGTTTTTACGTCTGCTTTCTCCAGTGTAAATCCCGATCCAGATATAATTTGATTTCTCAAGACGCATTACAGCATTAATGGAGTCAAACCTGAACCGGGTAGATGGCAGAACAACTGCACTTTATAGTCCATATGTTACTTTTCCAGTTAACACTGTGTAGAGATGATAACAGAATAATTAAGGGATTTCACAGTTTGCCTCAGTGATGGCACTGCAGGAAAGGTCAGAAGTCATCATTCTTTATGTTTGCTGTGTGAATATTATTAACATTTCCTCTCAATCCAGCCATTGTTTTGTTTTTTTCCCATCAATTGGTCAGATGATAATCTATACAAAAGAATAGACCAAGGTGGTCAATTTTTGCAGAAGAAAAAATAGTAAATCAGCAAATCAAAGACTAATAGTTAAGTCCGTGTATATTTAAATAACATACAATGACTTCAATTTCCAGTTGTATGATTTTTTTTTTTATGAACATGCAAATGATTCCCAGTCTGCAGCTACGTAATTAATCTGCACCCTAATGATTATTTTATCTGATTTCCTTTACACTTATTTCAGCAGGTCTGTTTTCATCTTCTCTGTCACTGCTTCTTAATTTTTTACAGCTATTTATACTCTCCAATTTCCTCCTTTTATCCTCTTTTGAAGCCTTTTACTAGGGTTCTGAGGCATGTAATAAACATCTCGGAGGCCCTTGTCGCATGCGTACATACTAACCATCTCATTGCCCCATAAAATGAGATATGTGCCTCTATTTGCACCAAGGTCCTGTAGCTCCATCTCTCTCACAATGAGAGAAAGCGGCCACAAGGCTGGCAGATCTCGACCATGGGCAAGAGGTTCAATTACTTCAGTTGTCATGGAGCAATAAATGACAAATTAAGTGGCTGGCACCGAATACTGCTTGAAGGAGGCTGTATCCGAATACTAATGTCAGCTCTGTCTGACAGTGGGTAAAGAGAGAGACATTTAGAGAGCCAAAGTTTGCAAAAGGAAAAACAGATAACTTTTCTTCAGCAGGATATATTTTTCTACTCCTTGACCATGAATCTGAATAATTAGGCCTCTTAGATCCTCATTTGCTCGAAAGATAGTACAGAGATGTCTTAATTGCTATTTAATATAACACCTTCTTGATGTGTATTTGTATACAGTAAACACCTGTCTGTATTGTTCAGTTGTGTTCATTTACATGAGATCTGCCTTGTTACATCGTTTTCAATACTCCATGATCGTTGCTGCGACGGACTGGAACAGGCATTGTAATCCTGTAATTAGTGGAGTATGCACACAGAATTTAGACACTGGCTAATGACAGTGCTCTGTTGTGCCAGTTTCCATTACATTAAACAGCTAAAAGTATTAGCCTGATTCTTGCATCACAGGAAACATCATGTTCTTACCTAAACCAAAGGGCGTTATACATATAACTCACTCTTGTCAGGCTCAGTTCCACAAAGTCAGACTTTAAGCCACCATGAAACAATTCAAACCAGAGCACTGTTAGAAGTTACGGAGTTAATGTTATTTCTGAGCATAGTAGATTAATAGTCAACCCCTAACCTGCTTGTTGTTAATTCTTCATTTTGAGCACCACTAAATAATCAAACTGAACCCATGGATCTTGTGAACAATTGCATTTCTCCAATCCTGCAGGGCTGAAAGAAGAGATGCAGGGTTATGCTTTTTCTGGAAAAACAGAAAGTCTCCGTATAGCACTGCAGGATACAGCAGAACCCACTCACATCTTTTACGCCCCCCCTATCCTTCATCATATCACTGAATTTAAATGCATGTTGTTTTGAAAACATTGAGGTTGCTGACCTCCACTCCTCTGTTCCATTCATTCTCTCCACTTGCTTTTCTTATGTGATTTATTACTGTGCATTCTGCTGGGTACATTTCATCCTGTTCAGCAGACAGACAGTGCAACTGAGTCATGCTGCAGCAGTTTTGTAAGGGTAACAAAACGTTTGCACTGGGACTGTGAACTTACATCCTCAAGGTGACCTGCAGGGAAATCCTGTCAGGCTACCCAAGGTGACAGCTGAGCACCTAAAGTGTGCCGTGCACACGGGAAATGTTCTGCAGTAAAATGAAGGAAGGCATCACACAGTTGAAATGCATTCATCTTAATACAGTTGACCATCACAATGATGTGTCTGCAGAGGTGTTAGTTAGACAGAGGAGGAAATGCAGGGAGACAGAGAGAGGAGAGGAGAGAAGCAGACAAGGCAGGGAGAGGCTTCTCAGCTGTAAACACAATGTTCTTTTCCCACCATTAGTCATCTGAATAGAACAGTACCTGTCTACCTGTTGGCAACATCCTGGCAGAGATGATTATTTTGTAGAACTTCTGCAAAGCACATTTCAATCACTCCCAAATGCTCGACAGTGCAGTTATTCTTTTAGGTAAAAATCTGTCACACTTTAATATAAAATGTTTTTTATGACTCCACATTACTGCAGCACAACAGTGGTTCAAAGAACGTCATTTCACAAAGGCAGTTACATTCCGGTTCTAAACACCCACTGTCTGTAAGGGCTTTCCCATAAGATATCTTCTGCCAAACAGGGAATACTGCCTTTTAATTGCCTGCAGTTTGTCTGGAATAAACACTGGGTTGTTAGCAAAAGCTGTCTGGTAAACAAAAGGAAAACAGCGACCAAATATTACCACCGTTAACTGAAAATAAAGGAAAAACATGTTGGTTTGATTGACAGGTAATATAATGCAAAACACCACAGCAGTGAGAGCTTATGCTGAATGCCAATGTGGTTAGTTGCCCTGCACACTCTTACCTCCTCATCCATCAAGCTGCTTCTTTCTCTGTAATATTTACGACTGATCTCACAAATGTGCCAAACGCATCCCTCGACAGATTTTTGAGTTAGCAGATAGTCACTAACCTTGGTGAATAGCTACACAACCCCACACACATTTTGGCATTGTTCTTGCTTTTCTGCAAACCACGGGACGAGTTGAATGTCAATATTTTTATAGAAATACATTTTATCCTGGTATCATGTTTGCCGAAACGCACAATGGCACATTGTAAATGTTGTGAAATGATTGCTTATTATTAGGCAAGAAAACTACTTTGTTAATGTCAGAAAATTATAGTTATATTATTATTCAACTTTATGTCTTCTTTATTTCTACGTCACTTACTCTGCTCGTCATTCGTTTTATTAAAGCAGTGGTTCTCAAACTGTGGGGCGCGGAGGTATTACACGGGGGGGAGATGCAGATTCTTAAAAAAATATATTTTTTAAATAAATAATCCTTTATTAATCCCACAGTGGGGGAAATTATTCTCTTTATTTGACCCATCCTTAGTAATTAAAGATCAGTGTGCTGCTGTGAAGCACTGGGGCTTCAGTGTCTTGCTCAAGGACACTTCGACATGCAAACTATGGGGAGAACAGGGATCGAACCGGCTACCTTGTGGTTTCAGGACGACCACTCTCCCCATGAACCCCCCAGCTCACTGCAGCCACTAATACTGATAACGTGATGGCTCACACATTACATTTCATTTAGCTGACGCTTTTATCCAAAGCGACTTACAATAAGTAATTCAACCATGAGTACAAACTCAGAACAACAAGAATCAAGAAAGTACAATTTCTTGAATGAAGTTACACTACAAAGTGTTATAAGTAAGTGCCATTTAAGTGCTAGTAAAGTGCTATTACGGTGCTACTTTCCTTATTCAAGGTGTAGTCGAAAAAGATGTGTTTTTAGTTTGCGATGGAAGATGATAAGACTTTCTGCTGTCCTGATGTCAATGGGGAGCTCATTCCAGCATTGAGGAGCCAGGACAGCAAATAGTCGTGACTTTGTTGAGTGTTTAACTCGCAGTGACGGAGCTACAAGCCGATTGGCAGAAGCCGAGCGGAGTGAACGAGCTGGGGTGTACAGTTTTACCATATCCTGGATGTAGATAGGACCCGATCTGTTCATAGCGCGGTACGCAAGTACCAATGTTTTGAAGCGGATGTGGGCGGCCACCGGTAACCAGTGAAGGGCGTGGAGGAGCGGAGTAGTGTGGGTGAATTTCGAGAGGTTAAAGACCAGTCGAGCTGCTGCATTCTGGATGAGCTGCAGAGGTCGGATAGCACTAGCAGGTAGACCTGCCAGGAGGGAGTTACAGTAGTCAAGGTGCGAGATGATGAGAACCTGGATGAGAACCTGTGCCGCCTTCTGAGTGAGAAGGGGACGTATTCTCCTGATGTTGTACAGCATGAACCTAGAGGAACGTGTTGTTGCGGTAATGAGGGAGAGTTGACTGTTGAGTGTCACACCGAGGTTCCTGGCAGTCGGGGTCAGTGCCAACACTGAGTTGTTGAAGTTAATAGTGAGGTCGTGGGTGGGAGAGCCTTTTCCTGGAAGGAAAAGTAGTTCAGTCTTGTTCGGGTTAATTTTCAGGTGGTGTGCGGACATCCACTGAGAGATGTCAGTCAGACAGGCAGAGATTCGTGCTGTTACCTGTGTTTCCGATTGGGGAAACGGGAGGATCAGTTGGGTGTCATCGGCATAGCTATGGTAGGAAAAGCCTTGCGAGCGAATGACAGAGCCGAGAGAGTTGGTGTCAGTGGCGTCCCTAGGCTAAAACATCCGGGGCTAAAGCCCCGGATGTTTTTTAATTAGCCCCGAATATTAATAAAAGAAAAGAAAAGAAAATACGTCATTCACCCAAAACAGCTGCGTCAGGCAGCAGGCGCACTTGCAGTGTGCGCCAGTGTGCGCCCCCCTATTATACAAGTCGTCATTTAAGTTTCTCTTTCCTATAGAACAGGTCTACACCATGTTATTAAACAAACTAAACGGACGTATTTTATTGATCTTATCCACACGACAGCTTGTCATTTCTGTCTCTACATGGTCGCGTTAACACTTCTCCTCTGCATCGCGCACGGCGGAGTTCCACCGCGATGCGCACACACAGGTGCGCGCGCACACACAGGTGAGCGCTGAGCACACAACAGCTGGACAGAGAGCGACGAAAAATATGTCGCGTGAAAAGCAGACCGCTATATCTGCGTTTTAAACGCTCCCAGGGTGAAGATGGCAACAGCAGCTCTCATGTGAGGAACAACCGGAGTTCTCCTCGCACCGGAGCAGCTCTCCTGCTCCAGGTGAAAGAGACAAAGTGCTCGGACTGAGTGAGGGGAAGGACTGAGTGAGAGAGCAAAGGAAGACAGTAAGAGTAACAGGTCAGATGACTTCTCTGTCTGGATGTTAAAATCACCCAGAAGGATGAGCGGGGGGCCGTTTTTTGGGAAGTTTGATAGGAGGACGTCTAATTCTTCCAAGAAATCGCCCAAGGAACCAGGTGGACGGTAGAGAACAACAATGTTTAGTTGAACTGGATGATTAACCGTCACAGCATGAAACTCAAAAGACAGTCGGGTAAACAGTGGAAGCGGGTAGAGAGAAAAACTCCATTTGGGGGAGATGAGTAGACCTGTGCCCCCACCCCGACCAGTGCACTCATTTTGTTTTGCACAGGTTGAACGTTATTGTTATTATCTTGAAAATATATTCAGTGCAAAACAGGTTAATTGCAGCCACAATAGGTACTGTTTTTGCCAAATGTTAATCATTTTTTGCACAGATAGAACTTTATTTGTATTGTTCTAACAAAGTGATTGTACATGTTATTAGTTTTTGTCTGATGGAGCAATCTGGATTACTTGAAAGGGATTTCAATTTTCTTTATTCTATTATTTGAAAAAGCACGGTTGGAGGAGTCACAAAAAGTTGGACCATTTTGTTACATTTTTCTTCCTCCAAAGTGGGGCGTGACAGAAAAAGTTTGAGAACCACTGTATTAAAGGAACAGTGTGTTTATATTTAGGGATTTATTCGCAGCAATGGAATATAATATTTAAAACTATGTTTTAATTAGTGTATGATCACCTGAAACTAAGAAGTGTAATGTTTTTGTTAGCTTCCTTCCTCGGGAGGGCTGCACACCTCACACCAACAGGGGCCCGGGTTTTATCCCCGATCCCAATCCCGGTCCTTCTGTGTGGAGTTTGCACGTTCTCCCCGTGGCAGTGTGGGTTCCCTCCGGCTTCCTCCCAAAGTCCAAAGACATGCAATTTAGATTACTGGTGTTTTTATTAGTACTTTTTAATGTTAATGTTTTTAATTCATTATCATGCTGCAGCTGCTTTGCTCTGCTATCTCGCCGGGCTGAGCTCCTCCATAGCTCAAAGCGCAAGCAGTTAGGCCACTGTGGTGAAGGGAACCGGGGGAGGTGAAGGACACTTGCTCTCAGCGAATACAAAAATGTCAACATTCAATCTAACCAGAGTTTGCAGAAAAATATAATGCCAACTATTTGTTCTGGCAACTGGGCTAAGCGACTTTACAGTAAAAGACTTTGAGGTGTTTCCCAATATGTGGGAAGAGGCAAGTTGTGGAGGCTTGAACAGCATATAGCCTGCTGGATGACCTGACATGTTAAGCGGTCCAGCGCCCAAAACAATGGTAAAGCACATACCACTGTTATAAGGCAGGCATGTGGGGGAAGTGGCATGAGCACCACTTGTGACAGCAGATTAAAACAAAAGCATAAATCTTTGAGATAAAGGTTTGAGACAACTTAAAGTAGGGCAACACAGTCACATCAACATAAGCCCCTTTGTTTGACGAGGAAGAATGACAAGTATGTATGGTTCAATGCAGCTGCTATTGTATCACATCACTGGCCTCAAGCCATTTCACTAGTATATTATCCTTCTGCAATATTCACATCTCATCACCGCAGATGAGTCTTTGTCAGGCCTTGGTCCTTAATAACGACCTGATCCTCTCAGTGCAGATCCTCTCAGTGCAAATACCACGAAAGGCCAACAGCTGGCTGCAGTTCATCTCTTGTCGCCTCACATTTTCAGCCGCATCAATATTGGATAAGTCTGTTTAAGTTCAGAGGCTGTTTGAGACTGTAGTATTTAAACAGATGGCCATCCTTTTGGCCTCTTTAGAAGGAAGCAAACAAACACAACAGGGATGAACCAAATCTCCATTTCATTGAATATTTTGGACATTGCGGTGATTCCTTGAAGGTATGTTGGTTATTCGACCAATCATTAGGAGAGACACCGCATCAAGAGAAGGAAAACTGTGTGTGTGTGTGTGTGTGTGTGTGTGTGTGTGTGTGTGTGTGTGTGTGTGTGTGTGTTCCGGTTTCTATGATATTTGTGGTCAGTATCTTTTAAGATTTAATATCAGAGCAGAAACTAAAACTAAAGTGGAAATTCACATAATGAAAATCACATAAAATATCATGTGGCACACACACACACACACACACACACACACACACACACACACACACACACACACACACACACACACACACACACACACACACACACACAATCTTCCACAGCATTAACAGTTAGACATACAGCCCTTTTTCTTTTTAGAGTTATCACCATGGAAACTGGACAGGAGTGAACATCCTGTACTGTGGTGGATGATGGAGCAATGGCACAACAGCATCTTGAAACCTACACTGTGACAATTATATAAAATGGTTTACCACCGTATACAAACTTAATCTGTCAACTCCTCTGTACCGCTAAAATGTAGCCTATAGATAATTTTTGCATCTTTTGATGTGCGATGGAGCACCTCTGAACTAATCCAGCTCTGAGTCTGAAAAACAAATGGCAGTGTTAACAGTAAAGAAAGTTCATCAGCAACACTATTCAGGTATACATGGGTAGCAGTGGCGGGCCGTTTATTTGGTACCTACGCCTGCTGTTTAGTTTAACAGCTGATTGCGCCGCGAGAAGGCTTAGCAGGCCCTGACGGCCCGCCACTGATGGGTAGCCGAACAGGTTCTGAGGCTGCATGGCTGGATCAAAGGCAGCCTACTATCAGATACTATCTAGATTCAAGAAAGCCAGCTTCACCTCCAGAAATGTTTTCGGACATATATGATACGTCCCCTTTATGTTTCTAGTCTAGTGCTCTTACTCAAGTTACTATTAATAAACATAAAGTAGGTGTCTAATGGCGTCACTTTGCTTAAGCCATAAGAGAACTCCTGCAAGACTAACTTTCTCTCTGCACTACTTTTGCACTCTGCATATGTAGATGATCTTGCAGATGTAGTTTGTAGTGATGAACACATAGATGGTTCTCAGTCGAGTCTGCAGTTCTATGCAGGTTTATGCTGTCTTTCAGTTCATTGTTGTGGTTTACTGCCCATATCTTTACTTGGTCGTTTCACTGTTATCACACACTGTGTGTTTCTAGACGAAGCAGGCAACAAAAAAAAGGCTCTGATAATCCCACAGTTTTCTCCCCGACCAGCACCAAGCAGAAGACAGACAAAGTTAGAAACCCGCGGGTGAAGATAATGGAGCATTTAACTGCTAAAGAGGCAGTTATTTCCCTCAGGAGCTGTTGGAAAATATTATGTCAATGTGTATTTACAGCTTGTTTGCTGTGCCCCCAAGTGGTCAAACAAATCAGTTAATTAATCCTCTAATGCCTACACTGGTTGCAGGTTATGCATTCCTATTTCCTATAACTGACAAAGTTGGCCAGACAAGAAAATGATTCCTCAATCACAGACTGTTTTCTGGAATAAGTTTAAACAAAATGTCATGAGTAATTTGAAGTTCTGAATTGTCAAATGCAGAACTTTTTGCACATTCTCTAAATATAGCAGAGGAGGGGAGATGTAACCGAGGAACAGCTTTCTCATGACTAATTACCTGCCTTGTGCCCAATTCAGGCATTTGCCAGAGTTTTCCTTAATTAGCAGATAGTTTGTTAGCTTGACTTCTTCATGTTGTGGTGTCTCATCGACAATTGCAACAGAGTCGGTAAAGAAGAGTTGAAGGAAACAGCATGCAACAGTGGAAAAAGCCAACGGGAGGATTATCGCAGCAGCCTCTTAAGAGTCAGACTGATGTGTCCCCCAAAACTGAGTTTAGGTTTATCCCAACCCCATTTAAATCCTAAACCCCAAACCCTATACTCTCCCTGTTTTTAAATGTAACTGTAATCCAGAAATTAACCCCTTCTCCAAACTTTCACTTAATTCACTTAATGTTTAGTTTAGCTGAAATCTGCAGACTTGTTATTGACAAAAACAATCACTTAATTGGACTCTCTGAATAAACTGTGGGCCGATCACCAAATCTCTGATGTGCTGGAGAACCTTAATAAATCCACACAGATTTAAGAAGTTTTAAATAGGAGACTCCAACTACACATCCGTATCAAACAAAACATTGCCCAACTTTTCTCATCCGTACAATCAATGAGCATTCAATCTGAACCTAGATGAACTTACAGTACTAAATTATCAGTGATTTGTAACATTTAGCTCGGTATCTCATCTGGGCCAAGCAAGATAAACTCTAGAGATCCATTAAAGAATGAAATAGCTTGGCCTTGGTGCACTGAATTTATTTGAGTGTGTGTCTCTCTTGACTAACCTCTTTTCTGTTGGTGAGGAAAACAAGTCCAAGAAATACCTTTCATGTCATATGTTGTCTATTATTAGTAGTCTGATCTCATTTTTGAGTAACTTTGTGGTATTTCTGTTATATGGGACTGTTTGCATGGTCCTGCTTTCAGTGTATGCTGGACTTCCTGTGATCCTGAAAATGAATAACCATAACTGAATAACTATTTATATTAAACCTATAATAACTGACTTGGTTATAAACACATCATTTACATTATATTTTTTTTAAGTTTATATTGCTACATCAAGCTGATACGGAGCAGCATTATCATTCATTTGGAGTCGTGTTTCCGGTCACTTGTTGAATTTAAGTCCAATATATTTATTGTGCAATTCGATAGTGTACACTTATTGTTTTTTGCCTGCTGCAGCTGAAAATTACACTATGAGAGCGTGAACCAAACATAAAATGTGCGGACCAAAACTAACAATTTGGTACAAGTATCCAAATACTTTAACTGTTTGCTTTGGAGGAGAACTGGTCAAAGGTACACCATGTTTTATTTTCCCAGTAAAGCAGTTGGTCTATCAATGCAACCAGAGACCAAATGAAATCATACTACATGTAGTATTATAAAAAACAAATCCCTAACTGTTTCATGTTATACACTGTGGGAATGTCAGTAGAGCATCTGGTATCTATCATATTGGATTACTTAATGTCTCTGGCTGAATGGAAAGCCTATGTTGTGGATTTATTTTTCTTGTCATGAATATTATTAGAATTGCATCAAGGACAGAAATATTTAGTCCTCAGTGCAATGCGTATAACAGAAAGAAAGCAGCGCTTTGCTCCAATTTATGCATGTGAATGTTTGTTCCATAAAATAACTATGAAGCTTGAACCTCTTGACATGTGTCAAGAGGTTACGTCTGAGGTTACCACAGATGGATGTATCCGGTCATTTTTCACAATAAAACATCTTTCCGGCCTTGATTTTTTTTATTTAATTTCAATTTTTTCATTCATTCTTTCTGTGCGGACCGGTACCAAGGGACCCATGGACCGGTACCGGGCGGAATGAGCATACTTATGACCACACTGTTACAACTCCTTCATAGTGTCATAGTGCTTTTTGGAGAATTATGATGATAAGTTCATAGTAGATGCAAAAGTATACTTAGGTACAATATATTATGTTTACTTTTACTCAAGTACGGCTTTTGGGTACTTTATACACCACTGAGAATAATACACCATGATACCACCAAAGTTCCTTGTAACCAACTATTGTTTCAGGATTGATGCAACTAATGGCTGTTTTGATCAGCAGCATCAGGACATACTGTGTGTGTGTGTGCGTGTGTGTGTGTGTGTGTGTGTGTGTGTGTGTGCGTGTGTGTGTGTGCGTGTGTGTGTGTGTGTGTGTGTGAGATTGTAAAAAGAGAGAAAATGAAGCAACCACCGTAGCACAAACATAGCTTCTTACTGTGGGGATTCATCTATGCATCTATATATTTATTGGTATCCATATTAAGGTTACTTATACCTGCAGACGTCAGGAAAGACTCTGAAGTGACTCATAAATTGTCCATCCAGTGAATAACAGTAAATCTCAGCGTGTGTTGCCAACATTGATGAGCAGAAAATGGAATGAGCGGCATTAGGAGAAGATAAATCCCCACATCTGAAGGATTATGGTTATTTTGACAAATGCTAAGCGCTTTTCAAATAGAAATGTAATTACATGGTGAATATTAAAGTCAGCATAAGATGATCTTTCTGGATTTCTAACACATGCAGTATTACAATGTACAACTTCCAGTTTCCGTTCAGACGAGTGTCAGATAATTCTCTCCTGATTGCTGAAACCTTACAACGAGGATGCTAATGGTCTACTCTTTCTGTAATATTTGTTGTAAGATATTTTCAATATTGTGTTTAGTACAATAAAGTTCAAATTCCTCCTGGCTTTTTTATGCATATGTTTAACATCCATAATAATGGATATATACAACTGTATAACTTTGTACATGTTTCCAGCTTTACTTTAGTATTTCCATTTCACAAAGGTATACTTCTACTCCACTAAATTTATATTGACAGCTTTAGTTAGTTAGTTTTGTTTTTATAATCCGCTAATGTGTATATGATTATGAAATGGACCATTCGGGAAAATGTATGCTTTTACTTTGTGTGCTATATAGATAGATCTTGATACTTTTGTACTTTTACTTGCATAATATTTGTAATGAACGACTGTTACTTGTAACAGAGTATTTTTACACTGCAGTTGTACTACTTTTACTTAAGTAAAAGATGTGAGTACACAATATCTGATTTTACATGTACCCTACAGTACAGTATGCCCCACTTAAATGAGTGTATTTGTAATCAGCTCAAGGTCTGTGTTACTCATCCTGAAATATTTTGTAATTCATCCATTCTAAGCAACAATCAGAGAAGAAGGTATTGTGGCCATTAGCATGCCATTCAGCATCCATGTGTGTGTAGCCTAATAGACAGCGGTGATAATAGAGGCTTGTCTGTGCTCTCTCGCCTCAGCGTGGACCACTGAGTGAATTATCCAGCTGACAGAGAGCAGCAGCACGGCTCTAGCGGAGGATGTTGTTAATATGCCAATGAGAGCTCATGCCTCCCGTGCCAGTCTGAGCCATGCTGGCATGGTGCAGCTGCCTATCACCTAATTGGGAATCATTTAGCTGCAGCTTGACCTACATTCAGAGATGAGCAAAGGGGGACCACCTATATGAATGTTTTCATTAGCAATCCAAAGTTAATAGCTCGGGAATTTGAATGAATTGTTGTGTGATATGTCACAAGAGTAAACATGTAAAGTGCTTTAGAGTGTGGTAGCCAAGTGCTTTATTGAAGAATTGTACCTTTTGTTATAAAACACTGAATTTGTCAGAGTCAATTTTATGTAACAGAAGTTTCTGATGTAAGGGCATATCTCCACATTTTGGAAAATACTCTACACTTGTTCACTTTTTGCTGAGTGTTAGATGAGAAGATTGGCATCACTCTCATGGCATATAGTAAAAAATTAAGCTGGCTGCCAGGTAGCTTAGCTTAGCATTAAGACTGGAAACTGGGGGAAACAGCTAACCTGACTTCATCCTAAGGTAACAAAATACACTTTACCAGCTCACCAATTAAAATGTTATACCTTATAAATCCCCAAAGTATTCAAATGATCTGTTATGAGCTAAATATGAAGCTATCTATAGCCAGCAGCAGCTGGACAGCACAGCTCTATATTTAGCTTCATATGTACCGCACAGACAACAAGTATCTTCTCATCTAGCTCTCTGCAAAATAAGAAAATAAGCATATTTTTCAAAATGTCAGCCAGTCCTCTAAATATTATTTGCATTGTATGACTTTTGCTCTTTGTTATCATTACAAAATGACTTGGTGTGTGCTCCACCGAAAGGTTTAAACCACACACAGGAGTGTTGGGCAGAAATGGCCACTCGAAATGGAAGTGAATAATTTGTCATATAGCCTGGGGTGAGGGTTTCATTGCTTAGGCTACATTTGTATGAAACCCACACTTTCTGTCTCTGCATCAGGCCTACTGGAATTTAGTTTTCCCAAATTCCCCCGATGTTTTATGTTATTCTCATTTATAGTTTATAATATTTTTTTTATTAACTTTCTAATTTATTTATAATGTTGTGTTATAAACGCCCAAATAACTAAACTGAATTAAATTAACATAAGAAAAAGGAAAAGAGAGAGGTTTCCAGTGATAAACGAGTCATTCTAGCTGAGGGGAAGTTGCAAAAAAAATAAGTGTATCATGAAATTGAAAGTGCATGTATTAACCTCAGATACAAAAGTATTACACAATATACACATACAACACAGCACCTGAACTAGAGTTGTAGTTTCCACAGGTAGCAGCCTTTGTACGGGACACTCATTGTATTCTGTTCTCTTTAAATTCACCTCAGGGTAAACAGGTTGAGCTATAGTTTAAACAGTTAACATAAAGTGAGGACAAGATCGGGCTGATGCCAGATGCTCGCTTTATTACCTTGGCCGGTAGCCACTGACTCACTGAATAACGACTTACACTTGTCAAGAGGAAACAAGACTATTCTTGGATAGCTATTGTAATCAAGAGATTTGAATTAATTTTATATTTAGCCGCTTGTGTGTGTCACACAGCTAGATTGGAAAAGACTTCCTGAGCCATTAAAGTTGAGGAGAAATGGTGATCATGCCTCGGGCAAAATACGACGGTATGCATCGTTCAGCCCTAAGCAGCTCTGTTGGCGGATGTCCAAGCGGTGCTAGCCAATGAGTCACCTCTCTAAGAGCTCCAACCATAACAGCCAACGTTTCCTCAATATCCCTGATTAAACCTGAATGCTCACTCAGCTCAGTTCGCCAAAAAGGCTTTTATTCTTTCTTCTGTGCTAAGACATGAAACTGAGCCTGTTTTTAGAGCCTAAGAAATGCAAATATTTAAACGTTATCTCACTGATGCAGAGATGGCAAAAGGTTGCATCTGCACAGTGTGAATCAAACAAGTTTTAAAATGCAATGTTTTGTTGACCTGTGCGACGCACTGCCAACATTTTAAACAACATGAATTCCAATGTAATGACTCTCAACTGCATGGAGACTTGATTAAGTTAATTGACTTTGTTTTGATGATTTATATTTTGTATTTGAGTAATTTGGTGGATGCTCTTATCCAAAGAGAATGACACTGAGATAGAAAAGCTGCTTGAAATCTTTCACAAAAACACTGGAGAGGTCCTGATAACTGTAATTGAAAGACAACAAGGATGCTGATGAAATCTAAACTGTGACCTTTTATCTACCAGACAGCTGTTTTGTTCTAATAAGTAGACCAAATTGCTATTTCCCCAAACAGGCACATTAGTCAACCGTATCTGTGCACATCATTTTAAACACTTTGTTTGTTAGCTGTTGTAGCCTCGTCACCTGGCACTGTTGATGGTAATGGTTGTTGGTCGGTCGGTTGGTTCACCACTTTGTCCAAACTGGATTTTAAGGAATCTAAGGATTTTAAGTGAATTTAGTACATACATTAATGGGTGAATTCTGACTTTGGTGATCCCTTGACTCCACATGAGGTTCACATTTGTGCTTTTCATTAAAATGTCTTTGCTAATATTCAATTTAATTCCATGAAATTTGGAACACACATTCGTTCCCCTCAAGATTAATTGTTACCACTTTTCCCCAAACTTTTACTTTGACCCTGATATCAGGTCAAAACTCTTATTTGTCCAATATGTTTACGGCTACATACATGAAGATCTGATGACATTCCCATCATCGACGTGTTTACATTATGCCCTTGTTAGCATTACAAAACACTGCGCAGTGCAACGTATCCCCATACAATGGTTCATACTGGATATTACAAAAGGTTACTCCTCATTTTGCATGCATTGCCTTCAAATTCACAGATGATAATCAAACTGGACTTCCTGGGCGTCTTCTTTGTCTCACCTCAACCTTCGCATTCTGCTGCATTGTTTTTACGCAGGACTGTTTTCTTTCTGAATGCCTGTTTAGTATTTAGTTTTGTTAAATAGAATATAGGATAGTGCGCCAAAATATACAGCAGAGCAGAACACATTTAAGAAATGTCATTTGAAATCCCAGTTTCCGCCTCTTGCTATTTCACATCTCACTGCTTCACTCACTTTTCCATTGAAACCCATTTGCAAAGTGGTGAAGAGTTACACATTCAGTGATGTTTCTGTCTCTCTTTACTGTCAGCCACTGTAATGAATTCAGACAATGAATTGTTAAGTTTTTGTGAAGTGTGGCTTTAGAGGTCTGATCTGGAGCAAGTCATATGGGCTCAAATGTGTCTGTCAGTTCTACTTTACAACATTTAAGAGAGAAAAGTTGCAGATATACCACGCTGTCACTGAAAGAATACTGAAGAGGACCTTATTGAAAACTAAAGACCACATAAAATAAATAAAATAATATTTTCTTTCATGGTAGAACGTGACTGCAACTGCAACTTAGTAAACTTCAGAGTAAGAGTGCACTTTATGTAAGCTACAGTGAGTTTTGATTGGTTCGACAAACCAAAAACTAAACTTTGCATGCATGTTACTTTGGAAATGGGATTCTGACTCCACTTCTTGCTTCGCGATGTTACAACTGAACGCACAGAGTCCAGACCGAGGCATTACCACACGTGTTGCATCACACTATACCTCTTGGGCGAGAGGAAAAATGAGTTTGATATTGGCACCATTTGAAACGTATGCCGTGTCATTTGTGAATGTGATGGTTAATTTGTATCACATACATAAAGTATTTTTTCATTTCTTTGAGTTTAGAAAGGTACAATTCCAAACAGCACTTTGCATGAGACAACAAACCTTGACGTTGATGCATCTGCAGCAGACTGAAGATAATGTATTAAAAAAAACAGGAGCTACTTGTGTCAGCTTCTTTGAGAAGGTTTAAATCAATCTTCACAGTGATGCTGAGCAGGATATATGTGTGAGCAGCAGAAATAACCTGACACAACAAACAGGCAGCCACAGTTAAACCTTTGCATTGTTGTTTTTTGCTATTCACATTATCAATGACACAAATCTTTCAAAAAAAAAATACTATTTTAGTCCATGTGCTTTCTTGTAACTGTTTAAGAGATCCTGGGCTTTTTTATTGTAAGTCTTTTATGCTGTCTGGACTGTCCGTACTGTTTATAGTGAGGAGACCTATATATAATAAATGCACCTTTAAAAACATTTATTTAGTTATGTATTGAAGTGATGAATTGAGGACTGTAGATGTAAGCCAAAAAAAGTATTTCATTGTCTCAGTAACTGCAGCTCAGTTTATTTTACGGCACCTTTTGGTTTTCAGCCGGGATAAACTGACTAACAATGTAAAAGTTAACCGGAGGAGGCAGGAGATGTTGAAGAGACAAAGGTTGTAAGGGCTCTGTCAACTACAGCTGTACACAGAGAGAGAGAGAGGGCTATTGGTTCAACCAGCCAACCGACCAAATGTATATTGACTGCACTTACATGTTTGACTATTTCAATAATTGGAGAAAACAAGTCTTTCCCCTTGACAGTTTGTACTGAGAACTCCCAGATTCAGACCCCTCCATACTTAGCTCATTTTGTATTCTGAGCATTGTTGTTCATGCATTTTTTTATTAAGGCCTCTGAAGTAGTGTGTGTGTGCAAAGTTCAGCTGTTGAATTAGACAATAGAATGTTTTGGGAATTAATATTCTTGTTAAAGCAGAGAGCAAACAGAGCCAGACCATTTCATGAAAGAAAAACAACCTTTGGAAATGGTATGATCTTATGGTATGAAATGGTATGAGCTTAAATTCAAGTGTATGATTGGACACTAGAGAAAATCATACAGAGACAACTTAAATCTAAAAAAAACATGTTTAATGTAGTCCAATCCAACATATTTTACAATAGGTTTTATGCCCACAACTTATATTATAGTGATTCTTCAGGCAAGCACTTTGAATACAGCAGCTTGTGGGTTTCACTTAAGCAATAAGGTACGAGAGGCAGTACTGTGTCGTGCAATAATGTACTGTTCAAGGGAGTTGTTAGGCCCGACGCGCAGCGGAGGGCCTGCAAACCCTTGAACTGTACATTATTGTAGACACAGTACTGCCTCGAGTACCTTATTGCTTTTATAATACGGGTACCTGCGACTTTATAAATGTAATAGTAAGCTGCCTTTCAGCACAAAATAGTTGTAGCCGGCAAAACGTTGTGTATTGCATTTCAGCGACAGAGAAAATAGTCCCGGGACGCACAGGACGCACATACGGGACTATAAAACGGACGACCTGGGTTGAAAGCAGGGTGGAGGATGACACTAAGCACCGATGTAAAGAAGTGCTCTCGCTGCTTCTGTCCGACTTTTCTCCGTCATTTTTCTCCTCCATGATGTTTAGAGAACTTGCCTCGCGTCGGGAAATTACCGACGTAATTATCTCTCACAGGAAATTATCACGATTTTGTGATCAAACCCTTTTCATTCCTCATCTTTAGGTTAGGGAGGAAGTGACGTGTGTGTTGTCGTTCGTTATGCTAGTGTGGGGGACGCTACGTGAGCTTGTTAGCTGTTCCGTTTGAGCTAACTTACTGTCAGCGAAGAGCCCCGTTGCAATACTGTGAACACTCAAGCAATAAACCTGCAAGTTAAGGAAACCAACGTCTGCGAGTCGTTACTGCGGACGTTACAATATCAAAGTTTACACGAAACATGTTTGGTAACTGTCAAGCTTGAAATGACAACTAACGGTCGCGCAATTTAAATCTACCTGTTATTTTAAGTGCGCACTGATATGGAACGCTCTAAATGTAAACAGGCTGTACAGTACTTTATGGCTGAATAAAATACACCCCGTGACTCACTCTCAACCAATCAGAATGCTTGATTTGATCTACCCAAATTATAAAGTAGAATTTGGAACAACATTAGTTAACAATATATTAAGCTGCACATTGTGAAGTTGAATAAGCAGTGTTTTAACATGGAAATACTGCATTGCTTAGAATAAGACTGGTATAGGTCATTTTAAATTCAGAGCATTAATTTATCAGCAAACTATATTCAGTCTACCTGAGAATGAAGTCACGCTCTCTCTCTCTCTGTGTGTGTTGAAGTCAGAGTGTCTCTATGCTTTGTTTACATAGCCGGGCCGGTCAGGCGTGCATGTTTTTGTGAGCATGCCCCCACTGGCTAGGTCATGGCCAAAACATTTTAGAATATACTGCTGTTCAAAAGTTTTACAGCAAAACGTGAGTCAGATAGCTGAGAGGACTACTCTATATGTTGTTCAATCAGACTGACAAATGAAAGGGCAGAAAAAGACAAATATACGTCTCAGCAACAGTTGAATAAGAATAGAATAAATCACCAGTCATTGGTAAAAGAAACTGCAAGCTAACCATCAAAATGCGTGCAGATTTAAATTATGATTCAATAATAATCTCCCAAAAAAATGTAAATCAAAGGGTACTTGGGAGCAAAAGGTAACAACAATATTAGTGTAAAGAAAATCAATATAATGGGTAATTCCATACTTTTGAATGGGAGTGCATGTTTTCATAGTGCATTCAACTGTTGCATGTGTTCTGCATTACCTGACATGTTTCTATACACTGCATTGTGTTGCTTTATGCATTTAAAAATACAGAATGCAAGTGCATTCATATTTTGTGTGAAAGCAATAATAAACATTAGGGTATTAATATAAATATTGCACAGGCCATGATGCAGCTTTATTCCATTTAATTGACATAATTCAGACCACACTAACACGTAAAACTAAGAGGGGTCTTTGAATCAGCAAAGTGCTTGTAATGTAATAAGCACTCTCTTCTAAATGGAGCCTTGACTCCATTTAAAAGAGGGCAAAAAATATGTGTGCACTCTTGCTTTAGGCTTTCATCTTGCATATAAATCACTCCAGCTGAAACTGGGTTTGAGCACCACAGATTTTCAGGTCTTGGGGCGCAGACACGGTATCAGCTGCCAAGGCTGCATTAATGATGCCGCTGTGCCACAACTGCATGGAGTAAATTAAGCCAATTCCAAAAGTGTTGAAACTGAGACTTTTTGGGTTGATTTAGAAAGCTTACGTGTGACTCTTTTTTATCTCCTTTCCCTTTTCTGCTTTCTGTTTCTGTCCAGATACCGAGGCAGCTGAGTGCTCTGACGTTGTACAGGTATGAGCAGTCGGTTCTGGATTACTGCCATGCACACCTGTCGCTGCACCTCAACGTGGGTATGGAGCCCCCAACTCAGGCGCTGGGAGGTCCGCGGCCAGCCAAGTACGGCACAGGCATAATGGCTCCCCTCCCCTCCAAGCCTGTGCTGCCTTGCCCCGAGATCCACTCCCACCACCATTGAGCTGTGCACACTGTGAGGCTCTGTGTCCAAACTACTGTATGTCTGCTGCACAGAATCAGTGGATCAAGATGAAACACAAAGCTGTGTGGGAGGGAACTGGGACTGGTAAAGAAGCAAAGGAGACAACTCTATTGCAGAGCATCCAAGCCTCAGAGTAATGAAAATGGAAATATTTCTCGGTGGAAATAAAGGGGCGCAGCAGTATTGATTAGTGAGCTTCTGACCTACTTGACCCTCAATGACCTCAATTAGCAGAGGAGGCTGAGCAGCAGCATGACTTTTCACGTTCTGCTCTGCCTCTTAAAGAGTATTAAGGGTAATAATTTAATGATTTGTTAATCTTATTAAACACATTTCCTCGACTGCTCCTCTTCTGGGCACCTCTCTGCTGCGTCAGGTAAAGTAATCAAATGAAAAATGCTATTAACAGAGCAGAGAAACAGCATGATAAGCAATAGAGTAGCAGAACAAATGAAAGAACAGCCAAGCTTAAAGGTGTTCTGCTGCTTTTTCTGATCACACTGTCAATCAGAGGTCGCTCCCTAACTCACGTCCCTGTGGCGTTTTTCATCTCAAGAAATGAGCCAACCAAATGAAATTACCCAAGACTCGAGAAACAAGTCAGAAAATAAGTAATTGTCATATAAAATGTACAGCCTACACATCTTGCCGGCATAAAGCATAATTTACATGGTGACTTTTGATTTCCGTAATGATTTGGGATGTAGATTACGTTATAAATAATTGAATGAGAAATAAACAGATTATAAATAAACACCAGATCTCAACGCACTGGGATGTTGGGATATTTACTTTTCTCCATCCATTTAAAAAAAAAAAAAAGTGTCCTTCAACCAATTATCTGATCTACATGTCTGTGCTTTTTACAATATGTTGCATTTTAATATATGGTAAATAAACTGTGGTAAATGACCAGTAACAGTGTCATTCATCAAGATCAGAGGTATGAACCTGATCAACTGTCTGCTGTATTTAAACAGCTCCATAGGTGGTTAAGACTGAAGAGCACAGACTGATTAATAATCATGTGTGTCTGTTTTTTTCCTTAGTGATCAAGACCTTGATGGTAACTTCGACTTGCTTTTTTCCCTCCTCCTGTGACTGTGTGTGACCGTTATCTGAAGTATATACTCCACTCTCTCTCTCAGTCCCTCATGGACTTTAATGTTGCTTCCAGGAAAGGAAAACGTGTGTACAAAACAAATGCCCAATTAAGGTCCTGGGTATTATTAGACAGCAGCTCTGTATTCTTTACACACAATGGTGTGCCATGAAACTGGGGAAAGCTAAATGTAATATAATTGGAACGTGTGTCAGCTGGGAATTGACCGTTAGTTAAACAAGGCCCCTGAACAGAAATTGTCCATTCATAGTTAAGCAACCATGAAAAGGTGCAGCAGGCCTGTCAAGCTATCGCCACATAAGAGGGTAAGAGGGTTCTGTCTTTTTATAGAGCCTATCCAAAACCATAAACACAAGAGCAAACGTTTATAAATTGGATTAAACTGTGTTTGTCTACTCTAATATAATGTAAGGTGTAATCATTGATAAACAGACTAGCTTACTGCCCATACCAGTATTTCCAAGGCCAAGGAGCATTACATTAGTTTGACTACATTTTGTTGGGTTACAGGTTACGTTAAACAAAAGCCCTTTTCACATGTCCCTACTGCATGGCTAATATATCAGTGTGGGGCAATGTTAGCAGCTCTGTCCTGCTCTTGTTCTGCTTTTGGATTTTGGGACATTCACAATCCGGCAAAGCTCACTACCAGAGATAGCATTATTTTCAGCAGATGCAAACATCTGTCCTGTGAAAAGCCTTTTCTCTTGTAACGTTTACAGTGAAACATAATGTACAAACAATAAAGCATGAATCTAACCTCTATCTTAATTGTCCATACGTAAGCTAAGCAGAAAGAAATGAGAAATAAACAACATAAAAATGTAAAAAACCTATACTAGTACAGCTAAGACTATTATCTTGCTCCACACTGCAATACAAGAACATTACTGGTTCTTTATTTCCATGTTATCTTATCAACTGGTGAGATTTTTTTAGCAAATGTTTAATTTTGCAGTTTAATTAGCGAGCTAGCTACAGGTGATACAATCTGCAGCAACAGTTGGCAGTGCAAGTGGGAAAATCCTCTGCAATGAGAAGATTTTTTTTTTAACCTGTCTCTGTCTAAAATCTAGGACCCATTGATGAAAAATAATGACTATTAGTTTTGAGTGGTAAAATGTCCCTGGTTTCATAACGCTGTACAAGAACAGAGCTTGGTAGCAACAGTAGCTGGGGTTTAGCAAGCGGTCAATTTTATTTCGGCTTTTTATAATATTGATCAAATAAAATAATTTTAAACATGTGACATAAATAAAATTGTCCTTAGAAAATTATATATTTATTAAATATTTGGTTTTATTCTATTTTTTTGAGAGAAATGTTATTTTCCTTGTATTTCCTTGCGTTGTTTGAGGGTGGGAGGGGATATAATGTGTCCAGAGATGTATACTATTCTGTCATAATTCAAGATCATTATCAAACATTGTCCATCTCCAGTCATGCATAAACTGTAATCTGAATATTTCAATGCTGATTGTATAAATCAGTCATCCAGCATCATTATCAGAAATGAATGACACATTGATTGTGTACAACTACACACTTGTATGTCAGATTTTCAATGATCTCTCAATAACAGACATTTTGTAAATGCTCCGCTTGGTGTTACTCTGTGAAGTAAAAAAAAATAATCAGTGCAGAAGATAGATCTGCTTATGACAACACGTTCTGACACATGACAGATTCACGCTGCTGGAGGATTAACTGCTCTGCAGCCGCACACCCGGAACAGTTTAACGACGCTGATAGACTACCTATACTGCACTCACTTCAAGTGTTCAGAAGGGCGCTGGGAGAGAGAATCGGGACGGGGAGGAGTGGCAGATGCAACAGAATAGCATTCAGGCATATGTGTTCACATGCATTTACACTAACAGGCTGATGGCTCATGATGCTTCAATAAATAACCACTTCTGGAGCGATTCTGTCTCTTCAACTTCATGCACAAAATAAGAAAACAATTATCACCCACAGCACGTCTTAAACAACTGTGTGACTCATATAAACACAAGAGAAGTACAAAGATATTTTCCTAAACCGGGTTGCTCGATGATTTTACAGGTCGCAAGATGGATTTGGGATGTGGGAAAAGAATCTGAAGTGACTGACTGAAAATACACAACTGTTCACTCTATTCAACCTATAAGCAATATCTGATGTATAAGAAAGATTCAGATTCAGATCGGGGCAAAGTGTTCTGTTTACTGAAATATTTGTTTAAACGACCATGACCAAACCTGTACAGTGAAGGGACAACACCGTATGGTGGGTGACTGACTGTTATTAATATCCAATTCTATCACAAGCTTAATTTACGGAAATGAAAAGTGTCAAGGTAATGCCAAGATATGTTTTATGGTTTGTTATTCACTTGACATTTTATCTATTTGGACAACATATAGATCTTCCTGACAATCTGTTGGCACTTTTTAGGAAAGCAGACATACGCTATTTTCTCCCTCTTCGGAGCCGTCAAAGTAAGCCAGACAATGTAACACTTATATTATGTGGGCTTAAATTCCTCTCATCCCTCATTCTGATTCATTGATTTCCTCAAGTGATCTTATTTCAATGGGATTCAGGACGTCATCAAGAGAGCTCTCTACATTTACAAGACTCATAAAAAAAGCACAATAAACTAAAGGGTAGAAGAAGTGTAAAAAGTCAGGAGCTACTTCATTTTATGTACTTTCTCCTCTCTCCATACAACTGTGTGATTCATATACAGTAACTCTGCGCTGTTTTCTTAAATGATGATAAAATCCAATAAAATCGAGCCAGATGTGTTTGCTCCTGGCAGAGTCTAACCTATATTCCTCTCATGAATGCAGAGCGGTTGGCAGAACACAAAACAAGTTGCAATGTTTATTTTTGTAAACTCCTAACAGATGTACGGTTCATATCAAACTTTCAGGGTGAAAGCTATACACGCTTTCATGTTCGGCAGCACTTCAGGCAGCGGTGTTATTTATCTGGAAACATGCGGCCTTGCTTCACGCTCAAGTTTGTGGTGTATTTGAAGTATTTCGATTTAAGGTCAAGCTCAAGTTTCTGTCTGTCTTTGTCCGTGTCATTCTGGAGTTGTGTTGCAACTGCTGGGGGGCAGGGCAGCTGTGAAAGCTCTTGATTTCCCCGGAGAGTTATACTGCTGCTGTGCCCACATGTTGAGATTACCTCACAAGCTCACTATGACAATGGTGCTGCTAGTTTATGTTGAAATGCTCTTTCGAATCACAAGGCAATCGCAGAGTCAAAAGGTGTGGCCGCTGCTTACCGCTCCCAGTGACTCTGGTTTGTCTGTTTTTTAAAGTTGAAAAATTCTGTAACGCTCACGCTCATATTCATTTACCGAATCCTCTAGTTACATATATACACATGTTAAAACTATCTTTGAGTATAGGTCATTATTCTGCTATGGGATGGGAAGAGATGCCTATCCCCGTATAACCAGTAATCTACTCAGCTGTGTCATTATTAAAACCATAATGTCTTAGTGGAACTTCTAATGATGCTGCAATGTAGACATTAATAAGATCTTCATACAGAGACAGAACTGCTGTCCTTTGTAGTAAACTGGTGAAAGCTGTCTTTATTTAATAATTGATGTAACTATTAGAGGAAGGTTGAAATAAAGTATGAATTTTGGGTGAATAAAATGTAAGATTCCCCCCTGCTTTCCCAACTGCTCTACCTCCAATTAAGATAGAAATTACCCCCCTCTAACTTCCTCTTACCCTCTTTTGTCAGTCCCTTACCCATTGTTGTCCAGTTATGCAGAAACAAAATCCTAATACAAAATACATCTTTATCATTTGAAATAATAATAAACAATTCTCATGAGGATGTCAGCATTATTGGATGAAGGTTTAATATCTAAATCCAATAAGCAACAGAGGCTTTTCCTTGATTCCACTGATTTCCTGTGCACAATGGGGCTTCAACAAAACACACACAATTGGAAAAAGACATGTTGACGCTCTAAAAACAGGGTTAGTGCAGGATGATGCTTGAGTGAAAGCACATTTGGGACAAGCTGTGGTGAAAGGGAATGCACAGCCTCCTTTCAAATAAAGGGGAGAAAAACAATGTAGTGAAGCTGTTTCTGCCACTCCTCTCTCGTAGCTGAGACCTGAAAGCCAGGATAATGCATTATCAAATGCTGCTATTCAAATAGTTTCAGAATCCATCTCCCTCAATGTCACAGTCAGCGTTGAAAATACAAATAGAGCTGTAGTTAAGCTGGTATTGTAATGTGTGGTTTCTAATAAGGGCTGAAAGCCACTCACTTTATCAGACACATGCACTTCAAAATTGCAGCTGTAGTGTCTGCTATATAATCATCAAGTTCCATCCCATGTATTTAATCTAGATTCACATTCAGCTGCAGTTTAGATGTCAATTGGGTCGACTTGCTTCAAGGATTTTTTCCAAAATATATTATTTACCTTAACACTGACTCCCTGATACTACGTTTTAGTTTTGACAGATTATGTTCCCACATCATTTATTTCCCAATAAGCTATGAGAAGAAGGAGGACACCTTTAGCACCTGCTTCAGCGAAAGGAATAGCCGGAAGTCGCTCTCATAATTCATGCAGGCTGTAACGGAGCAAGGAATGACGTAGGAAGACGTCCATGGAAATATGTCAACCATTCTTCTTTATATCAAATGTTTATTTGGTGTGGCATATATTCTTTCGCGATATCTACATTGTTTCTTAAGATGTTACATCTCTGGGCAGTCTCCCTTGTATGATAATTATATTGGTCACCACAAGCTGCGTAATGCACAGATTGGTATTTGTATTGAGAAAAAAGGTTGCTAGGCAATCCACTGAGATCTAAGAAAAGGTCTGAGATGTGGCGAAGACAGAGCGCTGGCAGTTGCTGGGTAAATTGCAAGCAGACAATCAAAGTCGTATCATACTGAGCTGGGAAGCAGAATGAGAGGAGCAAGCTGCTGAAGGAAGATGGTTGCCTCCTGTCCTGATCGGCGGCAGCAAGTGGTTGATATCAACAGGCGCCATGAGCAATTAAGTACAATCCATAAAGCAGTCCGTGATTGATTATTTTAAAGAAAGAAAAAGAGAAAGAGAAAAGTTGAACATTCATCATAGTCTATTCAGGATATTAGACTTACAGAGTTAGACAAGCTTGGGATTGGGCTTTTGAGCTTTGATTTTGAGTGGGACAAGTGAAGGAAGTGGCATAATTGGGTTCACACTCTGTGGAGACTGAGTGACTCTCTCCCTCCCCTCTCCTGAGCATCTGAAGAAATACAAGGCAACCCATAATAAATAATGGGCTGTTGATGAAATAGCACAAATGTCTTACACACGACCAAGTTCACCCACTGTCATGGCACGACGGGGACGATTGAATTTAGCTATCTTTCAAGCTAATACACAGGTGTGGCTGTGTGCCCTGCGGAGTGTGGGGGGATTTATGGCTGGGAGGACAGTAGCTGTCATGTCCCTGCAGCAGCAGCAGCAGCAGCAGCAGCACCACCACTGCTCAGCATCTCTGCCAAGGCGCAGTTTACTCTGCCAGCACTGCCCTTGCATCCCAATGAGCTGCATGCAGGAAACGGCTAATGGTACAGCCTCTCATCGTGCATCCTGGGATACGAGCTCAATTAACTCAACACAAGCACTGTCAATGGGGATCAAAACAGATACAGGCCTCGTATTCAGCTGTGTCCATAATTACAGTGTATGTAACAAACTAAGAGCCACAAAGAGCAGTATCGGGCCGATGTGATTGATTGCTTTGAAGTTTAATTTCTTTGTTTTACACCTCTCGTTTTTGCCTGTAATCCATCTTTTATCATGTGTAAGCACCGGCTAGGGCATAGGGGTGATCTCAGAGGCCAGGAATAAAACCAGAGGACGCTCCATCAATTTTAGCTTGCTACACTGATTTACATCTCCCTGGCAGAAGGCAATTCATGATTTACGGAAATCCAGCATTTTTCTCCTATTTTTCCACATGGATGGGAATGTATCATGGCAAATCTAATCAAGAGCTTCAAGAAAGGCTACTGGAAGGAGCACTTCAGATCATGTCTAATCAGTGAGCTTGGATATTTAATCAGAAACAAATTAGAATACTGAACCTGGTTAAGTAACAGGAAGATCTGCTGTTACTAGAGCTCGTATTGACGAGTGACGGTGAGGCGAGCTTCAGCACGAAGGGCTCTTTGCAACGGGCAGGGTTTCATTCGTGAGTATTGTTTTTAGGTGAACTACAAAAACACCTGGCAGGAGGGAAATCCATTAGAGAGATCTGAGCTGGGTGCACACCACTCCTGTCACTGTAATCAGTATCAATTTAAGATGGTCTGTCATGCTCTTGTCCATTTGACACCAAATCAATTTTTTATTCTTTGTCTTTTCATAACAGCTTGATGACACATTTCATAACTTACTCAGAGATGGCTGCATAACAAAGTTCAGACTAAAAGCTTTTGGAAGTAAAGCATTTAAAGCAATCAAACTGAATTGTATTCACACTATAACACACAACTATGTTTCTTTTATAAATGTGTCATTAGCCTGCAATGAATATGTTAAACACTGTAAATGTATGTGTAGAATCCTGTAACGAGCTCCCGTTGCCGCAGTGGGTTTCCCCTCAGCACAATGACACAGCACACCAGTGTTCAAGGTTCGTAACAGCTTTATTTTGGCTCTGGCTCTAACGGACCGTCTTACGTCGGTGTTGCCCGTCTCTCGAGCGTCTACCTACTCCTCCTTATGTTGGGACAAACACACAATTAGTACAGCTGAGGCCAATCAGGCCTCTTCCAGGCACCGTCCCGAGCCACCCACAACCACACCCCTCTGCAGCTGAGCATAACCACGCCCACGCCGCCACAAATCCAATATATTTATTTAGCTTTTGAACGTATGAGGCTGCCATTCTCCTGTTCATATTCATTTAATCACTAAATTAAGCTAATCTCCTGTTTCTCTATTATGTTGAAGAGAGTCATACAATTAAATTAGACTCATTGAAATATATAAAAAGGATCGTAAACCAGCAATTGCAGCTGGAAATTATTCTTTTAATTGCTGTTAAGTCGCTATTACACCTATTGGTTCATATTTCTTCAGCGCCATCCCAAGAATAAAAATGTTGTGATGCACACTGGGCTTAGAAATTAGCCTTCCTTACAGACTGTTTAATAGTTGTTTTCTTCATCCATCATTTAGAGTATTTCGATGCTGCAGCATGTTGTTTGTGTGTAAAGCTGAGGAGCAACCTACTACAATGGACTGATTTATTAAATTGTTTGCCTCACAAAAACCACAAATATCCCTCATACTACAGGGGAACTGGAGACTGTTGACTGTTGACTGGAGTATCGGTGCAGCAAAATGATAAATGACATCAAGGGCAGCCAAGTCATATCCCTCACACATACACCGTGTGACACTGGAACACGGGCACTTATATTCGTGCACACACCTTTACGTACAGGAGTTTCTAATATGATAGAAACACAGAGGACACATAGATAGGCCCTCCTTGTTGAACACCAGGTTCAGACATCATCCATAACTCATCTCAGGTCATACCCCTCTCCTCCACAGTCACCAATCTGGGAGTTCGGTTTGACCCTCACCTGACCTTTACTGACCATATCAAATTCCTGTGCAAAACCTCCTTTTATCATCTAAAAAACATCTCCAAACTCCGCCCCACTTTAACCCTGTCAGACGCAGAGAAGCTCGTCCACGCCTTTATCTCCTCAAGACTGGACTACTGCAACTCACTCTGCACTGGGATCACTGACAAGAACATCCAGAAACTACAGTATATCCAAAACAGCGCTGCCAGGGTCCTAAAGAAAGTCCGGAAATATGACCACATATCACCCATTCTCCACTCACTGCACTGGCTCCCTGTTTCATTCCGGATCGACTACAAAGTCCTAGTACTCACCTATAAATGCATCAATGGACATGCACCCCCCTACCTACAAGAACTTATCACTCCCCTAACCTCCACCCGCACCCTCAGATCCACAGGCCGCTCGCTCCTTCGGGTCCCCAACACCAAGCTCCGCACCTTGGGCGACCGGGCCTTTTGCTCGGCAGCCCCACGCTTGTGGAACGGTCTCCCTGACCACCTGAGGGCAACTCAGACACTGAGTTAATTTATTGTCAGCTATTACATGCTTATTTTTTATTTTTATGGGTTGCTTTAACTATGTTTTAATTGGTTTTATTTGTTTTTACTATATGTGTGGCACTCTGAGATTCTTTTGAAGGAAGAGTGCGATAAAAATGAAATGCATTATTATTATTATTATTAGATAGAATGGCTAAACATGAGTTTTTCCATATGGCTTTTTAATTGTGAGGTATTGGATTAATTCATACAAGGCAAATTAATTGATCATCTCTAAGCCATGTGTCTGACTGATCTTTAAAAAATAATGAAAAACAAGCTGTGAATTCGAAAAAGGGCTTTATATAAATGTGGGTGGGAAAGAATGTGGTGGAACCATATGATGGTCTTGTTCTATCGTGAAAATAAAAGAGACACATGTGTTTTATACAAAGCTGCTGTTTGTCACAATTTACTACATCATAATTGTATTCCCTACATGATGATTGTCTTAGAATGTTGTGTTACAAAATATATAAATAGATCAACATATTGTTATAGATACAAAAAGATACGAAAAGATACAATATGTGTGCAGACGCATGTCAATCAAACTTCAGAAAGCCACCACAAAGCAACAAACAGGATTTATTTATTTTATTTATGTTGTGATATGTGGGTCGTCCAATTTGCTGTATTGCCATCTTCCACAATATGTTATATTGTTATACAATATATAGTATGTGTTAGTATATGTTAATTTTGTCCAGCTTGTGAGAAGCTCCACCATTGTCTTTGTGCATTGCATTGTGGGAGAACAGTGTCCATCAACAGCACTTTGAGTATGCACCATGACTTCATTTTGTCACTTTTTCAGTGTGAACACAGCACGTGATTAGAGGTAGTATGTGTTGTGGATTTGGCTGATCACCATACATGGGACCAACAAGCACTAACAAGGGATTAAGTGAGATGAAGCATTCATCTGTAAACTGTGATCTGGCCATGCACTTGTTTTCTCCTGCTATTAAAAGATTAAAATGTAATCAGTGACATTTTTGGTATGCTTAACTGCACATGTAGTTATGAATTAATTGATAAAGGCTTAATGAAACAAATAATAATTTATGTTATTAGTAAAACATTTTGGTGAGTGAACTTTGGTAGTTAGCATGAGCAGCAGTCTTTACCTTGGCTGAACAGATGAATTAAAGGGCACCAGCTACAGAAAACCAAACTCGAGAGATCTCTGGATGTGCAGTGCATGAACACCACAGGAATCGACATCAAAGATGTTGCTAAATCTCAAGGATTACCGCTGTGTGTCCATACCAAACCTGATAACTTTGAAATGCTTTGATGTTTGTTCAGGTGGCTGTTAAAACATTGTGCTGCCCTCATACTGGTTGGTTTTCTCTCAACTTCAGTTTTTAAAATATGAATATAAAAATAAAAGATTGAATTTAAAAGTCCAGTGTATACGATTTAAGGGGAATTATTGGCAGAAATTGAATATAATATCCATTACTATATCTTCATTAATGTATTATCATCTGAAACTAAAAATCATTGTCTTTTTGTTGGCTTAGAATTAGTCCTTCATATCTACATAGGGAGTGTGTCCTCTTCATGTTTGGTATACATTAGATACATTGAATGTCTGTAGTGTCTGTAGTAAACCGAACGACTGTTATTGAAAATGACGTGGCCTAACCAGTATAGAGACTGAGAGAAAGTGCAGCTGGAAGGGGTGGTGGTGCGGTCAAACAAACACAGGACTTTCACCCAGGAGCTGTTCATTTTCCGTGTGAAATGTAGTAAACGTTTACATTAATTTGTTCTGTAATGTTGTTACGTTTGTTATGTTTTGTAAGAAAGCTCACCATGGCTGGTTGTTGTTTATTAGTGATGTTGGTACGCTATCATTTTAAAACCTCACACCTAAATGCCCCATTGAATCGTTTCACGACGTCAACAACGTGGCAATGTGTGTAGCCTGATACGAGGCTGGTATGAAACTAATTTATAAAACCGTGCACTAAAAGACATAACAACATTTCACAGCTGTGCATGCCCACATTGGTAAGAAAAATGCATTATTCTCTGCCAGAGGAGGGAAGTCTAAATTGTCAGTCCTCTTTGAGTGCTGGCACCTTACATTATCTATTAAAAATGTTCCTACACAAGATGCACAGAACCTCGCACACCTGTCAGCTCTAGAGATCACCCACACAATCTCTGCGTTTGTCTGTCTGCCCTTAGCAGCTCATCAGCTCCCAGGCTCAGTGGACATCCACCACACACACACACACACACACACACACAGAATCACCGCCCCCACTGCCACCCAGACCTATGCACATCCATCATAATTATGCACAGCAGGAATTCAAATAGCTCTTCGTACTTCAGAACTGAAGAAAATTGCACCAATTTTCCTTCACATTATACGGCACAAACAAAACAAGAAACCTAAAAATCTATTTTGGTTATTTTTGTTTACTGACTATGACGTTGGAGATGCTTCAGTTAATTCGGAAGAGATCTGAATGAAAAATCTATTTGTGCTGCGTTGCTTTATCCGCCTTAAAAGCATCAGATGAAAAAGTTGCAGCACAGAACATTTGGAATACCCCGAGGCTATATTGAGTTACTATACAAAAGCCATCTTCACCGTCATAACCTGTGTGGGATATGTCATCTTTTCTGTAGCATTGTTCACTCATCTAAAGAACAGCGTCAAGCAGTGCTTCCTTGCCAGCACTTTCTCAATTGCATCTGAGACTGACCAATGGGCAGTAGATATAAATCTGCACCGGTGCCGTGCAGATTTGTGCAGCCTCTCACAAGGTTGCAGGTGTAAATACAAAAGGAGAGACAGATAAATGAAAAGAGATGGTGACTAGAGAAAGAAATGGTGGATCAGCATTGCTGAGCTCTGCTGACACCATTTACTTAATTATATTCTCTTGAAGTAACATCATTTGGAATGAAAATGAACACATTATTTGATTTACAGGCTTCTCAGACCACCATCTCCAGTTGTTAAGGACTCCTCTGGTTTGTGGGTGGTTGTGTGCGTGTCCTCTTTATATTAATGTGTGTTGTACATGGCCTTGAATATACGGCACTGTTTAGTGCAGGGGATAACGGGATTAGTGTAGACTAAATTCAGCTCTGTTAAATGAAATCAGCCGTTTATGTGCAGAATTTGGCTACTGGCTCTGTGTTCAAGTCTCACGGTGACATACTTGGTCATGGGGCATCAAACAAAACACCCAGAGATGAAAAAACACTGGATTCTTTTTCTTGAAAATGGGATTATTCTCAAACTAATTTACTGATATTTCTTTCAGCATTACCCAAAGGGTTGCACGAGAAGCAAAATTAAATAATCAAGAACGAGATGGGTTCCACGCATAGGCCATTTGCTTCTACAGTATGTTGCAATAAATCTATAAATAGTAAAGGAAAATGCCCACTTGATGTCACCTTAGAAACGGGGAAGGAAAGATGAGAATTGTAAACGAGCATCACAAATTATAAAGTTTTAACTCCTTGAAAGTGGAAGGTTGGATGAAACTCGTGGGAGATTAAGTGAGATTAAAAATGCTTAATACCTGGCAGCTCATCATTGGGCAGCTTTCCATGAAGCGGTGACACGAAAGGTGACTTTGACACAAAGAGGAGAGCGGTGGATGACACTCTGTCATGTGGGAGCAGGGCTTTTTTTTCCCCATTTCAGTGTGACAATGTCTAATAAGCTGCAAGAGCTGGGGTCATGGGATGTTTTTGGACGGGAATCATCTTTGCTGATATAGTATGTGGTTTCTGAAAACTGCTGTGTGCACAACCTGTGATGTCATCTTCCTGATTATAAAGGATTCTGTATGTGTGCAGTATCATATTGTACATATCTTAGCTTCCTGTTATTAACACCAGGGGAGTTTTCGCCCTTTAAATTGTATTTATGAAAAAGCAATCTTTCCAAGTCATCCTTTATTTGGGGTTCTTTTGTGAAATACTCATTGAAAGCTATAATACCAGCTATACATTAAAAGTGTCACTGATCCCAGTGGGCTGCACAGTATCTCTGCACACTAAATGTTGGCTCTCTAAAAGTTTCATTGATGTCGGCGCAGCCAGTCCATGTTCAATTTCCCCCACAGTAATGTTCCCCAGAATTAAATGGGTTTGTGAAATTGAGAATATAGGAAACCATTTTGGAGAGATAAAATTATTTTGGTACAGTGAGAGCAAAGCGTATATCCTCTTCTAAGTGATTCCAGGGCTTCAAAAATCAATAGCTCTCTAGTTGCATTTCTGCCAAGTTGATGGAGGTGGTTGAGAACAGGTGCAAAGATAGATCAAGTTGGAAATCAATCAAATCTGAAACCTTCCATTTGAAAGGCGAGAAATGTAGGGCGCTGAAGAGAGCAGGAGTCAATTCTGGAACTCTAAAGGTTCATTCATGTTGGAAAAGCATACAGCACCTTGTCTGGGAGGATGGGGAGGTTAGTTTTACATTGTCACTGTCTAAATTACCTGAGAATGTAATGTAATGTGTTTTACTATGGACCACTCTCATGTTGAAAATATGTAATAAAATATATACACTCACCTAAAGGATTATTAGGAACACCTGTTCAATTTCTCATTAATGCAATTATCTAATCAACCAATCACATGGCAGTTGCTTCAATGCATTTAGGGGTGTGGTCCTGGTCAAGACAATCTCCTGAACTCCAAACTGAATGTCAGAATGGGAAAGAAAGGTGATTTAAGCAATTTTGAGCGTGGCATGGTTGTTGGTGCCAGATGGGCCGGTCTGAGTATTTCACAATCTGCTCAGTTACTGGGATTTTCACGCACAACCATTTCTAGGGTTTACAAAGAATGGTGTGAAAAGGGAACAACATCCAGTATGCGGCAGTCCTGTGGGCGAAAATGCCTTGTTGATGCTAGAGGTCAGAGGAGAACGGGCCGACTGATTCAAGCTGATAGAAGAGCAACTTTGACTGAAATAACCACTCGTTACAACCGAGGTATGCAGCAAAGCATTTGTGAAGCCACAACACGCACAACCTTGAGGCGGATGGGCTACAACAGCAGAAGACCCCACCGGGTACCACTCATCTCCACTACAAATAGGAAAAAGAGGCTACAATTTGCAAGAGCTCACAAAAATTGGACAGTTGAAGACTGGAAAAATGTTGCCTGGTCTGATGAGTCTGGATTTCTGTTGAGACATTCAGATGGTAGAGTCAGAATTTGGCGTAAACAGAATGAGAACATGGATCCATCATGCCTTGTTACCACTGTGCAGGCTGGTGGTGGTGGTGTAATGGTGTGGGGGATGTTTTCTTGGCACACTTTAGGCCCCTTAGTGCCAATTGGGCATCGTTTAAATGCCACGGCCTACCTGAGCATTGTTTCTGACCATGTCCATCCCTTTATGGCCACCATGTACCCATCCTCTGATGGCTACTTCCAGCAGGATAATGCACCATGTCACAAAGCTCGAATCATTTCAAATTGGTTTCTTGAACATGACAATGAGTTCACTGTACTAAAATGGTCCCCACAGTCACCAGATCTCAACCCAATAGAGCATCTTTGGGATGTGGTGGAACGGGAGCTTCGTGCCCTGGATGTGCATCCCACAAATCTCCATCAACTGCAAGATGCTATCCTATCAATATGGGCCAACATTTCTAAAGAATGCTTTCAGCACCTTGTTGAATCAATGCCACGTAGAATTAAGGCAGTTCTGAAGGCGAAAGGGGGTCAAACACAGTATTAGTATGGTGTTCCTAATAATCCTTTAGGTGAGTGTATTTCTTTACAATAAAACATGTAATCTACCCTTAGCTTGAGTATTTAATTCAAGTCTCAAGTGGAAATTGGAGATTGGAGATTTTCAACCTTAAGTGCAAGACAGAATCCCTTTCTCCCCTTTGTGTTGATGTATTTGAGCCAATAATAATGCATTCCACTGTGCTGATACTTTTATCATTGGACATGACCTTTTGGTGGGTTGAGAAAAAGACCAACACTTACCTTTGAAATGTTACAATACTATCCTGGATGTCATTGTAGTTGTATTTTTTGGAGGAAACAATAAATAAATAATAATATTGGTGAGCACAAAGTTGGCAACTTCCAGGGAGTCGACTCATATGTGCGTTCTTGTGTAAACATTAGTGCTGTCAAACGATTAAAATATTTAATCGCGATTAATCGCATTTATGTCATAGTTAACTCGCGATTAATCGCAATTAATCGCATTTTTTTTTTTTGCATTTTAATGCTCTTATCAACATGAAAAAGTGGATTGGCTTGCTTTATTTTATTGAAAAACAACTGCCAAACAGGGCGGTACAAAATAAAATTACTGCACATTTCAGGTAAACAAGGGTTTACAAAATAAAATTATAAAGTGCACATTTCAGGTAAACAAGGGTTTACCTGACATTTACATTGTGGAAAACAATAAGCTATTTTTTTTTTTGCCAAACAAAACAGAATGAGTGCAGATATGTGAGCATCAGGTTGCATCAGTATTAGTGGAGCAGTGAGCCTCTACACATCTTTATAAACGGGGTTGTAGATTTGATACAATTCATGTTCAACGTTGAGCTGAGATCTGTTTTCTGTTTTGAGACACGCAGCAGCAGAAAAGGACCTCACGGAGACTTCACCTGAGAGCTGCTGTTGCCATCTTCACCCTGGGAGCGTTTAAAAGGCAGATATAGCGGTCTGCTTTTCACGCGACATATTTTTCGACGCTCTCTGTCCGCTGCTGTGTGTGCGACCAGCGCTCACCTCTGTGTGCGCGCGCACGTGTGTGTGCGCATCAGGCGGAACTCCCCTGTGCGCGACGCAGAGCAGAGGAGAAGTGTTAACGCGACCATTTAGAGACCGACGTGACAAGCTGTGTGTGGATAAGATCAATAAAATACGGCCGTTTAGTTTAATAGCAGAACAAGGTGTAGACCTGTTCTATAGGAAAGAGAAACTTAAATGACGACTTGTGATCTGGAGCTATAGAGAAAATTACAGGGGTGCGGGGGGTTTCTTCAGGGGGGCGCCCCGCCGAGGCAAAATCCCGGACGTTTTTTGGAATCCCTTTTTCTGTGAAAATTGTAGACCTACTTGATAAATAGGTCTACAATTACATTCAAATTTGAACAATTTATATTATGTTGACACAGATTCCATGGAAATTGTATTGTTCTAGTCACAGCTGAAGACATCATGCAAGTTTGGGTCTCCTTCATGTAATCTTGGGAGAAAAAAATACAATCGTACAAAAACGGCGTTAAAAAAATGTGTTTACGCCGTGTCTCTTTGTTTTACGCGACACTGCCAACCTTTAAACACCAGCAATAAAGGACTTTCTGTTCTCTGCTGGGTTTTGACAAAACAGTGCAGTTTCATGACTGGATTCACAGAGGTTCTTCTGAGATAAATCACATGACATTTAAAAAATACATTTTTAAAAAGACCTTTAACTGTAAAGCTCTATCAATCAAACTGTAATTACAGACTCAAGGTCCAGATAATACAAAAGACATTAAATAGAATAAAATACATACAAAAGCACAATTAAAATACATAGACCTACCAATGCTTTATAAATAGACAGCTGTACCAATGTCTCCACAGATGGGACTGGTAGCGTGTAGTACTATACTTTATGTTTGTTAAAACCAAGATGATCTCATTTTCAGAGTCATTAACTCGACAGATACATTTATTCATAAGATTTCTTAAAACAGCTTGGAAAGTATTAACTCCTGCAGCCACAAACATTTCACTAACACCATCTCAGTCTCTTCAGTAATATTCTCATGGCGTCATTATAAGCTACTGGAAGTCTCTGTAGGCTTACTTTTTTGTAGTTAGACCAAACGTGTTTGTCAAGCGTAACAGAAACATGCCCAAAATAATAGGAACCACAATTATGAGAGATTCAAAAAAACATTTGACTGCAGTAATGACGTGGTGTGGATATCTCATCATGAAACTGAGCCATTTGTCATACCATAGTAAATGGACATCTGAGAGTCATGTAAACAGTTTGCTACCCAGAGTCACTTCAATCAAATCTTCAGACACGAATATTATTACGTTATCGAGCACTTCAAGTTACCATATTCACTGCTGGCTGTCTTTGGTCACAGAGACCAAGAATAAAAGGAGATGATCACTGAGGAGAGGAGTCACATTGTTTATTGCGATCCTAAAATATCACACAAACATCATAAAAAAAATGCAAATGCTGTCATAAAATGAACAGATAGCTTGCAAACCCAGTTAAATTACACAGTAAAAACAGGAAGTAAATACTAAACCCAGAAAACTGTTCATGACTCAAGCTATGTGGAAGGTTTTCTAAAACACTGGAAGAAACATGACAGTGTTTAGTGACTGTGCCCCCAGGTCTCTGCCAATGTCAGGCTCCACCACTTAGCTCCTGAGGTCAGAGAAATCCAGCAGGTATGTACATGACAAGTATGAATAGCTGTTTGTGTGAGTAGCCATAATTGCGCCGATAGGAACCATTACCTGTCCTTCCCAGGTGAGATTATCAAGTCAATGGTCTTGAACTAATGACCAGAACATTGAGCCCAGACCTCTGCTGCTCAGTGACTGAGTGCCGAAGAATAAATCTGTCTAAGATGAAGCACCAATCAGACTTTTCTACAGCTACCAGTAGGAAGCATATGGACAAATGAATATCATCTATAACAGCAGACAGTGAAGAGTCAGTTTCTAGGAAGACAAATAATGATTCTCAGCTCCACTTTGAGTCATTTGATTAAATATTGATGTTGAAAGAATCTCTCTAATAATCTTTATAGGTGCTAGTTGATATTCACTGAACTGTTTCTGCTCCCTAAAAGATTGAGCGTGAAGGAAATTTGAGCAATCAAATGTTAATCGGAAGATCATATTTTTACTTACATATCACCATACATTTAAAAGTGTCTTAATTTGTGAGCATGTGAAACAAAGGTTGTTAGCAAATTCACAGTACAACCAAGTTGCAATGTGTCAAATGTCCACTCTCCTTAAAAAGTCTGCCATCAGCAATCTGATAAAAAAGTCCATGCTAAAACTTCTCAAAACTTGTTCCTCACTTTGGTTGGTTGACACTTTTAACCAAATTGTCTCCAAACTGTATGATTGTTTTTGCAATGTCAAATAACCTGAAAGTATTGTATTAACAAAAACATATAAATAACCTAGAAGGGCACTCAGAGAGTGCAAACCTCCGCCAAGTTTTTATAAGTGCAAAATAATGTCTGTGTCCGCCCTGTGATCGGGATCCATTCCAACATTTAATGGGTTCTTCATTGGCCCATACACCTTTCCACCAGTAGTTTTTCTTTAATCCTGCTGACAAAAAAACCCCAGCAAAGTACACTGAAAACATGACCTCCATGGCATCATGAGCATTTCCCTTTAAGAACATATTTGTCTTTAAGACGTCCTTCATGAGAATTTCCTTAAACGCCATCATACTTGTGAGCAGTAACTTTTTTAAATCTGTCTTAACAAAGACGTCACAGCAGCTGCCTGGCGTGGAGTCCTCGACGTGATTAGATCGATAATAAGAATGATACAAAAGAGCAGCTTTGTATCCGGTAAGGCTTTAATAGCACCACATCTGCTCACCTCGAAATAAGAGCCAGCCATAATCTCACACCTGCTGTTGGCTTTCGCTCAGCTGCACCGGCAGATAAATCTCACGGATCAGCACACAAATGCAGGCGTACAGACACTCGCGCACACCCAGACTGTCAGTGTGAATCCAAACGTCTGAGGTCAAACATCTGGAACTAATGCTCAAGGAGAGTCTCTCTGATTTTATTGAATTCTCCTTCTGAGAACAACTCTATTTGGTCGACACTTTCGACAGGGCGAGAGTCAACTCGATATCTGCAGTGCATCGCCCAGAAGCAGCAGTATATGTTGTGTAGCTGTCCTGTTTTTGAGGTCTAAAATTAATATTATGCTTCCAAGGCAATCCTGTTAGCGCTGTCTAATCCAACTCAGATTGGCAGACTTGAAGACGGGTCTCAGAGGCAGTTTGAGGATTACCCAGCTCAAGTTTTATAGACACCACACTTACTGGTTGCTATGTTTCGGCCAGAACCGGGGATTTCATATTCAGAGAGAGAAAACATGTCAATCTGTTTGAAAAAGCAGAACAACTGTGGTCAGTTACATTCTCATACTAACATTGTTTTTGTTTACACCACACACTTAAAGATAGACATGATGATGAGAGCATGAAGGAGAAAAACAGCAACTAACTCAATACAGCACAAGCAGCATGTGGCCATCCAATTGCAGTCAACACTCTGACGGCCCACAGTCTCACATGGCTGTCAGTGTTTGATATTTACTAGTATAACTACATCTGTTCCTCTTGTCTGTGCGGGTAGAAGACGTTTTTGTGCTGCAGCTGAAGTATCACTTTCACTTACCATTTACCAACATGACTTTCTGTCTAGCTGTCTGTTGTCCATTCTACCGCCTAGAGGTCTTTCAGACAGCAGCCTGTATCATGTCCATGGCTTAGGGTGACACGAAATAAAGAAGAAGGAAAAAGGTGGTCCTTTAAAGCAGTGCTGAACATTGCACCTTTAGGTTAAGTCCTTATAGGTGAAGTGCTGCAGATAAATTACTTCTCCCTCATCCACTTACACAGCATTCATCAGAGAGTTGAATACATTAAAGCTAATTGAGGATTTTTGCCATTTGGGTTCTATTAATTGAAAAGCCATCACTGCCAGCCATGCACCAAATGACCACATTAACTGTCAACATTATGTTTGACATCCTACTAGATGAAGTAGTGCTTGGGGAGCTCTCAGTGGGCTCTTGGAAACACCAGACGAGAGAGGGGGGAGCCATGCTAAGCTTGTGTGTAGGTGGTCGGGCCTAAAGTCAAAGAACAAATTGCCGTCTCTTTGCATCACTGCTGCTAATCACCGATGGATGGATTTGCCATGTCATCAAGGATTTGTGTCTGGTGGGATGAAACGGTGCTAATTTGTCATGGTGTGTTGTACGATCAGACGGATACGAAAACAGAAAATAGATAACTAGACCTGCAGAGACAAAGTCTTACATGCTGTTTTCCTCGTTTTGCACATAATTTCCGTTTGCAGCGCATCTATCATGTCATATCATCCGCCTGCAAGATATTTTCACCCTCGCTGCTTGGGTCTGATTTAGAGTAGTTAGCCTAGGGAATAAGATGCTGATTACTTTCTCCTTTGGTACCAACTGCACTGCACCCAAGCACAGCCGTGTGCAGTGTGTTGCTTGTAAGATGACAACAGTGCTTAATTTTAACATAAAGGTATATATATATATGCCAGATCCATCTAGATATCCTTTGACTTGGGTATTTGCTCAAGGATTATGCAGCATTGTGCCATGTAGAGTGTATTGCAGATTAAAAAAAATAGCTGAAGCATAACATTTAAAATTGCTTAGCATTTTAGAAATGCTTATAAAACAAATCAAGAGGAATAAGCACCCAAACCCCTTTTACTGACATAGAAAAGCAACTAAGACCTTCTGAATGAAATGCAAATTCTTACCTATATCATACTACAAACGTACAGGATGTAATGATAATTTTGTAATAAAAAAACATTATGAATAAATAAAACAAAATAGAAAGAAATACAACAGAGTGAGCTTTCACCAATTTTGTTACCACATCTTTCCATAGTTATATAAAGATGTAGAGTATCTAAAACAGCAAAATGCATTTGAATATCATATATTGAATAATAGATTATGGATTAGTTTTATATTCACACTGCAGCACGTGGAGCCCTGTGTGACTGAGTCCCTGGAGTGAAAAACCGTTGCCCTTAATCCCACATTGAGGACATTCCTGAAGCTGCCAAATGTATCCGAGGATACTTTCATCTGAATATGCCTCGGAGACATGAGCCTCCGATTAGACTTTGCCCACTGAACCTCATTTCCATTTTGGCTTCTGGTAATGGTGAATGGTAACTGGTTAAGAGACAGGCGATGCTATTTAATAATATGGGGAATACAAATCCAGTGGTAAAAATCCAGGGTGCACAGTGGAGTTTTTCTTACAATTAATTATCATGAATTTTCAATGGGTATAGTGAGCGGCTGGGGGAAAAAAGCATAGACCATCTTCTTATCCCTTTTAAAAGTCAAAATGTCTTTGTTGCACTGATAGTTTGGTAACGAGGGAGTCCAGAGGAAACTTGAGAGGGAAGTTATGATGTCTGCATTTAAACTCAGTGTTTCTGGACACTGTCCATCATTCACCAGGTTTTTATTTGAAGTTATTATTTACTATAGTGCAATGCAAGTGATAGGTATTTCCAGATATTTGTTCTTTTTTTTAATGGATCAACGGCAATGTGTAATGTAAAAGGGGTTGTATGAAATGGAAATTCCACAGAAAAGACCCTGTCGACTCGAGCATTTTAGCGTGTTTGAGCTCATTGTTCATGTTTTTCTGGCCTGCAAACCTCATATCCAACACAACAGGCAGCTGTTTTCAATGGAAAACTAAACCGATACTAACTATGCATCACAAAACAGCAGAAAATGTTTGCAACTAGTTGGTCATATAGCGGAGCGTTTAGAAGCTAAAAAGTCTAAAACATTCCAATACCTTCTTTGGATAATCCCAGTAAATCTCCGATTACGATCAGGTCATATTTAACTGTTGCTAAAAGGTTAATTCACTTGATATGATGTATACTTGAATGCCAGATGCAGCTGTAGAATAGAAAATATGAAGCCATCATGGGCTAATAGACCTGCCTAAATCTTCAGAAACAGCCAGATTGTAATGTTTTATATCAAGCACTCTGCTCAGACAAATTCAATCATGTGGTGCTACTGGAAGGATTCCAAGTTTACATAAATAAATGAAGAAACAGATTCCCTTCCACCCCTTTAGTGATTGCACCTGTATTCTCTAAACAGAAAAACAGCATAATTGCACTGATAAGGGCACACAATGAATTGCACACAAATTGTATTTGATTCAAGTGGGTCTTCATGTTTTGGCCCTCTGACATTTGTAATGCATTGGTAGTTGTACTTGTTATACCATCGAAGCAAATGAAGGGGAAGTGAGAAAAATACTTTATAAACCTCTTTAGTGTATATCTGCATTGTGAGCACAAATTACTCCAATGGTTTCATTGGTGAGACCTTTGCTGAAACATTACTTTCACATACAGAAGATGGAAGAAGACAACTACAACGTAGCCCTTCACATTGTTTAACTCAGCGAATACGAACCAGGAATATTTGTGCCCTAGGGGTTTCCTCTACATTGCCTCAGGGTACGAGGAAAAATTATGGAGTAGCGAAACGTAAGACTCGAATCAGCTGTAACACCTGAACAGGCACATTGTGATTAAGCTTGACAGCTATCGGCAAGCATCCAGGGATAAAGTTGGCGATAGCTAAAAGTAATAAATAAACAGATTAAAATGAAGAGCTGAAAGTAATAAATACAACTGTTCAAATCACCTACAAGTAATTGTTAATAGTTATTACCCCCTTACAAGTTTTGGAAATGGTATCTCCCTCACGTTCCACCTTCTTGCGCAAGCTCTGACTGTAGAGAGAACTGTCATTGGTCGACCGATCTCAACGTAAATGTAAGTTCACGGCATGCTTATACACTACTGCTACCCCCCCCGCGACGAAGTGGCCTCCTCCTCTCTCTCCTCCACCCCCCCACCCCCCCGGAACGAAGTGTCCTCTTTTTCACAAACTCAAATCTGGTCACCCTAGCTAATGGATAAACATGTTCAAGAGTTAGCTTTAAAACAAAGGATAAATGGTGAAAGCCAAGTAACAGATAAACAGTTGAAACAGATTCCACCCCAAATGGTAGACAGGAAGAATGTAAAATTATAACATTTTACAGTTCAACAATATGGAATATCCACTTTCATGAAATCAGTATAGTTAAATAACACACAGTTTTAAATCAATTCAAATTAACATGACGGCTGATGTCATAATAGAGGTCCTTGAATTCTTCTGACAGGGCTGTAGTGGTTTTACATCAGATAAAAAGGACCAATGTTGAAAGCAGGGTATCGATGTGTGCACACACGTTTTGTAAATGTCTGAAAGAGTTAATGAGCTTGAGATTCAAGGTAGCAGCCTGTTTCAACAGGCCAGTGTGGATGGATGGGGCTGTTTGATCTCTTGTTATCCAGGTGCGCTGCTCCAAGGTTGCAGTGTTATTGCATCTTGACTAATTATGTAAAGTCAATACCAAAGTCTTTTCACATCTCAATTAATTTTGGCTTTGCAAGGGCCCTTCCCCACTGCTACAGTCGCTAAAGCTACGCTATGGAAGTCCTGGGACTTTATTACAACCACGATCGCTGTGCGCCGTCTGAGCTTTGTTCAAAGGCCTTGTGAGTGAGTGTCCCTTATTGGAAGGGTATCTGGACAGCTTTGGAATGATATAAACAATACTTTGTTTGCTTTATTGAGACAGATTTTTTTTTTTCAAACAAAATTGCTCCAAACCAGACTGAAGCCACATTATATTACTCCATGGCAGTGTGCATGTCTGTGTGCGCATGTACTGGGGGGTAATTAGGTGTGCAATGTTAGCCTTTGTTTCCCTAAATAGTCAGTTTCATCTCCCCAAATATGCTAAGATAGATGAGTGCAATTTCAATTTCAAATCCTTAAGAAATGATGAATATTGTGGCAAACATGTCATTATCCTAGCGCTGAAGAAGTTCTATGATGAATTAAAAACAGGAATTGAAATGAGGACTTCACTGACAATGTGAGAATTCCCATTAGAGGCCAAGAAAATGAAAGATCTTTCATCAAAGCCTGAGATGACAGCACTGTATCATTCACTTCTAGCAGCTGGATGTGCCTTTTTTTCTGCACAAATCTTAGATTAATGCTTATCTGTAGTTCTAAAACGCACTTGAGTTTTCTCCTTCTATTTAATCAGATTATTTAGTGCTCCTGGGGAGAACAATTTTCAAAGATGAAGGAGAAAAACAACCCTCCCTATTGTCACCTATTCGACTGAGAGAGATAGTTTTCCTGAATTGAAAAGTGGATTTCATCACAATCATTAACACTGTTGTAACTGAAGCTTTCCTTCTTTGTCCTGCAACACGTCAACTATATAAAATGTGAAGTAATGATCCCAAGTGGATTACATTTTAATGCCGTTATTACAGCATACGAGCACAATTAGTTCATCAGCAGAAAGAGGAGATCATTTCCAATGGCTCAGCTCCTTTTAATGGTAGTCCCAGAGATGCTGGCACAGCAGAAATAGACCCTGTACCAGAGGACGGCAACAGTGGGTGACATTTAGGACCATTAACAGCTACTTAAAACTTGTGATTGGGTCAGGAATTTGCATGAAGACCCACTGTACTTAGTAGAAAATTGACGTGAAAATGCTAAAACATGATGGGCTTCTTTGTTCATAGAACATACCATACATAATTGCTCTTGAATTTAATTCATATTTAACGGCATCATTTCTAATTACAGCAGGCATTTCTGCGGAGAGACTTAAGTCAGATTCCGCCGCTTTGCTATATCCTGTAATGTTCTATCATAAAAAAGGTAAGTTGGCAGAGATCAGATGATGTATTGCTTCAACAACACCCATTCCTTGAGATCAATTATCCTTTGACAGTTTCCCGGTTGTCGGCCACCCATAATGATATCCGATGGGTCAACTTGAAATTGGACAGGTGAGACGGTATGTCATCCTGACATGAGGACAATGGGAGCAGCATGAGCGTTGATATCTAGAAAAATTTATCTTGGGGCATATTTTTTGCAGTCGTGAAGATCTTACATATTTCCACTGAAGTGATTTTTCAGATTACAGAGTTTAGTAAAAAAAAAAGCCTTAAATTATTGTATTGGTTTATGTATTATTTGTAGGTAAAAGAACCTTCGTGTTTAAATATAAAACTAAAGAAGTTATACATGTTATGAATGTGATGCTGTCAGTTCAAAATAAAGTCTAAACAAAGCTTCCAACTGTGAGGAGCTTGTCAAAGCCTCAGTCACTTTGAAAACAGCCAACCACATTCCTGAGAGAGACCACCGTCAATGTCTGAGTTGCCATGGCTGCATAGCAAGGATCTCTGATGTTTATTTTCCCCCAATGCTTTTAAAACTGCAAGGCAGGAGATACTAATCAGACTCAAAGTTCTTTTATTACCGAGTAGAATCATGTCGCTTTTGCTGCGGCTGCCTTGTTCCTGTCACTCCTTAAAAATGATAAATGATTTTGCAATGTATTAAATAAATTACCTTGAGCGTTGCAAGACAGGGAGAGTGCAGATCTGTGGGTGGGAGCAGATAAAGGTGTCCTTGACATATCGCATGCAAGGAAAATTCACAGTGTATTAAAACAAACTAGACTATTACAAATAGCCGTGTTCTGTGGAGCTGAAAAGCTTCCCATGATTTCCTTGCAGTATGTCTTATTTTTCAGCTCAAGTCACTTCGACAGATACCTTGCTCCACTATCTACTGAAGACATGTAGTCAGTGTCAGTCCATCTAACTGTATTGTCTCATAAGTATAAGTTCATACTTGTCTTGTTGTTCAATTGATACAGTGTAAGAAAACAAACATCTTTTATCGATCTTAACTCGCTGTATTTTCCTTTTCTTGAGCAACATTGACATATTTAAATGTTCCTACACACCTGTCTACCTAAGTTGGACGAAAGATTTACCTTAAAACTATTTGGAAACACTTTACTTAACGAGCCTCGTGAAAGGAATTTGTATGAAATTGTAATTTTGTATATAGTTCCCTGGAAACTGTTAGCTAGCATAACCTTGAAAGCGTGTTATAACACGGCAGGTATCGCATGTTCACAACATGCAAACATGTAAAAAGGTATCCTCTGCGATGTAAATTACAGGGGAGCATATAATTCAACAATTATGGAGAACACGTTCTCCAAAAAATGTATTTATATTAATTTTTCTCCAGTTATTGAAGGCTCTGAAATGTACCAGGTCAATCAGCTTCTTTCTAAGAGCATATTGTGTTTGGGTTATTTCACAAGAGAAATTTCTGTATTTCGTTTGCATTTTAAGGCATTATGTAATGTGTCTAATAAATCAAGCAAACCATTTTCCTCGGCTTAAAACCAAATAACTATGATGCCTATAATGGAAGTTGAAAACTTTTCTAAGTATATTGTATTTAGGCTTTTTAGTTCATGGCTCTGTCACAGCCAGCAGCAACAGTTTAAATATATTGTTGTGGTATGAAAACACCCACTCACACTCAAGCACACACGCACAAACAAGCACAAATAAACAGGCTCAACAAACCAAACACAGTTCCCAGCGAAGGAAGCACAAACAAACACTGACTGTTTCTCTCTGTAAATACCTGATGTGATGAAATAGGTCCAAATGCACTGTCACAGCCTTCAGTCTATTCTAAACTGTTTAAATATCAGCACTATGGACATTACTTCAGCACTATGGATAGAGGAAGTCAAGGTCCCTGCAAAGAGGCTGAAATGGGCAGTTATTCCATACATGGAGATGTGGGTGTCATTTACACTCCAATGAGCTTGTGTCCTCTCCCTTTAGGTCAATAAGCTTCTGGACAGTTGTGTTGTCTCCCAAATCCATTAAAGTCCTCAAGAGTCTCCTGTGTTTCTTTTTCATTATTTTTGGTTGGGTGGAAACAACACAATAACAAATGTAAAATGTAAAAAAAAATATCTACCTGTCATATGCAATACATTGCAGTAAAGAAATGTAATGTTCACTCTGGAGTTTGTGGAATATATTTTGATTCGCTCTCCTTAATGTGTTATTAATGTACAAATGAAATACCCTCAAGGAATCATAGAGGGCATGACCATTTTAGATGAGTGAAGGAGGAGAGAAAGAGAAAGTTGCAATAAAATCCAAGTAAATCCCCCTGATACCATTTGGCAGACGGTTGCTTGATATACCTCAGGCTGGATATTAAAAATCTCAGATGGGCTGTCCAACTGACAACGTAATCCATTTAGAGACACTGAGTAAGCAGCAGGAAGCTGAGTCAGGGTCAGTGTACACAGAGGTCTGTCATTTCTCACACGAAGCACAATAAGTTTATGTCTGGTAATCTGTTCCACACTCTTAAGAGTCAAACAAAAACATCAGAGAGGCAAGAGGAAAATGCAATCATCCAGTTTTGATATCATGATGATTAAATGGTGTCACAACATTAAAGCCCACTCTGACTGAGGCTACTTGTACTTGAAAAGAAGAAACACATGGTATATGTTCTGCCATTTTCAATAAAAGAAAGGCTGTAAAGACATCACTGTCTCGATGTGAGATTACTGTACGCTATGTGAAATCCATGGATTGCAAAGGGTAGCAAAAATGACCTTTTGAAAACCGTGCAGTTCAATATGTTAATTGTTAAGGCCATAATCCAAGTAGAGCCAGATAGGCTGAGGCTACAGTGGTTTTACCAGCTGACTTTCCTGTTATTCGCAGGAAAATGGAGGAAGAGATTTGGTGAAAATGGAATATACAGAAAGGTGGCTTTGATAACAAAGTTGGTAACTTCTTTAGAAACAGACATGACATTAATGAATAGAGAAAAGTATGTTGCAAAGTAAGTAAAGTTCCAGCTATGAGAGAAAATATAAAACACACTCACAATGTATAGAACTCCATCAATAGAACGTACTTACTTTTAAAAGGTGATGTATATACGTTGTTTGTAGTTTGACACTGATCTGCTACTGGGCTTATTTATTACTGTATGTAGTGTAGATGAATGATGTTCAGTTAAGATGTTAAATACACATTCTCATGATCCCATTTCAGCAACAAGGAAATTCAAAGCTTTACATAAAACATCAAAAGACAAACTGAAAAAAAGAAATTCATTATAAAACAACATTTAAATTCAATTAAATCCAAGATAATAGAAAATGGGAAACAAGCTAAATTAGATTTAAACAGGTATAAGATACAATAATAAATGTTCTGGTGCAGTGTAAGAAATTATTTAATAAAAAACTGCAGAAAACAGGAGTCCTCATCCTTGATTTTAACAAAGTGAGACCTGTTGCAGACGACCTGAGAGCTCTGGATAGTTCATAATGAAGCATAATTTAATAGATGTATTTTGACCCTAAACCATTCAGTGCTAGGTTTTTTTTATTGATTATTTGACCGACAGAAACCCAGTATAAAGACTTCAGAACTGGAGTGATGTGATCCACTTTCTTTGTCATGGTCAAAGGTTTATTGTTATAGTTTGTTTCCGGTTTCAGTTTGAGAGTCTTGTCCCCTTGTGTCTTGTCCTCTGGTCTTGACTTGTTTTTCTTCTGGCCTTTGTTTGTTGATTGATCTGCCCCGCCCTTAAGAGAGTCACCTGTTTCTCGTCAGTCCTTCTGTCACCTGTCCCTAGTAATCTCCCTCCTTTCCTTGTGTATTTAGTCTCTGTTCTCCCTACTGTCATTTCGTCTCCATTGCTGCATGGGGTTTAGTTCACCTATAACCTGCCTGCTGGACCTGCCTGCTTTTTGCACTCATGGCTTAAAAGCTTTTTACTTGATTAAAGGATTTTCCCTATATCCGCGCGTCTGAATCTGCAGATGTCTTGCATGTGCTGCTCCCTGCACCTCGACACTCTTGGTCTTGGTGAGAACTCGGGCAGCAACGTTATGAATCAGTTGCAGCTGCCTCATCAAAAACATTTTTGGGAGACCTGTAAAGACATCATTACAGTCGTTGAATCCACTGAAGATAAATGCATGGACAAGTTTAAAATAAATCCTGCTGGGACACAAGTCTATAATTCTTGATTATATTCTTATGGGGATAGAAGGCAGAATTTTGTAATTGTCTTAATGTGGCTGTTAAAATTCAGGTCTGAGTCCAGGACTACCAAAACAATTACATGTTTTATCTTTGTTTAATTGAAGAAATCCAATTGTTCTTACTCAGTGCTTGTGGGATCCTAGTCCACACGTGATTATGGGTATGCAAATGTGTGGGTCATGTGTATGACCGTGGTAACATACTTACTAAAATGCCCACGCTCTGAGTCAGTAGAAGCATTTAGATGTTAAACAGAAGAAGCTCCAGAATGGAGACTTGGGTAACTCTACATGTCATACTCGTCCACTCAGATGTGTAATTATACAACATAGTCACTGTCCTTTACAGGTATATGATTTAAAAAAAGGTCAGTACTGTGCTATAAAGTCCCACACAGTTTTCCGGTAATGGTCATACTGTATGTTATGGTCGACCATAAGACTTCACTCTCTGAACCATCTGTCTTGAGGTGGATGTTATTAGAGACCTTAACACTGGCAGTCTCAGAGCCGTGGCTGAGAACCTGATTGGAAGGCATCAACCAAAGTTTTTTGGCAATAAGATGTTAGGTTGTTGAAAAACAGATTTTTCAGTAATTTTACAAAAAAACTCCGGCTTGGCATTCATGGCCCTATAATTGTTCATTAGTGACGCGTCTCAATTGTTCTAAGAGTGGCTTGATGACTGTAGTTTTCAGAGCCTGAGAGAAGAGATGTGTTTACAATTTGTAAACGATATGAGGCCATGCGATTTTGTTAAAGCATGTTGGTAGAATATCAAATCAAGGCAGCGAGAAGAGGACTTCAGATGTTTTATGTCCGCCAGGTTTTTATGGTTGATCAGATAAAATTGTGTCATGGTATTTGATTTGATTTTAGATGGATACAATGCATACCCTCTACTTGATGAGGAGGCAATGACTGCTCGTCAGATTTTTAGGCAAATTCATTGGAGGCCTTTGTAGATAGAAAGTCAGAGGGTAATGACACAGAAGGGTTTGTCAACAGCAAACGAGGCATGTGCATTATTATTGTTTTTGACAATAATCTTAGAGAAGAAGGACCACCTTGCATTTCTCACCTCCAAATTATAAATTCAAAGTGTTTCTTTATAGATTTCATAATTTTTTAGTGTCTGCACTGTTCTTACAAGGGCATTATCACAGAAGGTTAAGATCTGTTAGCAGTGCTGCTGCCATTGTTTAACATTGTTCATGCTGTTAGCACCAGTTAGCTTCTAGCTGCAGGCTCAACCGTCACCATGTCGAGAGCCATATGGAGGCAAGCCCTCAATCACAGATTTCGAACAAAGCACTTTAATAGGTAACTTTGGTATTTTTCAACCTGGGCCCTATGTTTCTGGGACTACTGGGAACAAAACTTGTCTTTAAATTTGTCCAGTGTTAAACTGGAACGCTGCAGATAACATCTGCAAAACGGGCTGCAATGTAAAATAGGGTCCAGGGTGAAAAATGACGGAGTTACCCTTTAATATTGGGAGTTATTATGGGTGTAGTTCAGTGAAACTCTCAACATTTTAGTGAGATGGATGGATTTACGTCATAGCAAACATTTCCTTTTTCCATTGGTCACGAACCTAGAAGCTAACGAGTTTCTCAGGCGCATAACAAACAAGACACGACACACAAGTTTATTTGTGTTGATCCCTTAAATATAAAATCCTACAAACTGTGCAGTCATACAGTTGGTTGTGTTAGTTTACAGTGACTCATGTATTGACAGAGGCATTTACAGTCAATTTGTTTAAGCTTTTCAAAAAATATCAGTTCTGAAAGGTGTTGTTGTGCACCATCTAACTTCATATAACCCAAAGACAGACAGACAGACTGACTGACAAATAGACAGAGAGGTGGATGTTGGGGGAGGGGAAGAAGTAGAGAGGGCCACATTGTTTGTACTGTCTCTTATCCCTCTCAAACCTGTTCCTGATTAGATCAATTTTGAACCAGACTGTATGACCTGCTAGTTCAATACTGCCATCTTCTGGATAAAGTTGCCTATTGTACTGTCAGACTTCTCCCCACACAACCTGTGCAATAATGATGCTTCATTTCCCCAACATTAAACCAATAATAAAATCATTGTTGATAACAGACTGATGAAGACGTATGTATTTCTTGTTAAACTCCTCTACACTTGATGAGATCATGTTGACTGCACATAGATACAAATTAGTGTATCTATATGTAAGGAATCTATGTGTCCTTAAGTCCAATTCTGTAACCAAATGAGTGAGCAAAAACAAGCTAGTGGTAAATGGGCAAAAGAGAGTATAACTTTAGTTATTTTACTTTTGTCACCTGTACTGTATCATAAACACATCACCATTGTAATAGCCAACTATTTCAATCTGAGTCTGCATCCTGGAGGGAATTGTTTCCTTGACATGAGGATATACATTATTAAAAGATAAGAACTGTTTGGGTAATGTGCGATTGTATAGCCACACCATATTGCCCAATGCAAATTAAACATTTATTGATTTATCCATACTCCAACACAAGCTGACAGATATCAATGTTTTCAGCCCCTCATAGTAAATCAGCCACACACAGCTTGGTGGCTTGGTCAGTCCAGGACATTCTCATCAGTTATGGGAAACTCCCTCTGGAAGACCTTCATAAAACCGATACAGCACAACATATCTGCCTCAGGAGCTGCTGATCCTGTTCTACTCCGCTATATCACCCAGTTTGTTCTCTGTTCTTCCATCACTGTGTGGTTTGGATCGGCCACCAAACAGGACAGAGACAGACTACAACGGATAGTCAGGTCTGCAGAGATAACTATTGGTTCCAGCCTGCCCTCCATCCTGGATTTGTACACCTCCAGAGTCAAGAAACGGGCTGGAAAGATCACTGCAGACCCCTCACACCGTGGACACAAGCTGTTCCAACTCCTCCCTCAGGCACTACAGAGCACTGTACTCCAAACCCACCAGACACAGGAACAGTTTCTCTCCACTGGCTGTCACTCTGATGAACAATTAATGATGAACAACACCTCCATCTGCACTACTTGCACTACTCTGACTACTCTGTTGTCTTTAATGTCTTTTGTATAAGTATCTTGTTTATTGTATATAATATGTATATATGTACAATGACAGCTACGTGAAACCGGAGTCAAATTCCATGTGGAGACACACATAGCCAATAAAGCTGATTCAAATTCTGATATGAGATGTTATTGTGAAGTGGAGTCAAATATGTCTAAATAAATCAAACTATCAAACTTCAGCGTTCAATTCTCTTTAGGACAACTGTCCTAAAAATAATTGAACGCTAGTGAATATGTCTTTATTTACTGTAAAATCTGACAGAAACATCCAGATATTGGCAGTTGATTCACAGTTATTCACAGTTTTACCTGATGAGGCTGAAACATGTTGGGATTTTCCTCAGAAGTCTCCAGAGTTACAGGAGAACAGGGGAGCTTTGATCAGAATAAACCACAAGCAGAGGCAATAGCAGTTATGAAGTTAGTTGTTGTAGCATTAGTAGTATTTGCGATTAACACTTAGGGTTGTGTCATAGACTGTATGAACTCCCCTTCTGCAGTAAGGACAGCTGCCATGGTCAAGGCAGAAATAGAAGTATGTAATCACTTCCGGTAAAGACCTTCAAACTAAATGTGTACTAACAGTGAGTGACCGCTTAGATCCAGTATCGACTTATGAAAGCAGAGCATTGGCACTTATATTTCCTTTTTTATTCTTGTCTCGAACCAAAAGACTGTAGCTTGAAACCGCTTGAAAACCAGCTTGAACACAAAAAAATATATAGTTTAACGGGAATGAAAAACTCCCGCCTCTTGATGACGTAATTTTAAGGGGACAGACGGAGGGCGGTTTGAAAGCAAAGAGGCAACTTCTGTCAACATGGTTAAAATAAACCAAATTTCCTGACGAGACAGAAGTGAGCGTTCGCTGTCAGTAAGATATTAAACGACACTTGTTTCTGTATTAACTCTTCTGAGGAGTTTTATCTAAAGAGACGTGCCACGCTAGCGTACGTTAACTGCTAGCCTACCTAGCTAACGTTACTGCTGGTGTCCAGCTGCCTGTTTGGCTGCTGGATGAGTTACATTGTATTTCCCCTAAATGTTGAATCAGTGAGCCACAGAAGTTGAATTCCTTCTTCCCCGTAGCTTAACACAAGCTGTTAAAATGGCGAGTGTGCATGAAAGTTTGTATTTCAATCCTATGATGACGAACGGAGTGGTCCATGCTAACGTGTTTGGGATCAAAGACTGGGTGACTCCGTATAAGATCTCCGTCCTGGCGCTGCTGTATGACATGACTGCGTCCAAAATCACATTGCCAGTGAGGAGACGACTAAACAAACTCATCCTCCCTTTGCAGCAGGTTTGTTTTATTAATGCTTCTATATTGCAAACGTGTGTTGTCGCAGGCGTTTCATCGTTGTATCTCCTGTTTCATGTGGGATCATCAGGGTCCAGACCTGAGTCTTGGCCAATTTATGAAGACTGTGGAGGAATGTTGCCCTCAGACTGCATATGCTGTCAAACTCAGGTACGCTGCTGCCTGCAGACTGCGATGCTGTGACTTTGTTTAATTACTCAGTAGTATGCAACATTGTATCTCTGATAGAAATACATTTTAGGGTAAAGTCACCACTGCTACTACTTAATTACTGGTGCTTTTACAGTCTTTCACGAAATCGTACCACATAATTGTAATGTACTCTTTTTGGGATGACATCTACTAACATAGTAACAAAGGTGCCAAATATTTGCAATAATGTTAAAATATTGACATGTCTGGTTGTTAATGCCATTGTTTTTTCTTTCAAAGGCTGCATGAAATGGCAGACGGAGAGCTCAAAGACATGGAGTACTTCTTTTCCACTCTTCCCACTCCATTCACTGCTTTTGAGTCTGAGGCTTATAAAACCAGTGTTGTAGGTGAGTAGTACCTGTGATTTGATAGCTCTTAAAGTATGATTGGAAGTCCTGAAATGTCTGTTATTCTTGTGAGGAAGACTTGCATTGAGATATGTTTCACCTGTTTGTTTGTTTTAGGGCTTTTTATGAGACACATGCTTCTGGCCTACAACAAGCTGTCATTCAGTCAGGTCTACAAGTTGTACAAGTCCCTGCAGCACTACTACCACAGTCACTACGCCAAGTCTACCGATGGGCAGCTGGGTTTGCCAGCACTGGTTGCTGACGACTCTGACATGGACCTCACCAGCACTGAGGATACTGTAGGGGACAGAATAGACAGAGAGGAGTTGGACACCCCACTGCATGAGTCAGAGCTTCGGTTAGTGATGCTGTTACTGGATCAAATCTTTTTGGTTTGTTGTAACATATTTTACTTTCAAGGGACAAAGTGTTTCAACCTCACCTTTTTAAAAGTTTGAAAAAAAAATTCTCCATTGTCTGCACCTACTACTTTTATTAGATTGTTTAATTACTTTGTTTACACCAAACATCTAAACCACGACCCACTACGGCTTGGTAATTGGAAAGACTTTTGTTTTGATGTTAATGTGATGGTGACGATTGTGAAAAGCAGATCGTATGTGTTATTTTGTCTGTCCTCTAGAAATGACAATACTCCAAGCAGAGGTCCGCTGTCACAAAAACAAGCAGAGTACTTTCTTGCAAGACAGGTGAGTTTTTAAATCAAGGAACTGTATGTAATTGCATTAATGCTATCTTGTTCAAACCAGTAGATTTTACACTAAAGGTAAATCTAATTAACCAAACACATCCTGTGTCAAACCTAGATGTGCTTTTGTAGTCCTTAAGGGCTTTTACAATTTTAGAAAACCTCTTTTCTGCAGGCATATCTTCTGAAGAACGACGAGAACAAAGCTCTAAAGCCTGCTGCGCTGCAGGAAGAGCTCAACAACATGCTGAAATTTAACCCGGATTTTGCCGAGGCGGTGAGCTCCACCCACTTAACTTTACATACTATATTAACAAGTATGCCAGAAGGGAGGATATCTTTTTCATCAGATTTGTGTTTTTTTCTCTCTCCTCAGCATTATCTAAACTACCTAAACAACATGAGAGTCCAGGACATCTTCCTCTCAGCCCATAGTCTCTTACATTATTTTGATCGTCTCATCTTGTCTGGAAATGAGGGAAAGAGCAACGGGGATGAGGGCTACGGCCGAAGTCTCCGCTACGCTGCTCTCAACCTTGCAAGCCTGCACTGTCGCTTCGGACACTAGTGAGTACAAGATCTGGTGGAGTCTGAGCAGATTGGACAACTTCCTACTCACGAGTATATGTATAAATCATGGCTTACATTATTGCTGCTCTCACTTTTCTTTTCCCTCAGTCAGCAGGCTGATCTGGCTCTACGGGAGGCTATCCGCATCGCCCAGGATTCCAATGATCATGTGTGCTTGCAGCACTGTCTGGTAAAATACTTTATCAATACATTTTTATTTTACTTTACGTCGCTGTTGTGTGGTGATTGTTGGTCCGTCACGTCTGAATTTAATATGAGTGTGCTTTAGATTTTTATGCCTGTCTCTTTGTGTCCTATATCAGAGTTGGCTCTACACGTTGGAACAGATGAAGGGATCTGACAGCACTGTGTTAACTGAGGATTCAGTGAAAATGGCTGCCCATTTCTGCCTGCCAGTGAGTGCAAAATGAGCTCTTCAATAAGAATGTATATTTTAAAGTGGCTATAGCTGTTTTATTATTTTCCTTATTTTTGTTGGTTTGCCTTGGCTCACTTTTCACAATGGTTTCCGTTTCCCAAACTCCTAATACAAAATTCTGTAATCTATTGCTAATGCAAACATGAACCACTGTCCCTCGTGTTCACCATACAATATGTACAGCTGGGCTACAGTGGGCATTAGATAAAGATGTTGGTTGCACCTCTCACGATGTATGTATTCAATAGTTGTGTCCTGAACTGTTTTCCTTTAAGTTAGTATGCCTTAATGAAATAACATACATAAAAAACATAAAAAATGAAAAGATAGGTTTAAAAATGAGAACACAGCTTGCCACTCATGCATAAAAATAACCTTAAATGCATCATAGCTATACCTAATTTTTGCATATTTTAACTTTGACATGTGTGATCCACCCCACTGATTGATAATCCTCCCTGCTGTAGTACTTGGCATCTCTGGGCATTCAGTCTTTGGTCCAGCAGGGGGCAACACAAGGTAAGACAGCCCACAAGCTGATGGATGCACTGAAGGACACGGACATCCTGCACTGGAAGCACAGTCTGTCGGAGCTGATTGAGATCAGCCTGGCTCAGACTACGTCCATATGGAGGATGTACGGCAAGAGGTCAGCCTCTTCAGCTTGCCACCCTAACACATAGTTGTCAGTTGTGTTCACTGTTACTGACAGTAGACTGCATGCTATCACACAACCTTCTCCTCATTCTCATGAAATCATCTCTGTGAAACACAGTCTAATGGGCAATACAAACAAAACCACAAGTTTAAGTGTGAAAATAAGTTACTAATAAATCTGCATGACCAGCATTTTTTTCTCTAAGTCCTTTACAATATGGGCCTGTTTCTCGTGCAGCACCATGGCTCTGCAGCAAGCCCAGCTGCTTCTCAACATGAGCAGTCTGGAGCCAGTCAACTTTGGGGTCCAGCAGAACAACACAGAGGCGTTCGCTGTGGCTCTGTGCCACCTGGCCGAGCTGCACGCTGAGCAGGTAACACATTTGAATTGATCTCGTCTGTCTGCTTTCTGCCCCGCTGCTGTATAACCAATTAGTAATGCACTCATTTTCTCTAGACTCGACTACTGCATCTCACTCCTTTCTGGCATGAACCAAAAATCGATCTCCCGCCTCCAACTAGTCCAGAATGCAGCAGCTTAGGCTTCTTACTGGTTTTAACAGACAACATCACATTACTCCAGTTCTGGCCTCTCTCCACTGGCTTCCGGTTTGTTTTAGAATTGATTTTATTGATCACTTATAAGGCCCGCCTGGGTCTGGCCCCGAGCTACATTATTGAAACGTTAACACTATATGAGCCAGCTCGCAGCCTTAGATCCTCAGGTGGGGCCTTTCTGGCCATTCCAAAGTCGAGGCGTAAATCAAATGGTGACCGTACTTTTGCCATTAGTGCTCCTCGACTTTTGGAACGACCTACCTGAGGACATGAACTTCTTTTAAATCACTTCTTAAAACCCATTTTTATAGAATTGCTTTTAAGTGATGTCGTCCTTTTATGTGCTTTAATGGCAAAAACCCCTGTTTTTGTTTGTTATTTATTTGTTTGTTTTCTATTCCATTTGCTGTTTTTGGTTATTTGTTTAGTTTGTTGTATTCATTGCCTTTATGGTATGGTCCTTTTTTTGTTTACCGGTATTGATGTTATATATGACTATGCTTTGCTTCTCTGTAGAGAGCTTTGTAAACTCTGTTTTTAAAGGTGCTATATTAATGAAGTTATTTTTTATCATTAGTCAGTTGACTCAGTATTGCGGGAAAGGTAATAAGCAGTGGTCAAGTCTTTCCAGCTCTTGGCCAGAGTTCAACACGTATATTGTTTGCTTTTGTTGCAGGGCCTGTACAGTGCCGTTTCAGAGATTCTCCAGCATCTGAAAGAACAATTTCCTTCTCACTCACAGCATGCGAAGGTTCGTTCTACAAACCATACGGTATTATTCGCTGCTGTCTTCCAAAGACAGAGCAGTAACTGGAGAGTAAAGTTTCAGGCTGGCTAGCCAAACTGTTTAACAGACAATAACGTTGCAATGCCTTTTTAGGCTTATTTTTAACCAGAAAAATCATCGCCATAGAACCTTCATGATAACTGATGTTGCTTTCTGCCTTTACATGTTCACTGACTGAAAGGAGGAATTGCAGTATTTTCCAAAAATGATTATTGATTGTTTACACTCCATGGTTTATAAGTATTAAATGTGATTAAGGCTGCCTTTTAATATTGCGATTAGTATTAACATCAATATAATTAATTAATTTACAAATGTAGTAAATTTAAAGTTACAGTAAACTGGTTATGAAACAGTGTCACTTTAATACTGATGCCTCTATGTGACCTATATAAGTAAACGAGACCATCATGATTGCAGTTGTAGAATACTAAACTAAACGGGAGAATTGCTGACTTGCTGGCTTTAAAAGTTCAATGTTGTTATAAGCGCTTTTCTCAGCAGCCATTTTGACATGTAATTTCAGGGTAAACACAGGTGTAAATAATAATATCACTTATGGCCCTGCTCCATTTAGGTGGGCCAAGGCCCTGCTTTAGTGCATGCTGGCTCACTGGGATGGCTGTGACACACTCAATAGACTGGCACCATTGTTCATTGTATCAATTGCACCTATGTTTACCCTGCTATTTAAAAATGGCTGCTGTAAAACGGGCTTGTGCACTAAACTGTTCTCGTCTTAGTTAAGATTTTAGCTGCAGTGTTCATAACGCCGCAGCTAAAATCTTAAATGTGTGGAACATTGTGAGGATTGAATAGAGTTTTTTGCTGGCAGTATAGATCAGTAGGGAAAAGCCTGAAAACTCCTCAGTGCTTGTGTGTGTCACACTGCACTAATTAGCTCATCTCAATCAGCTGTGTCAGTCTAGCAGCAATCACATTTTGTCGTGATGGTAACTGCGAAGTCCCTCCTCGGAGAGACGGGTCATTGGATAGAATTTAAGCTGAGGCGCACAGCTCATCTTCCTGCTTCCCAGAAAATAAACTCCCAATAATTTTAGGATTTAGGACCTGCTGATGAACGTGTGCAATGTAAAAATTTTAGTTTTTTGCAGAATGCAATTACTGCAGTTACGATTTGATTTTTAGCTCAGCCACATGCTCACATGAATTATAGATTTATATTGCGTAATATCTTTGCATGGTAAAACGGATGTCAAAAAGTAATATTTCGGTCTTTAATCAATTTTGACATATTTATTTATTTATTTATATAAATGGCTGCATTTTGGCTTTGTAGCACAGAAGGGGAGACTTTTTGCTTTATTCTGTGACGCATGATATGAGCATTCTGCATGAAATATTCAACAAATAATTTTTTGTTAACCAATTTCTCCGAATCAGCTCTGGATGCTGTGTGATCTCAAAATCCAGTTTGAAAGACATATGAACGAAGGGAAATACCATTTGGCAGAGCCACTAGTGACGGCGATCTCTGCCTTAAACAAAACAGAAGGTCTCTACAGGTAACGTCAAATGCACTTCTAACCTTAACAATGGATGTCTCACATGTTTGATTTGTGTTGGAGTTATAACGCCATGTTTGCTGATAGGAAAGCTCAAGTTCTGAAGGCTCTCAACCGGACCACTGAGGCGTACAACATCTTACAGCGGCTGCAGGTGCACTGTGAGAAGACTAAATATACGGAGGTGGTCATCAGGTAGATGGACACTTTATTATCTCTGATCCCATGATTATTTGTTTCCTAGAGCGTAGAGCAGGGGTGCCCACACTTTTTTGGTCAAAAAGATCTACCTACATTAATAATGCTAAATATCTATTTTTATATATAGCATTATTAATGTATAAATATACCGAGTATACTTTATATTTACATTATTGGCGTACCTTGCATAACTGCATGAACCCTTATGACACAATACAATTCTGTACATTTTTGGTCATAACATATTACTCTGATGACTTTCACTGAATGGAACAGCAGGGTTGCATAGTCCGGACAGTAGCTGCTGGTAGCCAGCCTCAGGCAGACCAAATGGTCATCAGTCATGGTGGAACGGTGTTTGGACTTAATATTTTTCATGTGGGAAAAGGCTGACTCACATAAATAAACTCCGTTGTGATTGACATTAATTTGCATACTGGGAGCTGGGTTTTGTTGATTATTATTATTTTATTTTTTTAATGGCAATCCGATCTACCCGCACTACCTCTGCGATCGACTTGGCAATCGACGTATCGGGCACCCCTGGCGTAGAGTAACAGTCAACTCACCTAAACGTCAATCTTTTTTTAATTTGTGAAATTGAATTGACTCGTCTATTTCAGGACTCCCATAAATATGTAATGTATGTCATCAGGGGATCATTCTGAGCCACATTTTCTTATCTCGTCTACATCACTGCCTGTTTGTCTCATACAGAGTTATGCTTTCTACCGCTGAGCTCCACTGGGAGTCGTCTGGCTTCTCCACAGCTCTTCCTCTCCTCCTGCAGGCCTTGGCTCTGGCTAGACAGCACCACCTCCAGTCCCTGGCTTCAGAGGCCATCCTCCACCTGGCCTTCACTCAGGTCAAACACTGCTACAGCTCTCACTAATGCAAATCCACAAAGCCTTTTTTCGCAGTATGTCTGGTGTGTATCCAAGACAAAAACAACATGCATGGTTTTCTTTACTGCCTCCTCTCCTTTCTGCAGCTGATGTTGGGGGTTCCTGAGCATGCTCTGAGTGTTCTGCATGAAGCCATTGAGCCTGTTCTGGCCCACGGATCAGTCATGGACAAGGGCCGAGCCTTGCTGCTAATGGCCCGCTGTCAGATGGCAGTGGCTGGATTCAAGCCAAACGGACAAGGGCAAGCAGGTAACAGCCTCTACACACCCGCACCGACGCCGAACACCGACGCCTCGCTATTTATACACTGCTGTTTATTGTCTCCCTGCAGATTTGCATTTGGCTGTTTTGGCTGTTGACACGCTAAATGAGGCAGCTGCCTATTTCTCCAAGCTGAACTGTAAGGAGCGGCTGCGAGACGTCCACTACCTGCAGGCTCAGCTCCACCGTTCTCTAGGACAAACCTCGCAGTGCAACAAAAGTGCCATGCTCTTCCGGCTGCTGGACCAGGAGCTGCAATCACCAGCACCACCGGTCTCCATGCGGCTGTAACTACTTCCTGTCAAACAACAGACTTGCGTCCTCTTGGCTTCTGAAAAAGACCCCTCTTTTGACTGCTGTGGCACACCACTAGATGGTGGCAAAGATCTGTCCTGCTCTGTCAGCGTTGAAATATTTCATCTGTAAACATTTACACAAAGTGAAACTCTATGCACGCAATGCCTGCCTTATATTTAGAGAGGACAATTTCAGTAGTCATAAACAAGGCTGAGTAACGAGTAGACCAAGAATAGATCAGTTGTCTCTTCACTTGTGATCGGGTACAGATTGAAATAATAGCCTGGTGATAAATGTAACATGTTTTTCAATACTTCAACCACAGCAACAGTCCAGGTTTGTCAGACAGACATGACATGCCTTCCGGCGGCGTGGTAGAAATGTCGATAGTTTATCAGGAGCTGTCAGCCGGGCTGATTTACCCTCCACTTTTTGATGAATGAGGGTAATATCACAGTTACCTACAAGAGGAATGGGTTTCAGTGGCCTGGATGATTCATATTTTTCCAGAAGAATACAGGTGAATCTGGAGGAGGAAATCGTGCTCACATTTATAATGTAATAGACCACGTGATGACATAACACCAGATACTGTATCTGTATTCCACTTACGTCTGACGCGGTTTGTGAGAGCGATTTTTGTCTGATAACATTACATTTAGGTGTCTTGACGGGCATGGAATCCATTACTCACTGCACTTCTCTCAAGAATATAAACGACTTGTTTCATCTCATTTTGTTTTTGATTAATCCCACACAAGTATAGGAACAATTGTGTGAGAATGTACGGTATCTGCAGTGGGAACATCTCTATGGTAGAGTTTAGTAATCGGTTCAGTATTTAAAGTTGTCCATATCTTCTTGCACAACCACGTCTAGGGTGGGGTATCTGACTGGATCCCTCGGGACCTGTGTTAACGGAAAATGTCTCTCTGTTTACCATCTGTGCAGGCATCCCGTAAGTTTCTGTTGACTTAGTTAAAGTACCATGCTTGGCTTTGTCAGTTACAGCTTAAACAAACTACAGTTGTGTGTACACGCAGACCTGTTATCAATGAAAATTACCCACAGAGCTGTGTGATGCATCTGGCTCGCACCAGTGAAGTCTTTTCCCTGTTGCTTGTTGTGATGTTGCTTCGGGCACTGGGCCGTATTATGCCTGTTTTTACATGTTTGTCTTGACTACAACTATCATTGTGTGGGCCAGTTAACAAGGTCTGTTTGTACATGGAGTGTGTGCTAACATAGTTCATGCTTTTATGCAAAGAGTCTTTATGTTGAGGGTATAATTTGCCAAAGTGCAGTTCCAGCAGAACGGGTTTTATTTGACGCTGATGGTTACAAAGTGTGTTTGATGCAACAAAGTCATTTACAAAGTTGAGAACATTCTATCAACTGTGAGGATATTAAAGCTCTTTCCAACCTGAACAGATGAAAAAGCAGCTAAAAAAGTTTTTTAAAGCGTTTTTGAGATTGCAGTTTTTACCAAAGGCACCTGGTACTTGGTTTTTCATTTTCTCAAAGAGCACACATGAGTGAAGGTATTTACTGAATACTGATTGAAACTCACTGGACAGTGAAAGTAAAACGGGGTCACTCTCTTCAGGGGTCCTGCTCACGTTCTGTTTACCTCCTTTTCTGTAATTGAACCTCAGTCCAAAAACAACATTGTTCATTACCTCCACAATGTGAAAACCGGAGTCAAATTCCATGTATCTGCAAATTTATATGGCCATTAAAGCTGATTCTGATTCTGATTCTGATGTGTTTTCGGTTTGCTTTGTTTGCTGGTCAGCAGAATTACGGAAAAACTACTAGCCTGATTTGCATGAAACTTAGTGGAGGGGTGTAGCATGGGGTCATTACATTTTGGAGCGAATCTGAATCACGGAGCAGATAAAAAAAAAACCTAGTCAAAGCTAGTCCTCTGCAAATGCCCTTCCAACGGTGAGCTGATTAATTAGTCAATACCAAAAAATGAATCAACATTTTATAATTGAAAAATCTTTAAAGTTTTTAATCAGTCAAAAATGCCAAACATTCACTGTGCCAGCTGCTTTTCTGTTTTTACTGGGTTTGCCCTCGATTAAATGTATTAATATGTCATTACCACAGTACATGAGGTTCAGTATAAACACTAAATAACAAAATCTGACCAGCCACAAACTAAAAGAAAAGATAGTATAGTGATTGTATGCCTAATATTCCAGTCACAGAAGCAGCACAGAAATACCCACAGGGTCTGTGTGGTCAAATATAACATCTTTGTTCAAAATGTTTAATAACAAGCATGGCATAAGAACATGGCATAAGAACAATGCATGTTTAGAAAAATATATCTGCAAATGTATTTTTCGGAATACGCTATACATTCACTTAACCTCTACTCGATATTAAACATTTACAATTCAAGAGTAATAGTTTCAGAGTAGAGTCACGGTAGAAAACAGCACGGTCAGTTTCCTCTAAATAGTGTTGGCTTCAGGATCAACTTACACCAGGAGAACGGTTTGGGTAGAAACAGGCAAACAACCTGAGGTGTCCTTATTTTTAATTGGGTAAAGTTTTGAATTGATGGTTTGTCACCAGTTTGACAATAGAATAGATGAAAGTACTACATGGACAACCTACAACCACACAGACTCTTACCTGAAAAGGCTTAGTGATTAAACTTAATTATTGATGCTTACTTGGTTGTTTTTTAATATGTTAAATACCATGTCATACATAAAATAGGTCTATTGTAGAAAGAAGATTGTGTTTTAGGTTTCCCCAAAACTTCACCAGTACACAATGGTGATGATACACAAGTCAAACTAGGTGCAACCTCAAATGATGCCCAAAAAAAGAAAAGTAATGCTGAATAACTGAGTTTAAGTAAAAGAGGGTTTAGTCATTTTCCATGTTTGTGTCAAAGTAAGTGGTGGCTGTGTCTCCATAGCTTAAATAAACACTGCTTCTTCTGAGTCTTCAGTGCAGGCACCTATTTGTATTGTGGCTCCATCCGAGTGTCTTTGAGGAGACTGTCCAGACTGAGAGGAGCGGAGAAAGTCCTGACGGTCAGTATCCTGCTGGGTAGCCACCTTTCCTGGGGTCGGACTCGGCACAGAGACGCTCTCCCTGCCGCACCACCGCTTGGACCACGGAGTCTGGAGTCGGCAGCAGCTGCGTTACATGGTTCTTCTGCACCAGACCCTCCAGAACACTCTGCCATGGTATTACCATCACACATGCACATACATATATAGTCTTTTGCAGGAGGTTATGGTTATACTGGTCCATGATAGAAGTCAATACATTCTACACATTAATTATGCATTTCTTATTGTTTTCTATTGCCGGCTATGCCACTAGTTGCCACAAGTATGCCAGCACACTATGAAAATCAAATTGCATGAATCTGAAACTTGGTAGAGATGGGTAATCTATCAAAGAAAACACTTCTTCATCTTTTGTTATTCTTGCCAATCATTGGTTGTCATTATAGTGGCATGACTGAAACTTTACAGCCATTCATGGTGCCAAGAGGATGAATCCTGATGACTTTGCTGATCCTCTTACATTTCATATAGCGGCAACAAAAGATGGAGATTTGGGTTTTTACTAAAATATCTAAACAGCTATTTTATGTGTTGTCATTAAATTTAGTACAGACATGTCCCCCGATTTAAACTTTTGCAAACAATTTTGCTTTATGTTTAATTTGAATGTTGCTGACCAATCAAGAATGCTGCAGTAGGGCTGTGTATTTCTTCCTTTTGGAGAGGAGAATATTTCACAGTCTGAGAATTATATTTTTTAAATGCAAAGTGCATCCATTAAAATGTATTATTAACAGCTTAGTTGTTAAAGCGAGGGGTTCTTTAAAAGAGGAGTATCTGGTTTGTATAGTATTGGCAGATTTCCAAGGCCGCAATATCTGTATCGTGTCAGACATCGAAAAGTGTTATGAGCCATCCCTGGTAATAATGCAGAGGAGAGCTGGGATTGCTCTTTGTTGGTACATCTAGATTCTTGAATACAATCTCAGAGACTGAAGACACATAAATACCTATTAATTAATCCAAAAACAAACACTTGTTATGCTTTGTAAAAAATTGCAGTCAAACGAGTAGCCTGTGTAATGACTCTAACAGCTGTTAAACTTATGTAAGAGCAACCATATGTTCCAGATGTTGTTTTGCATCATACGTCTTCATGTGTGACCCACCTTTTCAAAGCCCTGCTCCACCACTGTCATATTTGGGTTGAGCTGATTGTGAAGTCGCGGCTCTGTCACAGCTTTCCTTAGGTCGTAGTTGAAGAACAAGGAGTTCAGGATTACCTGTTTCAGCCACACAAAAAAATACATCTAGTTTAAAATCCTGCCGGATGGAGATGATGCGTGTGAATGAATCAGACTTACTAAGGCGGTGGCTGTGGTGATTTTTGTGCCCCCAGACGCTCCTACAACCATTTTCACTTTGTTGTCTTTGTCAAAGATGATAGTAGGACACATGGAAGACAGAGGCCTCTTGCCTGTAACAGATAAACAGAATATGGCTGCGACTGCTTAACTGATACATTTTTCCTTACGATTTAATGGTCCACGTGCAGCAATTGCACAGGTAAAAACTGTCACGTTGATTTAACACTTATTTAAAATATTACTGTAAATAAATAACAGCAGTGAGTCACAGTGGGCGGATGCTGTTAGTGAGCTTAAAAATGACAAATGCAGGAACAAGTGAAAGGCTGGTGGGAGCATCACCTCTGCATCATCCTCACTAGAGGAAGGGGCATCCTCTTTGTCATTGTGGAAACATGACACATTTTCACAAAACATTGCTCTCCATCTACAGACATGTGATCGAACTTCATAACCTAAACTGGGCATTGTAGTAATACAAGTGTGATAACAGTCCAGCCACACCTGGTTGAATGAAATTGTTCGGGGAAGGAGGAATTCCAAACCCGTTGGTCATGTACGGAGAGCTGAAGTCATCCATTTCATCGTTAAAAATGATTCCAGTTGATCGAGACATGACTTTGGAACCAAAGCTGGGGAAATAAAACAGCTTTTTAATGAGTGATCGATAATCAGCAATAATTTCAGGAAATGTTTCTCTGAAAGTTTGACTTCTTACTATAAATTAATGGTGCTGGTGGCTGCCACGGCGCTTCCGTCCTCAGCTATGACTGACAGGTGAGCCGTCCCGTGGTTGTCTGGGACAAAGTAGTCTGGCTCGTAGTAGCTGTCTGGGTGGGTGGTGTCGTCTGTAATTTTACTCCTTATGTCATCAGCAAAGTAGTCTGAGGTCATGTTTAGAATGAGCTGAGGGGAGCAAAACAAGTCAGTCCCAGAGGAGAAGCTCATCACGTGAAAATAAGGAATGCTAAACAATAGATGAGCACTCTTCCTGGCCTTTGTAACAATACAGAAAACACTTAATCTTCTCAAATCCGGACTGAAGGCATTTCACACCCACACCTATAGAATTGCCCAGTGGCTAGCAGGAGACAGCTGTGGTCAAACAGAGTATATAGTGAAGCTAGAAAGCTCCAACTTAAAGGTCTGACGTGTAATGATAACAACATGAAGTCTTACATCGGTAATATTGAGATAACGTGGGTCCCCTAGTCTGCTCCTCTTGGCATAAGCAAAACGGAAAGCCTCTACGATTCGATGGTACGTCAGAGTCTTTTTCTCGGCTGTAGAAACACTTGTGCCTGTGAAGTTGTACCCTGCAAAATATCCACAGAAAAAAACATGTTTGCAGTACGTGAATAATCACATTTTCTTTGTCTAATCAGGTAATGGGTCTTCAGCATTACTGCTAAAAAAACAAACATTTCAGTGGTAGGTCATTAAACTGTAAGGTCGCAATTCAAATAACAACACGAATCTTTTTAGCAATATGAATATGATACCATGTTCCTCAACGTTCATTTATCTTATCCCTCTTTTGAAATTAATGATGCCACTTTTTATTTAAAGCATGGCTAAAGATTCTCTGCCTGAGCAGATGGGGTGTTGATGGTGAATTATGTTTGGCAAGCAGAACTGAGTCGCAGCTCTGTTTTCTGCTTCCAAAACAGGCGGAGAAACAATCCGGGGACGACCTGGGGAAACCTGACATCCTTTCTTCCACATGGCTGCACAACAAGCACTTGGCCGGGCTGCTCACCATCCACTATGTTGAGTATGAGTGCCAGCACAGGGCCACTGGAGGGGGCGTCTGGGACATGCATGGTGTATTCCCCAACGTTCAGCTTCAGAGGGTTCTCATTCAGCACAGGTTGGTACTCCAACAAGTCATCCAGGGAGATAATGCCTCCTGCAACAAGCACAGTCGTGTGAATTTAAAATGAGGAATGCTGCTCAAATTAATGATTTAAGTCTTAAAATAATTAATAAATAGTTTGAGTTCTGTAGTGTGCTTATTAGTGTATTCACAGTTCCTTAATACAACAATGAACAATAACACAACATTAGACCTGCCGCCTGGATGTCCTCAACGATGGTGCGTGCCATAGACCCGTTGTAAAACACATCCGGCCCCTCTTCTGCTATTCTTTGGTATGTGTCCGCCAGCCTTGGAAATCTAACAATATCGTTTTCCCTCAGTATGTTTTTTTGAGAATCACAAAACACCTCACTGGAAGATAATAAAGAAAAAGTAGAAAACCAGTTACATTTTTGAATTGTTTGAGCCTGTTGAAAAGGAAAGCCACTACTAGTATATGTCAGACCATTGAATGGACTTGTAATACATCCATTGTAGCTGTAGCTGGAAGAAGGTTAGCTTAAAAATATCTCACTATTTCTTTTACGTTGTCAGCCTAAATTATTGTACTATATTCAGTCATTAGAGAAAGCAGCAGAGGTATCGAAGCTGCCATTCTGTTTAACCTCTTCACCCTCACCACATGTTGGCATCTCCTTGAATAGAATCTTTGCTCCTGGAGATGGCATGAGCCAAAGCTTTTCCGATAGGAAAGCCGTCTCGAGCCAAAGCAATGCTGGGCTCGAACAGGTCCTTCCATGGCAGCCTGCCATGCCTCTTGTGTGCCATCTCGTAACCACGGATCTCCCCCGGAATGGCTATGGACAATCCACCTGTGGTGTAGAAAGAGCAGAGACACTATTTTGAAATTCACAAACTCTTTCTTTCTGATGCCTGTAGGATCAGCATACTAAGAGACAACAAAACATCTATAGATCCAGTGTTCTGCACATACAGATTTAGTTGTTATTGTTATGTAACCAGCAGCAGACGCAAGGAGAAAATATAGCAAAGTTATTAACATTCGAGAGGCGCTGGATGGGTAGATTTGAGACTAGAATATGTATCCTCTTTAAATCCCTCTGTAGCTTTACTACAACATTAGAGTCGAGCTCCAGAAGCTGCAACCGCTTTACATAACACAGTGAATCTTTTTCTCCTCTGTGCCTGGGAAATACTCCAGCAGCTCAAGGCTAGTAGGGTACCTGTACGAGAAAGCTTGGTGTTGTTGCCAAACATGTCCTCAGTGGCGTTCATGGGCGCCGTCTCCCTTGCATCGATGGTTTCCACCTTCCCTGTTGAGCAGAAAATGAGGACAGATTGCAGATTGTGTTTTTGCTCAGTTATCATCTGTTGAGAAGTTGTAACTCACCTGTGGAAGCGTCATAGATGATAAAAAAGAGCCCTCCTCCGATGCCCATGCTGTGAGCGTTCAAAAGGCCGACACATAGCAAGGCAGCAATTGAAGCGTCCACGGCTGAACCGTTTTTCAGCAAAATATCCCTAAAAAGAAAAGAACACACTCAGTATAAGCCGTATCACACACATGCAAAAACAGAGCATACAACTGTTTGTCACATTTGGAAGACAAAAGTCTGAGCGTGCCAGTCTTCTTACCTCCCCACTTCTGAACACTTCCCAGCATCAGCAGCCACAGCAGCCTTTGAGTAGAAGTGGTTCAAGGGAGGAGGTGTGTTTTTCTTCCCCAAGCCCATGAACACCCCCAGGAACAGGCTTACTACAGCCACCAGAAGGACCACCAGACCAGCAATCAAGGACTTCCCAACCATTTTCCTGCCAAGGAAAATCAACACACCTCACAGTGAGCAGAATCCTTTGGCTCAGAAACAAGTGTCCTCTTCTCCAAACATCACCGAGCATTTTCAGAGCCAAATCTTAACACAAATAACACATTTGAAAAGGGCGCATCATATTTTTTTCCGGTCAGGGAGGGAGAGCAGGAGGTTCACTCACCTTTGGTGTATTGCATAGACAGACAGAAAATATTGGACAAGAAGAAGGGAGAAGAAGGGAGTTTGTCATTCAGCTGGTTGTGTGTGTCAGCGGTGGTGACAAGGTGTTTATTATGACCAGCTTCACTCATTGGTGATGGTGTGAACACGACGTGTCATCTTAGCTCAGGTGTTGCACAATAACATAATAAGCATGTGCTTTATTTGTACATGTTTTTACAGGCAGAAAAATAGACTATTACTCTCAAGGTGTCACCGCAAATTGCAGCTTTGGTGTTGTGCTCTTCTGGTACTTTTTTCTGTTTCTGTTTGTTTATTCATTTTTCTCTGGTTACATTCACCGGAGGGAAACTTTTGAATTAAATGACCCAGAAGTATCCAAGTGGCAGCCATGATAAGAGCTGGCCAAATTCTCTAAATGCTCAGGAAACGTGCTTCAATGCTTCTTTTCTTATCTACTTCAGCCTACTGTACACTGGGCCATCCTTTACGAAAGAAAATAAGTTACTGTAGGCCCACAATTCCTTGAATGTGTGTTGAATGTAAGAGCAGTCGGATTCCTTAGCACTGCAGTTGCATTTTCCTAAGTACTTATACATTTTCCTTCACCTTTCCTGGATCCCATGAAGTGTTCCATAAAAGGTCAAGGAAAAGTGGTTTGAAAAATACAGGATGTGATTTATGTATTTGTATTCGACCATAGCCATAGAGAGAAAGATACATAGAGGAAGGGGGCAAAGGTCATCTAAGCTTTCCGCTTTAACGTTTGAGCTCTTGGAAACATTAGCCAGGAAGCGCTAAGGTTTAAAATTCTTGCACATTCCATTAATCTTTTTAAATGATGGATGCCCTCTTTTTTTTCCTAATTTTCGAGTGAAACTCTTTTGAGTTTTTCTTTCTAGTCCTCTATAACCTTCCATTTCACGCTGATATCAATCTGGCAGGCTATGCCAAAGTGAAGGTGAGAGTGATCTGTGTGCAGATGCCCGCAGCATTCCTGATTCAGGGCTCTGTGTGATTGGCTCAGCCGGCAGCTTTGCCATGCTCAGTAGCCGTGTCACAGTCTATTTGGCTTATTCTGCAGGCGTCCTCTGAGCGTCTGAGAAGCCTCAGGCTTCGGCCAGAAGCGCAGGTCAGCCTGCATCATCGGTAACAGGAGTTTCTCAATAGCAAATACCCATCTGTGGTACCTCACCTAATCCTGCGTGCACTCCTGTTTCTGGGCCACTCTGATAAAGCACTGAAAGGAGCCTGTGGGCGGCTGCTGCTGCTGCTGCTGCTGCGGCTGCCGTGATTGTGTCTAAATCAAATCACTATTATCCGGTTCTGGATCTTCCAGGTTCCCAGCCGCTCCAAGGAGGGGAATTTATTTAAGGGAGAGAGCTGATTTATAGCGGAAGACGACAATTATCTGTTTGTTGCAGATCACAAAAGCCTTCATTCAACCTTTGTGTGCACGTCACTGTCACTGCACGGGGGCAGTTTTATGAAATATTAGCTGGAGCTTGTTCATATTTCTATCTTTCAGCTGGAAGCGTACAGATTTAGTTTAGACTTTTCTGGGAGGGGTACAGTCCTACCCACCAGGTCTCCCTCCAGGTGTTTGTGTTTTCACACACAATAAAGAGGAAGGCTTGTCTGTGCCTATATACTCTGCAGCAAATCAAATCACACACTGCTGTTGTTCCTCTGTGGCAGGTGAAATGTAGCCTGCAGAAACACTTAAAGCAGAGCCACAACTGAAAAGAAGGTGACGTCATGTGTTTTTATGGGTGGCTGGAGTCCTTTAATGATACGAAGTCAAAGACAGACTCTGTTGTGTGTGCTGCACCTAGGATGTAAGCGCCTTAAGCCCTAAACTAAGGAGACCACCTAAAGGACCACATCTTTCAAACCGCCAGTTTTTAACACAGGTTTTCTGTTGAAATGTTGAAGTCTCAAGCTGAGATAACTCTGACATCATCTGGGCTGTGTTTCTCCCTCCAGAGCCACATAGGATATCATACAGCCATTTGTACAAGCTGAGTATACCTCCTTCACACAACCCCTCGGACTCTTACAAATATTACACCTAAGAAGATCCGAGATAGGGAACACTGCGCTGTCCAGTTGTTGTAGCACTCAGACGTTGGATTCTCACTGTGCTTTAATAGCAATGATGGCACCGCAAGATCCTTTGGATTATTTTAATTTTAACACCAACCTAAACAAAATTGTCACATCATAAGGTCAAATCAGAGTCAAAGTCTTTCAACCACAATGATGGGACCTACAAATGGAAATCACAAACCTTAAAGACCCTGGGGGGGGGGGGGGACTGAGCGATTGTTATATAAAACTGTAAATCATAGCTTGCTTTATGAAAAAAAAGTTCAAAACTGCTGTATTTCAATGTATTGAACACCATAAGTAATATACAAGTGAAATATATGGTTTGGTACAAATGTTCCCCAATGCAAAATTCTGGAGCCCTCGCCTGAATTTTCTTTGTACTAAACCCTCTCTAACTTTGTTCTGCTTCACTTTATCAAAGTCAACCTTTGCAGAGAGAATGTTCACATATTGTGCTGTGATTTGGGTTAGAGTTAGACCATACAGCTGCACCATTTCAAATAAATAATCATCCTGAAAGTGCTTTTTTTTCTTGTCGGACCTGAAACCTTTTCATTTTTTTCTGTGTGTCATCTTCATTTACTCTTAACCAGTAACATATAGACTGATATTTACACATCTGAACAAAATCTCACATGTGTACCTTTTTATTATAACACCCAAATTATTCAAATAGCCCTAGTGGTTGCAGAGATACACCCTTTTTAGTTTGGGTATGCAATTTTCGAGGAAAGAGCCTAAAAATAGGTTGGTTTTTAAAAGGTAAATAAGACTGAATCACAGCAAGAAGAGCTTAAGCTATGTTTATGTGTAGGCTACAGTTGCATTCAATTTCATAAAGTGCGAGAAGTTGTTGTGATGTATCTTAACTGAGAGCTGTCTTTTGTGTAGCAGTATGCATGTTCTCCCATCAATGACCCTTTAGGGTCCCAATACCAAGAGACTGATTCACATGACAGAGACACACTCTGGGACATGGATGTAGTTCAAAGACTGACAGTGACTTAGTGGAGTTGTGACAAGAACAAACGGGATTTGACAGTCTGTGCAATGACTAAGAGAAAATCCTATTTGTACTAGGCCAAGGACAAAGCACATATTATTAGGCAACTGGATTAATAAGAAACAAGACTCAAAGCTTAATTTCTAGTTATCCAAGGACTTCAGCATAGTTTATCTGAGTGTTCATTTGTCACATGGTTGTCTAAGATATAACAACACTGGCATCGTTTTTTTATTTAATTCTCGTAGCAGAGTGGAATTTCAAGCCTTGGAGGGGGAGATGCGTAGCAGGCATCTGATTGGTCGGACGCTCCACGCTGCTCAAACCTAAACAGCAGCGTAAAGCAGAGACAGCCGGAGGATGAAGCAGCCGGAGCATCCTCATCATCCGAGCCAAACGCACGTAGCCAACGGTGGGGGCGAAAAAAAAATCAAAACAGCAATGTGTGCCGGGTGCATGAGAGAGTGGTGATAAATTAGACTGTCGAGGTTCTGCGCCGGATCAACGCAGCTACGCAGCGCCAGACAACACGGCGCTGTTTTCTCCCCTCCACCGCTGAGGAGCATCTAAAACAAAACTGGGTTCGACCATGGGTTTGTCCTCTTGGTAATATTGTCTCAGCTGCAACACAAACGCCGCCTGCGTCTGTAGAAAAACAACAACACGATGGGCTCCAGACTGAGCAGGCAGAGCAGCCTGGACAATGAGAATTTCTCCAAAAAGCGACGCAAGCTTCTCGATGGCTCCGGAGAGAGCGACAAGGGCAGCCGAGGCGGCGGAGACTTTCTGTTTGCACTGATGTTGAAATCAGACAAACTGCCTGGGATGCTGCGGAGGACCAATCACAGCCCGTACATCAGGCGAGTGGCGTGGATCAAAGACATACAGAAGCTGCTCCGTGACCGCAGGATAGAGCAGGCAGCCGACGTGCTCAAATTACTGAGGAAGGTAAGGAAGATGAAACTGCACACAGCTCGGCCTCGTGGAGGTCAGACCTGTTTACATGCTGTAGCCTACTTCTGAATTGATGCTCACGCAGCCATACATCCTCAAAACATCCCAAAGCAACAGATGAGAACAAGCAGGAGATGTGCATGTGTGTGATTGCACTTTGATGGGTGTTGCATGTCCTAAATGTTACAGTTCCACAGGTGCTTTAATCCCCCCCTGCAGGCTCTGCTCTGCACTCCTGGCCTCTGCACTCCTGGCCTCTGGCCTCTGGCCTCCTCACCCCTATGTCCCCCCCTCGAGGTGACTGCATGCATGGCCTCGCTGGTTCTGCCACTTCCAGAGGAATTTGTTTTCATAGAAAGTAGGCCACTGGCAGAGCGTTGCACCTGTGACATGCTATTTCAGTGGCAGACAGTTTGTGACTCACCACATTGTTCACTCTCAGTGAGAGTAAACATGATCCATGTTGTCATTTGATTTGACGGGACGACCGACTCTGTAAATTAGGAAATGGTCAACCAACAAACAGCCATTGCATTATCCTAAATTGCATTGCCTGTGGATGGGATCTGGATATACACTCACCTAAAGGATTATTAGGAACACCTGTTCAATTTCTCATTAATGCAATTATCTAATCAACCAATCACATGGCAGTTGCTTCAATGCATTTAGGGGTGTGGTCCTGGTCAAGACAATCTCCTGAACTCCAAACTGAATGTCAGAATGGGAAAGAAAGGTGATTTAAGCAATTTTGAGCGTGGCATGGTTGTTGGTGCCAGACGGGCCTGTCTGAGTATTTCACAATCTGCTCAGTTACTGGGATTTTCACGCACAACCATTTCTAGGGTTTACAAAGAATGGTGTGAAAAGGGAAAAACATCCAGTATGCGGCAGTCCTGTGGGCGAAAATGCCTTGTTGATGCTAGAGGTCAGAGGAGAATGGGCCGACTGATTCAAGCTGATAGAAGAGCAACTTTGACTGACATAACCACTCGTTACAATCGAGGTATGCAGCAAAGCATTTGTGAAGCCACAACACGCACAACCTTGAGGCGGATGGGCTACAACAGCAGAAGACCCCACCGGGTACCACTCATCTCCACTACAAATAGGAAAAAGAGGCTACAATTTGCAAGAGCTCACCAAAATTGGACAGTTGAAGACTGGAAAAATGTTGCCTGGTCTGATGAGTCTCGATTTCTGTTGAGACATTCAGATGGTAGAGTCAGAATTTGGCGTAAACAGAATGAGAACATGGATCCATCATGCCTTGTTACCACTGTGCAGGCTGGTGGTGGTGGTGGTGTAATGGTGTGGGGGATGTTTTCTTGGCACACTTTAGGCCCCTTAGTGCCAATTGGGCATCGTTTAAATGCCACGGCCTACCTGAGCATTGTTTCTGACCATGTCCATCCCTTTATGGCCACCATGTACCCATCCTCTGATGGCTACTTCCAGCAGGATAATGCACCATGTCACAAAGCTTGAATCATTTCAAATTGGTTTCTTGAACATGACAATGAGTTCACCATACTAAAATGGCCCCCACAGTCACCAGATCTCAACCCAATAGAGCATCTTTGGGATGTGGTGGAACGGGAGCTTCGTGCCCTGGATGTGCATCCCACAAATCTCCATCAACTGCAAGATGCTATCCTATCAATATGGGCCAACATTTCTAAAGAATGCTTTCAGCACCTTGTAGAATCAATGCCACGTAGAATTAAGGCAGTTCTGAAGGTGAAAGGGGGTCAAACACAGTATTAGTATGGTGTTCCTAATAATCCTTTAGGTGAGTGTATATATATTCAACAAACACAAATAGAGCCTCATCCCCTCCTTTGCCATCCTTTCTACATCAGTCCTTATTTCTTCCACTCCGGCCAGAGTCTCACCTCTCCTTAGCTGTTCTAATGTTTCCATTAGAGAGACCTGCCCGTCCATCCCTCTCCACTACACATCTCTCTCTCTCTCTCTCTCTCTCTCTCTCTCTCTCTCTCGCTCTTTTTCTCTCAGTAATGGCCTAAACTCCAGCAGCAACAATGTAAGCCCTGGAGTCCTGTGTTCCACCAAACAAAAATATGATTCTTCTCCTAAAGCTTTTATTAACTCTAGGCCTATAAAAAGGTCACAGAAATAAAAAATAAAAACTATAGACTGCTGTCATTGCTTTGATGGTGTCTTTGTTGTGCACATGCTCGTCATGTGAAAACCATGTGATGTTAGTAATCCTTCAGTGAAAATCACCTCATTTCTTTTCCTTTTTGGCTGAGGGGAAATCTCTAAAATCCACTGCCAAAACCACAGTTGTTTTAAGAGCTCTTGTAGCAGTATATTTAATGCTGTCTTGACTTGACCGTGACAGTACTTATAAGTAGGTAATGTTGTTGTTGTCACCTAGAATAAATTACAAAAAGTCCAGCTCCACTATACAGATCAAAGGATGTTGGATCTTAATCACAGGTTTGTTTTAATAGCCTTCTCTTCACCGGCTGTAGGATATGTAACATTAAATGTGCAAAAAAATATGTAGGTGCATTGAATATGTGACAGCGAGCCTTGGTTATCTCATTTGTTTGCTGGCCCTCAGGCCCCCCTCTGTCTTTTAGCTGTCGGACAATCCTGTGTTAATTACCATGAAGCCTTAACACAGGAGAGAGTCGAACCTCCTTAATCAAGTCGAGGAGATAAAGTGGCTGGCCTCGGCTCCATGACAGCCCCGTCACAAGGGACATGGGCTTGCTCCTTCTAAATGAGCTCCACTTTTTATTAAATACACCTTACTTTATCTTTACTCGCAGCATTGCAGACAGATATCTGAGAGATTCTGTTCCCCGAATTCAAAAGAGTTTGTGGCGGATTTAAATGGCGTCTGTGATAGTGAGCTCTGCTCCAGATATAACAAGATGTGAGCTCTGCTGCAGATATGGGGAGGATTCATGTCTTCACCCCACGCTCGTACATGACAATTGATTGTGTCTAAACTCCGGGGAGAGATATTTTTATACCTTGTTTCTCAGAAGGGCAGAAACAGCTTCTCCCCTGCTTGGGTTCAGTCTGTTTACTGTTGCCCTTGTTAAAAGGGGAGCCAATAATGTGGAGCTGCCAGCCTCCCACTCAAACTGTCTATTGCAATCAATGCCGGTGGTCTTCGTGAGACAAGAATGTGTGTGCGTCTGGATGCAGGTGTGTGCACACTGGATGTGCCTGTCTCAAAGGCTTGCTTCTCTCATTAAAGTTGCATGGGCTGCACAAGTGCTTGTCATAGTTTGCCTCGTTAGGACCTTGGGGAAGGACATGCTGCTGATGAGATTACAGTTCAGTTCACACAGCTGCACCGCTGAATGTTGCTTGTCTCGCCACACTCAAAAGGTCATCTGACATAGTTTTCTTTCGGTTGGTTTGATTTGTTTTAACAGTCATATTTGTAAGTAAGCTGCAATGACAGATGTACGTTCTGACCTCTTTGCAGATGTATTCATATGCTGCACAAACTTTTGAATCACACTCCCACTGCCATATTTCTGAGGTAAAGAAAATGAGAAATCAAGATTTGTGGTTGGAGATATACACATGTTTAAAAAATAACATTGAGCCATTAAAGCCATTTTGGAGATTTTCAAGGAGGGTATGGTAAAATCAGCAATAGTTGAACAGTCTCATCTTATAGCTGAACATGCATATTCCTTAGTATAAGAAAATTACCTCACAAAGAACCTTGCAAACGATTGGTGCTGAAGCACGTTAGTTAACTCATTGCCATGTGTTGGAAGAAAAACTTATTTACTCTTAATCAGGTTACTGTTTTACTGTTATATTCAGAATCATATATTAGGTTTATTAATTATATGTACTATTGTAGGGCCTGTGACTTCTCATTGATTTCTTCCTTGTTAAAACGTACATATGTTTTTCAAGTAATCTCCTGATAGTCATGAGACTGGGGGTGCCTACAGATCCTTGTTGTCTTGTGATTCTGGTCGATGCAAACCAATCTATTGGATGACGGGGGAAGGTTAATGATAAGGCCAAAAGACGTCATGTGAGCCTCTGGGTATTGTTTATCATATATGTATTTAAGGAGGCAACTCTTCGCTCGTTCGGAGAGCAGTCCAGGAAATGCAATTTGTATATCAGGTTGTTGTTCCGACGCTGCTCCTTCTTTAAAGAATACGTGTTCATGATTGAATGATTTTACTTCACGGTGTCGAGTAAATATTTTCGTAACACCATGGTATCATTATATATGCCAAAATGCAGCGTTCCCTGTGATTCCTAGATCTCACATTCCTGTTGTAGATTAAAAAAAAGCTCCTGTCTGATTTAATGAATATTTCAAACAAAACACTTCTTTTATCTTTTCATTTCGAGTCCCATTGCCCTTGACACAGCAGGGCCCTTTTTTCCATCACTAAATGGAAAGTCACACCTTTAGAAACTGGATTATAAGAATTGCAGGATGTTTTGTATAATTTCACCTTGCTGTGATTGTGATGCATCTCATCATGTCTGCTTTGGTAGGATCTTGGTTTGGAAGGCACCTCGCTCAATGACATCTTATACAAAAACGCTGCCTTCCTCAACCTGGTGGACCCGATCTCACACGAGCTGCTGCTCAGCCTGGCTCGGGAGATGCAGTGTCCTAAGAAGGTCAGTTTACTTTGTTCTTCCTTTGTGTAACACTTGCAAAGTATCCACAGAGATCCAGCTTGAAATTGGTATTCTGCAAAAACAAAGCCTTCTCCTAAAAATACACCCCTGAAGGTTTGCTTCTGTTAAATTAGATCAATGAAATCCAATCTGAGGATGGTATCGACTTGCATTTCTACAGACGGATGGTTAAAAGAAATCCTGCAGACACATGTTGGCCTACTTATGAACAGCTAGAAATAGGATAATCTATTTAATATGAATCCTAGATCATTATGTTTCTCTTATTTTCCTTCTGCCATTTTGTTCAATGCACTTTGTTAAATGTATAGAAGTACGTCTTGAGATCGCCTAACTAAATACTCATTAAACCAGAGTTACTTAAACGGGACCTGTCATTTTCAGATTCATACTTGTATTCTCTCTCTTTAAGTCCCCCAATCCGAAAATGCCCAGTCTGTTCTGGCTGGCTAGCAAGAATCAATGGTGAATACTACATTATTTTGATGTAGCCAATGGCCACCAGCATGAACTGGAATTACCAGTGTTCACCAGTGGCTATGTTGAATCTCACCTCTCCTGTGTACTTCCTGTGTTTTCCCCCACCGATGCGATGTGATTAGATTTTCTTATTTTCTTGCTCCAACCAGGCAGGTAAATTGTGTTTTGTTCAGGAGTAGCGCTACAAATAATAACAAACCCTTCTGTTAATGTGAAAGATCTTACGGGTACAGGTTGGTAAGTTTTAGAAAACGGGGGAAACTTAAGGGCCTGAAAGTGTGAAATAATGACTAGCAAAGATGTTTCCTCTTGAATATGCAAGCAAGAAATCTCATTTTGAAAGCTGCTGTGTCACTACTGTTGGTCTCTTTGTTCTGCATCCCATTGTTATTCTCTTTCTGCACTGTTCTACAGGATGCAGACACCAGAAAGTCTTCTGATAAGATCTGCAGACAGCTGATCTACCACCTGACCCCGCACTCAAAGTGGCTGAGGCAGAGCATGTCCAGACGGAAATCCCAGGCCTGGTAAGCCCATCTGTCCAGACATCCAGTCTGTAATAAATCTGCAGCTACGCACAACAGTGAGCAGAGCTCGACTCCGTGTCAAGCTGGAGCGATGTCCATCTTTGTAGCTGTCATTGAACTAGGACGGAGCTGGCCACAGGCTGACCTGGTGGGAACGCCATGGTAACCACAGCTGTCAGTCATCTTTCTTTTTCAAGTGATATGGTCTGTGCAGTGGCTGTACATTGCCACTGGCCTCTCTCTCTTCAAAAGGGGCATAGCAACATATCTGTTTGCTGATGAAAAGCTGGAAGGGTTGTGTTTATAATGTAATTATACTCCTCTTGATAAAAGACTGGATTCCTTTTGATGTGCAAATGATGAATAGAGAATTAGCCTGTGTACCAACCCAGGTGTATTCATAAACAGGCTATCATAATTCTTTCTCATGTAATTGCTCATTCTACAGCTGAGTAGACGGCGCATATAATGCATTAATTTGCCACGGGTAAAAATAATCTCAGGATTGAGAAGGAGACAATGGGAACACAGTGAGATGAGACCGGTTCATTGTGTCTCAGTCTGAGGTATCAACACGCAGTATCAGAGGACAGCAAAGATATATTTGCAGGGATTTGGCAGAAGGCGCTTTATAGTGCTCATTTAATTCAGAAGAGGAAAGACACAGGATTTAACTGACTCTCATAGCATCTGAAAATGTGCAGATGTGTACGATTGCTAAATTCCTAACTGAGGGGGCTTTTCTTTCTTTTTTCACTTAGTCATGAGAGAGAGAGAGGCTGAGACAGCAGGAGCAACATTAATCATTAAAACAAAAATCCACCCTAAAACAGAATATTAATAGCCTACAGAAGATGCTGTGAGCTCTGACAGCTTCGCCTGTCGTTGACGAAGAAATACCTGTCACAGCTAGAAAGAGACGAGACGGCCAGGCCGCCGCGTACTGTGAGAATGGAGAAACTTCTCCAAGAATCCACCTACCAGCACCTCTAAAGCTCACATTTTATCTGTTTTCTACTTTCAGATAGAGCCAGGTTGCTGTTTACCCCCATATCCAGTCTTTGTGCTAAGCTAACTGTCTCCTGACTCATACTTAGCGCACAGACATGAGAGTGGTATCCGTCTCTTGTCTAGTTCTCTGCATACAAAAGTGATTAAGCGTATTTCACAAAATATTGAATTATTCCTTCATCAAATAAGGATTTAAATGTTCCCATTTAGAAGAAAAGCATAACAAAATATTGTTTTAGGGTGGATTTTATCTCCCTTTAACTTCCATCTTTGTTCAACTGCAGGCAAACTGCCCTCATCTGTGCAAAAAATGCCACAATCCCACCTCTAAGAGATTTCTGTGTTCTCATAGGAAACAGAATTGCACACACATTTCTAACTGAAATGCCCGACTGAATTAATGTCTAAATCTCACTAATCCTGTTAATCTATCTAACTAGTTTATTTGGGTTTTGCGACAAATATATATATTTTTTCCCACATTCAATGAGAGAGCTTGTCAATAAGCTTGATGGGAGCAGTGACCTAGAAATGCTGCCGAGGCACTCCCACCATAAGGGTAATTTCCTGTGAGCATATACAAATCAGCAACAGTTTTGTGACCTTTTTTCTCTATTCTTACCACTATCTTCCTGTTACATCAGCCTTTTCTGACCTTGTAATTCCTTTGTTCCCTTGTTATCTAAATGCTCAATAACCAAAACTACCCTTTCATAGCCGCTGCCCTTTTAGTTTCCACATCACCTGTTTATCACCTCAAATTGCCTAATAATCATTATGTTGTGCATTGTTGCATAATAGGCATGTTAAAGCTTACTCCGGGGCCCATTAGTAATTTTACTGAGTGATTCAGCTTCAGGAAAATACAGAATAAGATACAGAAAGGAACAGGTGGTCAGCCCAGTTCCTCAGGTTGTGTTTTTGACCAAAACATCAAACAAAAAGATAAGGGGGTGATAATGATGTGCATGAACTGCCTTTTTTCATATGGACTGTGAGCTGTGAGGTTGGATTCCCTGCACCATGAAGGACAATGCAGTAGTGCGAGTCTGCCTGTGTCACTGCAGCACACTCCTCTATAGTCTTGCGTATATAATGCATCATCAAATGAATTGAAAATATAAATGAAATGTCATTGAGCAGATGTGATTAGACTGCTTATCTCGTGTCTCTCCTGTACAGTTTAGCTTGAGCCATCAGAGGGCTAACATGAGTAATAGAGCAAGCCATAAATGACTCTGCATAAAACAAAAAGACAGGAGCAATGCAATGAAAGAAGCAAGGTGCAAATAAACTCCTCAAAATTACTTATTTCAAAGTTGAAATCAAATGCGATTTTACCACCCACATTTAAACATTCTTTTCTTATTTTTCCAAATAGCATTTTCCCAAATCTCAATTAGCTTCAAATAACACTCCAGTTATGAATATTTATGTTAATAAATAATGAGAGCAATTCCATTTACTCCAACTGAATTCAAATGCTGCCTCATTATATTAAATCAATGACTGATGAGCCACACGTCGAAACAAGAGACACGCTGTGCTTCCTCACTGTTTAAGTGGGAATACATAGACAAGTTCATTTTACACTTAATACTTAATGGATTATGGATGTATATTTTTTAAGACTTCTTTTTTTTTTGCATATAGATATACTTGCAGCCACTATTACTAAAATGTTGATGTCATTTGTGTTAATACTGGCTTTAATTCAGCAGTTCATGTGGTGCACGAAGGGATTATTTCTCTCTGCATGCTGCTTAGGACATCTATTTCGTAGCATATATTAAATATGATTTTTTTTTCATACACACATATATTTTTTTAGCTCTTTTTACTAAGAACTAGTTCTGTCATTTAAACCTTGTTGCCAGCGTTCTTGCGGATGTAAAGACGGCAAAAAAGACGTCCGTTAGAATTTATCAGTGTTTTCTGGTGTCAGATTAAGCTGGAGGAGGAAGAATGAAAGAGGCTTCTGGGGAGGAAGATTTGGACATCTATTTTTCCTGCGCTCAAAAGGATGAGCCTGTCGGACAAAGGAAGGAGTTGTGTGATCAAAACCTATTCACACCTGTAGAGGAGCCTCTACCAGGCTGCAGCCATTAGGCCTTCTGTGCCTCTGGAGAAAATGAGGGTTCTGTCATATAAAAGGCCAGACAATAAAGAGGGGGAGGGCTATGCTTCACAAGACTTTGATAACGATAGAGCAGTCTTAATAAATGTCTTATCTCATAGATTTTGTACTCAACAGCTGCTTAAACTATCCTTTAGCCTTGCTTCATGAGTGGGTTTTACACTCCTTTTTTGTGTTTTATAATTAATACAAATGCTCCAAAGCATGAATTTTGTACTCTTCAAGCCATCACCTGCTTCTAAAATAAAGCAGTCAAAGCTGCTCAGGGCGCATCCATTTTCACCGGGTGCAAAAAAGCCTGTAAAGCATGACAAGTGACAGGTACTGCAGTGGATGTCACAGTAAAAAGTCAGTGGGCACCGGAGGGTGTTATAATTCAGTCTGACACCGAATCAGCGTTACAGGCCACTTCAGTAACAGCTCAAGTTAAACACACCACATCCTTTGCCCCTTTGAAAACAAAAGGCCAAAGGAAGGAGTGTGTAAATAATGCAAAAAATGTTTTTAGCTGCAATGTAGAGCAATCACTTGTGTTCACATTCAGCATCAAATCGATTGTATTCCACAATATCCTCAAAGGATTTCGAGGTTTACGAAGCCTTGTGCTATGAGTTCATGCACCGAATCACACTGCACATATCACTCCATACTCACACTTGCAATGACTGTCATTCACTTTATAAATCACCTCAATATACTGCGTCACATACAAAAAAAACATTCTCCTGAGACCCGGCAATTCATTTTTGTACACTGTAGTGCACATTATGTTTTTGCTAATTCCTCTCATACTACACATGATGTCACTCTATTGAATCCTCATGTTCCTTAAAGAGGACCACTGTAGCTTTAAAATGACATCACATGTGGGGGGGTGTGGCATTGCCAACTTTCCTTGGCCGGTCTTTTCAAAATGGAAGCCATCACAACAAGCACATTTTATGAAAAAAAGAAAGGTAAGCATTATATTCATATTTAAAATGTGTTTTTATGTTATATTTGGATTGTTTTTATTAAGTAAACATCTAAGGAATAATTTGAGTGAGTTTTCAGAGCTGAGCTTATTTGTTGTCATAAATGAAAAACAACTAATGTATTAATGTACACTGTAGTGCACGTCAGGACTTTGTACTTGTGTTTATTTAAATTTTTTTAGTAGAGCTCTATGACAGAGGCAGAGAGCATTCTTAACAGAATCATTGAGGGAGATTCAGACCTAGACCTATTAGAAGATGAGAGGGTGAGAGATCAGGTGAGGAGCCAGATGAAGTTGACCAAGATGCAGGGCCAGAGGCTCGTCCTCTTTGGGCCAAAACCAACATGTTCTGAGGCCTTTAAACATTTTATAACATGTTAATTGTACTACATTATAGAGTCTGCTTTGTATTTCTCTTAGGTTCATGCCTGTGTTGGAAGAATACAGAATTGCACATGATAGTACCCAAATAAGCCGTAGAGACTGGAGCCCACAGCAGTACTTCCAGCAGTACATTGATGATGATCTGTCCTTAACAAAGTCCTATTGTACACTACAGTACACATGTTGTAAAATTGTAATAAAGTAATGCTTAAAGAAATAATAATCTTTGCAATGTGTTTTTTACCACCCGAACACTTCATTTATAAAAAAATATATATATATTTAACACTTTTTTCTTCCTCGGTCTCAGAAGGATATATAACTAGTAAGCAGCCCGGTTACACACTCCTCTAAATGTGTTATTTTAATAATGGAAAGTGGTTCTAAATGTTTAATCAGCATTGAAATACACACTGATAAACAATCAGCTAAGATATTGCAATAACATAATCATAAGCAGAACTCTAAAAGTAAAACAATACCTTTTTCTCAAAGATACTATATTTGAAACAGTTTTTTATCAAACTTTGACATGTTGCTACACCACCAACCCGATCAATAGAAACAATATTTAGTTATGTTGACAAGCCACAATCCCTGATAGAACAGTTAATCTTTCATTTCTTTCTGATTATATTCTCCTCTAAAGGTTTTGGTTTCAGTCCACCATTGTCTTCTTTGCTACATCGCACTTCTTGCAAAACCAACAAGTATGATGGTACAATTTGCAAAAACTTGCACTCCCTTTGCTTTCGGAAAATCTAATGAAAAGTGTGTATGTGTTATGTTACATCATTCCAGGTCATATATTAATTAACTATTAGTTAATAGATAACAAGTAAGGATTCTAACTTTGAACAAACACATAAAGTCATCGTGACAAAATAATGTATTAATGAGGAGCAACAATAATTCGAGATACATCATGCATTAGTGAAGCATTACATATGTTTTGTAACCTTATTGTAAAATGTTACCGACAATCAAGGAAGTGCAGTAGTTCATATAAGAAATTAGAAGATCCTTTTCACCAAATGTAACCAAAATCTGTCAACAAGTTTTGTGGACATCTTGGTCACTAAAAAATAAGCATAATATAAACCATGACTTCTTTGGTGGAAACAATAACATCATCTCAACAGAGCATTTCCAAAAGAATATACTCCTTCCTTTCAGACCGGATAATTATAGTGGCCAAGTAACTTCTATTCAAATGTAATCTTTTTCTAAAACACATCATAGTTTATGTGTTAAGTACCAAACGGTTCTGTGCTGTAGAAGCTCTGTGCTCCTGTCCGTCAGAGCTTTAAGCTCAAGCTACTGGCTCGTTCGGATGTTTTGGCTCCTCTGTTTACACTAGTTAATCCCCATGCTGGAGTCTCTGTGTCAGCCTTCCGCTCCATGCCGGCCCAGTCACCCCCTGCTTTATACAGCACAGGAAACACAACATAAAACCAGGGCCTTGTTCCCAAGTCACATCCTTTCACCCCACAGCAAAAACCTTCACTGGTTTGTGTATTGTCAAGGAGTCATCTCAGTAATCTCACTCTCTTTCTCTTCATTGTCCTCAACAGTCTCAAGACAAGCCTACAGAAAAAGCTGTGCAGTGACTCGGTCGACCTGTCAGGCGTCGCCTTGTCCACCCGCGATGTCCGACAAGTTGCCTTCTACCTCCAAAACAGCGGAGACAGCGTGGTGGCTGTAGACATCAGCTTCACTGAACTCCAGGACGAGAACCTGAAGATCCTCCTGCCTCTTCTCGCGTCGTTGCCTAAACTCAGCACCCTGGCTCTCAACGGTAACCGGCTCACCCTGTCTATACTCAAAGACCTCACAGAGATGCTCAAAGAACCCAAGATGTTCTCCAGCCTGGCCTGGATCGACCTGGGCAACAACGTGGATATTTTTACAATGCCTCAGCCGCTGCTGGTCGCGTTGCGTCGCCGCTGTAGCTTGAAGAGCAGTTTACCAACGATCTACGAGTACACAGAGGGTCAACCCTACTGTTACCACCTGGAGACGTCTATCGAGGAGCCCAGCCTCTATGAGGAGGAAGAGGAGGAGGAAGAGGCGGAGGATGACGTGGATGTCATGGGGAACAAATTTGAGCTGGAGCCGTGGAGTTTAGGGGAAAAGCAGCTCTCCAAAGACTTCACCCTTCACTACTGTGAGAGGTGATGGAGTATTCTCACTCTGAGGCTCTTTCAACTGTGGTTGAAACGTCGTCCCACAGTACTGTGTTACCTCCTTCGCCCTCTCGCCCTCACACCACGAGCCCAGTCACCCTTTGAGGCACAAGGGAGACCAGTGCCCACATTGTCTCGTCCCAACACAGCTACCAGGCTATTCCTAACCATCTCTTAACCCACACAAGACGAAAGTGAAGTGACGACGGCGGACTTACTGTGTTGGTGGATGGTGCTCTTGGGAACAAGGTGCGGTTTCATTGGAGGGAGGCTGGAAGAGTTAATGAACCGGTGTTGTCTCTCGTCTCTCTCTCTCTCTCTCTCTCCCTCTCTCCCCCACTCCCCGCCCCCCCCCCCCCCCCCCCCCCCCCCCCCCCCGCTATCACTCTCTCTTTCCCTCCGATAGTGGCAGTTGAGGAGCCAATCCCAAGGAGATTTAGTTCAGTTGGTTGGATGGAGGAGTAGCATCCCGGCGGTGGCTGAAGTGGAACTCGAGTTAGTTTGGAAACAGAGGGTCTCTCTGGATTCTCTACCAGGACTGAGACTATCTCTGGCAGGCAGGGCCTAGCTCCACATTGTGTGTTCTCTGTTAATCTCTCAACAAAAGCTATGACACAAGTTCAACAGACTATACAGCCGACGACCTGTCACGTGACACCGGCAAAACTGCTATGTCAAGACTTTTTGCGTTTTCCCCCCCTTTCCAAATGTCCACTTGTGAATACCCACGCAGCCCTTGTGTAGATGTAAATGAGGACACAAACCATGGTTCTCTTGTGTTTCCACGGGCTATTTTTGTGCACTTTTGGTGAACAAAGCAATCTTAGAAGACAACAGGTAGGACTCAACAATGGGTAGCTGTCACTGATTGTTTTTTTATATTCACCTCTTTGTAATTATTGAGCTGTTGTAGTCATCACCACAGTGTTTCAGTGCATTTATAACACCACAGCAAAGTGTTAATATGGGACACCGAGCAGTGCTGCCCTTCCTACTGCCGTTTGTCTCTACAAACATGTTGTCATTTCCATGTATTGATGGCGTACTTCAGTGGCCCTGTGTTTGTTATGCAACACAGCCATGACTGTTATCTATTGGTTATAGTCTATCTATAGTAGCACATAATGATTAAGTTAGACTGACTGAAAGCACTTTAAGGGGACTGTTTTTTGTATTATTTCCTTTTCTCCATAGCATATACCTTGTGTACATTTATAACTAGAGATATTTACAAAGCGGAAGCTGAACGCATACCTCTTTAAGGTGAAATGATGTCCATATGGCTCATGATTGTTGGAAGAATCATTGACAAACAACATACCCACATCATAAATGATATATAATAAATGCTTAAGTGTGTGTGTTATATGTGTTTGTAACAGTAAAATGTCTGTTTAGTGCTGTCATTATTTGTGTTGTTTTGGTGTTTCGTCTTGTGTCCGTCTCTGTAATTATAATAATGACTCTAATTATGAAACTGAATGCAATTATCTCCTCCTGTAAACTTGAGCAGAAAACAAAAACACGGCTGAAGGGATTACACAGGAAAAACAAGAAATAGTTCAGTAAATGTAAAGTACTCTCAGAGCGTACACCTTTCATGTTGAATGTTCTATTTGAGTGATGGAGAGCACTGTCCACTTGGTTCGTAGTTTATGTTTTGTGTGTCAATGTCAAACTTGTAGCCAGTGTGTACTTGTCTCATGCCAATCACTGACTGCCAATAAAAGGACCAATCACAACTGAAAAGTGATGTCTGGATTTGTGTTGTTTTGACGATTTCGAGAATAAGTGTGATGAACAACGCCTGGGTCACGAGCAGAACATGCAGCTACTGACAGAAACAATGAGAGGATGTATTAATGCAGATTAGTCTTCAAAAAGGGCAATAAAAGAAATCACCTCGGGCCGTGCTGTTTGGGATCTGTTGCTGGAAGTACTCGTTTCAGAGCCGGCGGATCATCTGTGCCGCTGCGTCCTGACAGGGAAGCGCCTGAGTTGCCTTCGTTTGCCAGGGAAATGCAGGGTGGTCATCGCATGAGGCCCTACCCATGATCCTCTCCAGGCAACCTTTTGTTTCTGCTTCCAGACATGGTAATGTGGCATTTGCAACAGGTGACTCCTATAAGGTCAGGGCACAGTGTGACTGTCACACCCTGAGGTCCAAATACCATGTGATAGGGCAACAGCCCAGACCCCAAAACCACCATGATCTTATTAACTGACCTTTTCCCTTCAGTGTTGATTTATTTCCCTGGATTTTGAGTACAATTTAATTATATATATATATATATATATATATATATATATATATATATATATATATATATATATATATATATATATTTGTTTTACTTTATTGTTTGAATTGAAAACATTTCCCATGCAGGACTTTAAGCAGATACTTGAAGTGCAATATGTTTCTTCACAAACCTATTACCTGGAAACCGCTCTCCTGTTTGTGTGACTCACTAATTGATCTGATTATCTTGCTCCAGCGGCTGCATGCTTCGGCACAAACATTTAAAATAATTTATGATAAACAGCACAGAGAAGTCACGCAGATTTTTCAGAATACAATATAGCACAGAAGGATGGATTCACAGATATCAATGGCAGTGGTCTCAGGTTCAAGAGATTAAGCAGCCAGCTGAGGGTAACTTTGGTGCATCCAAAGAAAGCTCTTAATACCATGATTTGTTGATTGCCACCAGGATTTATTGATACGAAAAAAGATGTGTACAAACAAAGATGTAGGTTACAGTCACAGTTGTTTCTTTGTGCACATTAAAATCCATTATTTCACTGTTATAGTCAGTTCTGCTAAGAGGCCAACATGCTACATGTAACTGTTGTTGAAGAGGCCAGTTATTTACAGATTTAGTCAATGATGTAAGATCATCAGTTGCAGCTTTTTGGTTTTGTGGCTTCGGAAGGTCTCTGTAACCTTAAAGCCCTCCAGCCAAACCAATGTCACTCGCTCTTGGTCTCAGTAACCGGCGGGTTCGCCCAGTTTCCTGGCATCAGACACGGCACAGATGCAGCCGTCCTCCATCTCCACAGCATTGACCACGTTGTAGAAACGGCTTAAACTTCTTTGTTTGTGTCCCAGAGCCTGCAGAGCCTTGATTAGATTCTGAAGGGCAAAGAGATAAAGATGATGACTCAGATGGAGCAAATATCAAGTGTTTATTTGAGCAAATAACTGTATTTAATGAATTACCTCATCAAAGTGGGGCTCAAACCCTACTAAATTTTGAGGGTTGACATAAACAATCGGAGCTTCGATTGCCTCCTTGAGGCTCTTTCCAAACCAAATGTGGTTCATGAGCGCCTGGAAGAGAAAACAGAATAATACATTGCAATCTGTCAAATGGGAAAGTGATGAGGACAGAATGGATTATGGGCATTATGGTGAAGACAGAACTTGCTCTGACAACAGTGAGGGGCATTAGATGGCAGCAATTTATCCTAATGGCACTTAGTGTTATTGCCCTGGACACGCACCGAGACCATCCCTATCGTGATCATGTTCCCACCAGTCGATCCAATCACCAGCGTCTTTGACTTAGACTTCAGCACAGTGGGGGCCATACTGGATGGAGGGTGTTGCCCTGACAACACAACAAAAACCTTGATTGACAGAGCAGTCGGCTTTAATTCATACTCTTCAGTGTGAGAAGAACAAGAAGAAAGTTATTCTCAGTGTCTTTGAATGATAAATCATAGTTGACATAACAGCTTTTATTTAACCATTTTCCTTTGTTCAGCAGCTGACACCAGCCAGAACTAAACAAAGGATCTGATAAATGCTACCCTCAGTATGCTAACATAGAAATACTAACTGATGTTGAGAAGGTTTAATGTTTACCATTCATTATCTTAATTTTGCATTTTAGCATGCTAACATTTGCGCTAAACACAAATTACAGCTGAGGCTGATGGGAATGTCATTCGTTTTACAGGTATTTGACAAACTGAAATTCTGACATGTTGACAGCACTGGACAAACACGTTTGTCAAAGAATTACCAAAGTTAGCCTCTTTTAAGTCACCCTCAGATGAATATAAATTACTAAATGTCAGAGCAATCCATTCAATCCATTCTTACCAGTGACATTAGCATAAGTAGAAAGAGAGTGGTATGCTTAAAAGCTGTCAGAAGAAGTTATGTTGTTTGAGGACTTTTGCTTGATATCCACACACAAAAACAAAAATCATCAGTTCTGATGTCTCGGATACAGTAAATCTCTCTCCACTCCTGCAGAGTAAAAATACTATGTAAGTACCTCTGAGCAAGGTATTTAACCATGCACCAGTGGACAACTAAAGTCATAGGAATAAGGGTGTGTGGCCCACATATGTATTGTGGGCAAACACATGACACTAAGTTACTTGCACCTGAATCTATTGTATTTCACCATCGGTTAAAGCAAAACTGAAAATGTGTGATGCTGATCTGGTTACCAGGAAAGATCGTCTCTTCTCTCCCACAGAAGTCAGACAGCTGGTTGTTGAGGATGACGCCAGTCCTCGGTGACATGACCTTGGAGCCGAATCTGTGAAGAAAATACCTTAAATGAACTGGATCTTGACATTATGACACTTGTTAAACAGATGCACTTCTAAAACTGCATTTTCCCCAACACTGTGCTTCCTGGAGTCTTGAAAAGTGAGATTCCTTTTTAAATTATCTTTGCAAAAACACTCATTCCTTAATCTCTTGAATCTTAATCCTCTGCTTTTAAGCCAACAGTGATTTCTCACTGTGAAGCAGAACCCCTTAAATACTGACATGTGGTTGATGGTGCTGGTCACAGACACAGCAGATCCATCCTTAGCCATCACAGACAAATGTGTGGTGCCCATGCTGTCGATATGCGGGGTGATGTTGTAATAGCGGCGAGCATGAGTCTGGTTGTCGTTGATCAAGCTCCGTATGTGGTTGGCAAAGCTTTCCTCTGTGATGGTCTTGGCCATCTGTGAAAAGTACAGAGCATTCAAAACTCATAAGAAAGAACACCTGTTTGGATAGTTGCTTTGCAGAGGAAACAAAATACATTTGAAATCAGAACTCAATTTGAAAGGGAAATGTATCCCACACATGACCCTGTCACTCCCAGTTTTTGCACTTACTCTATTTATCTTATTTGTTTCAAACATTAATCAGAATAACTAAGCTCCATATGAAAAGAAAGTCAGGAGTTATGATGAACTGCTTACATTAAGAATGTAAGTTTAAATATCCAGTTGCTGAGAAGGTTTTGAGGGTTTCAATGTAACTGATAACAAAGTATGATAACTGATGAACTGATCAAGAGCAAGAATAACACTTGACTCAAAGTTAATTAGGCCAAACCATACCATTGATTTTTGTGACCTAACACCTGGTCAACACCTGTACCTTCCACCACTTTCGGAGACTGGCATGCAACCAAACTTGATGCACACATGTTTAAACCATCACAATAACAACTCAAGGACGAGGTGCTCATTGGACATATCGATAGCAAGACCAGTCAGTTCACTCGTAAGGTTCTCATATTGAAGTAGAAAGTAACTAAGTACATTCAAGTATTGTTAGTACAATTTTTAACAGTAATGGTTATATTTTACATTTTACACTTTTTTACATTGCTACTTTTACTGAAGTAAATGATCTAAATAGTATCACCACTGGTTATAAGGCATGAATAGACTCAAGTACTTGAAAATAACTTACTTTTTCTGAGCTGAAGCCTGGATCACGGATGAATTTCTTTAATCCATTGGAAAACTTAAAAGCTTCAATAAGGCGATGATAAAGCAGTGTCTTTTGTTCCCCTATCAAAGCTGTTGAAGTCAAGTTGTATCCTGGAAATAAAAGCAATTGTTTAGTTTTCCCAGGTGTATTCCACTTCCAAAGATGTGCAGTATCTAGATGCTTCCCTTCCATGAAACCCTTATATTCTCCTCATTAAGAAAACAGCTCACATGCAACGAACAATGAAAGTGTTAATTTAGCATTTCTCTGTGTAACACATGAACAAGCTTTATTATGTGATTTGAAAGTGTGGATGAGTGGCAGATCCGCCTGTGGACAGCAGGGACCTTTCATGACATTAAGGATGAAGCTGAGGATGATGCCCCCTGCAGGGGGTGGCGGTATGTACATCTGGTACTCTCCAAAAGGAACAACCCATGCATCAGTCACTGTAACTCTGTACGAGGCCAAGTCCTGCACTGTGAGAGTTCCTCCTGTGCAAAAACATTAAAACAAAGGCAACTGAAGAAAATGTGTCACATATATTTAAGATTTGTAATGGATCCAAGCAGCTCACACTGGAGTCTGTGAGTGATCGCTGCAGTGCTTTACAGACCCAATTGATTTTTGTTTTCATTTGTAATTAGATCATTGTGCTAGGCAGAGACAGAAAATGGTTAAAAAAAAGAGAATGATGAAACCCGCCTGACAATACCTGCCTCCTGTATGTCTTGGATTAAATCCTCTGCAATTTTTCCAGTGTAAAAAGCCTCTGGCCCTTGGTTTGCAATCATCTCCAAGGTGTCGGCCAGTTTCTCAAACTTCACAATATCACCAATCTTCATTAAGTTTCCATTCTTATCTGTGTACAATTCTCTAAAAGGACAAATACAAAGAAAGAAAATAGCAATTAAATGTAGAAAGGTGAAATGTTGATTTTGTGCTTATCATATTTTTGAATCATTTTAGGGTGTTTTTCTGTACCGTAGTGGCTTGGTCTCATTCGAATCAATGTATGAGATGTATCGACCCTGGATCGGAGGAATAGGAATACCTTCCCTGGCCAGTTGGATGGTCGGCTGGAAGAGGGTGGCCCACGGCAACTTCCCATAAAGCTTGTGTGCCTGCTCGTAACCCCGAACTTCCCCTGGGATTCCGATCCATTGGCTACCTGGATAGATGGATAGATAGCTATTACTCTGACCCTTTCAGCTTACAAAGTAACAAAGAACAGTTGTAGTCAACAGTTGTAGTAAACAAAAGAGATGTGCCCTCTGATGTTCTCACATTTAAAGCCAGATGGTAAAATATTTCACATACAAAAACAATGATCAGAGATAATTCCTTAAATGTAATATAATTTTGTGCAGGACAACTTTTATTTTCAACCCTCAGTCATCTTACAAGTCCTCAGATGTATTGCATCTTTCCCTATCGAGGTGGCCTGGTCTCTAATTTGATCAATACTGAACTACACTGAACTAGCTTACCTATAAAAAAAAGTTGTTAAAACTACAGTAGCATCACCTCAACCAGCTACAACAATAAAATGTGTTTTGCACATTAATGCATCAGAATTGACAACCTAATAATGCAATATATACTAATACATCAGTCATAGGAAGCATGTGTTGTCCTTTTTCTTTGATACTTCTGTACTTTTACTTCAGTAGGGTTTTGAATACTGAACATTTACTTAAGATGTCACACTTTAACTTAAATTAATTTGTACATTCACTTGACCACTGAAGGCTCTCCACTGAAACAAATACATCATATTACGTAAAGTACTTAGGTTGTTTCTGATTTGTTATGCATGTTTGAAGGTATGTATAGGTTTGAATGTATAGCTTTTGTAACTTAACATTTGTAAGGAAGTAAATGTTTTCACCTGCACTCATGGTGCAAACTAGATCCTGCTGAATGAAGGCTGTATTTAACCAGATGCCTTTGGCTGTTTTACGGGGAAAAGAGCCTTACTGTGTACATGTGCGGTTACGTTAATCTAAATTATTTTAACTGAATAAAGGTACCTTAGATTAACATAACCTCACGTGCACACAGCTACACAGTAATGTTCTTGTTCTCGTAACTGCCCAAGGCATCTGGTTAAATACAGCCTTCAATCAGCAGGATCTAGTTTACAAACATTTACTTCCTTACAAATGTTAAGATACAAAAGCTATACCTTCAAACCTGCACTTCAGGTAGAAACACTTTTGACTTTTCTTAAAATATGATATACCTTGCAAACATGCATAACAAATCAGAAACAACCTAAAAACATACATTTACATCATCTACTTCCCCCCCTTACTTGGACTAATCCCAAGATGTCACAGCTGACACCCTTCAGTGTATAAATAGAGGAAATGGCTGGGCGCCTTCTTCTTTATACTCTGAAACACAAGGTGGGTATGGTAAGTAACAAAAGATATGATTAACAAAGGAAATGCCACACTGAACCAATAAAGAAATATGGGGACAAGTGGTGCGTTTTCACCCACTTTGTCACAATCATCATCACTATAATATCCTGAAGAAAAAAAATGTCCTCAATGTTAATAACCTCTTATTTTACTATATGTATGCCTAATGTTTCAAATGATTCATAATATTGCACCCCCTACCGCCTATCCTGGTAGTAGCATTAGGACAAGAGCATACTCAGGTTGACTGGGGGCCGCAGTTCAGAGAGACAGTCTTTGGTCAAGCTGCTTTCCTGTTTAAAGTAGTGGGGAGGTGGAATTCTATACCCACAAACATTAGAGACTCTGGAGACTTTACAGTGTTTAAAAACAGCCTTAGAGGTCAAGTTACCACCAATGATTTGCAGAGCATTTATTGTATTTATGATGCCAATTCTACTTATCTCACACTGATGGACTATTGTACTTTGTTTTATGTAGTGTATTCATTGTTATGTGGTTGCTCAATTGTCTACCTGTCCTGGAAAAACTGATTAGATTCTAATTTACTCTGGTTCAATTACTTTTATTTGTGCACTGTTCCTGCAAATATAAACAATACAATTAGCAATTATTTTACTCTAAACAATGTTTTTTCCTTGTTTAATGTTGTATCCGAGTTCTTACCCATCTACTTAGGTAGGCTCACAAGTATATGTTGCAACATGATTGATAGCTAGTTTATAACTCCTGTTCAACTGTGTGTGCGTGGTCTTGGCTAAGCGCTCAGCCTGGGGCCGTTGCATTTATGTCATGATAGCTGGGCCCCCCAGTATGTATACAATCAGACATTTGCATGTCCAAGAAAGGACTGACAGTATCTTCAGCCCTAAACCTATCCTAAATCATTCATCGTTGTGTCCTTCTATGGTAAATTGGGTTGTCTAGATGTGAACCATAAATAGTTCCTTAAAAAGAGCAGAATATTAAGGCTTCTCCCGGCTTCCTCCAGCATGATCCAGAAGCCCAATATACCTGACGCAATAGTCGGAACGAGAAAAACGGGAAATGATCCCACTAAAAGAATCAGCAAGAGAAAAAAAATGGATGTATTTGATGTGCTATGCCAGAGCGGTACCTGAAATTAGCTGGAAAGTCTTGGGACATGATTCCATCAGGTCAGATTTAACATTCTCCGGCACAGTCTCTCTGGAGTTGATGATTTTCACTTTGCCTTTTGAAAAGAAGAGATATTATCAATGAACTTGTATCTCCACCACAGGACACTCGTTAGTTCTGCTGTATTAGCGGGTTGAATGAATGTGGCTGTTACCAGAGCTGTCCATCACGGTGAATATGGACCCCCCTCCGAGGCCCATGCTCTGTGGGTTTATGACGGAGGTGCACAGTAGCGCAGCAATGGCGCCATCTACCGCTGATCCCCCTTTTCTAAGCATGTCCCTGAAAGATACATCACGTATTATTCATGGTAATATATAAATACGTTATGCAGCGCATGTATCTTCCACGTAAGAGCATGGAGTGGTTTGCATATGCTGGTGTAAAGCACACATGGCTTTGTTTGTTCAATATGTTTATAGATGTGCATCTGATTCAAAGAGCCACATTAGTTAAATAAATTGTTACCTCGGAACTCTGATCTTTGCTATGATAATATGAATAGAGAAGTTTGTTTGTTTTAGTAGGACTTCATGCTAGTCTTCTCAAAATATAAATAGTATTTTGTGCGTAATATGTCAACTTGTTCTGGTCAGTAAGGTGCTTATGAAGAGCACCTTGCTGACCAGAATAAATAACAAAAGTGCAAATTGTCACTCACCGTCCAATCTTCGAACATGTCCCAGAGTCTGCAGCCACTGCGACGTTTGAGAAAGTGCCATCTGGACACTTGTGCCTCGAAAACACCACAATGCATACAATTACAGCAACCACGCAGAGCAGCATCAGTGCGCAACAGGAGAACACCCTCGTCTTTGACCTCGCCATGTTTGATATTGTCCAATAACTCCGTGGAGATTCTTAAGGTTTCATCATGAACTTTACAGCTTATCTCTCTGAAACTCTGCAGCTTTACTGACAGAAGAGACGCGCCTGGCTCCACCTCTCCGCCTGGGGCGCAGAAGGAGGAGAAGACAGTTGCTGAGACGATTGCACCCAGGGCAGCCTGGCTTGGCGGTTGTAGGATGCTGAGAGTAGAGGAATGATGAAAAACTCGTTAGGTTGTTTTACAGTCCAAGAAGCCAGCGCAAACATAGCTCCGCCTCCTCATTACCTCGCAGTGCTGTGTAGGGAGGGAGGTCTTAATCGTTATCATGTTCTAGCCTGCAGTGTTTCCCATGAATTTAATAATGAACCAAATACATGTCTACACTTCACTACAACGTTTTTCATATATATAGCATCTTCATTGTACGTGCACCAGATTGATGCGTTCAATTTGGCCTCCTTATATTATTATTTTTATAAAGCTCTTCAATTGAATGCCCCCAATGTTGTTTCCATGTTTCCTAAATGCTTTAAATTCCTCCGAAATAGCTATGCCATGTTCTAAGCAGACCGGATGTCTTGCAGCAGATGATCGACCCTAAAAGACTTGAGACTTCACTTGGACTTGCAAACGATGACTTCGGCATCTCATGGCTCTCACTCTTTTCGCTGGCTCACTGGGTCTGTTCTCATGAACAAATCAGTCTTTGGTTAGTTTGTGCGAACTGAACTTCAGTCACGCTGAAGAGAACCTGCAGCAGCTCTTGGAAGTTAACCTTGCTCATAACTGCAAATGTTGTTGAATAATTTTGACTTGCAAATCGACTTGGCTTGTTCCTCTTTCAGTTGTTAAAACAAATAATGCTTTGTTTGCAATAGTAACATCGCTAGAGGGAAAAGGGGGACTGAGTACAGGGCCTGTGTGAGGAGGGCCCACACAGAAGCCTCTATCGCATTACTTTACAGATAGTAGTAAAAGTAGCTGTGGATATGGGTTGATGCCTAAAGAGAATACCTATACAGGGTCCAGAATGTTGCGCTACACCCCTGGTTTGACCTCAAAACTCTGGACATAGCCCTGTGGCACTCACAGGGCAGCAGAAACAACTTGGGTAATAAAATAAGGCGCAAACACACTCTTATTGGAGCTTAAAGGCATGTTGTCCAAATGAAAACTAAAAGGTCCCCACCTTTACCGTTTTTAGCAATCACAAAACTGGTGATAGGTCTTTGAGATTACCGACAAATGCAAAGAAAAAGTGTGTTCTAGAAATGTTATACAAAATTGGGGTTATCTGGCTGAGGTGTTTTTACATGGTTTCTACAGTATATTCCAGATTTGAGAGGATGCTGTATTTTAAAGTTCCAGATACCTTTAAACAAGCTATTTTGGGGGCCCTGCAGCTTTAGATCGTATTATTAATGGGGAAATGTGTTGTAAAATATTAAAGCATCAGGACTGTAAACTGTGGAATAATGGTATTGCACAATGCAAAACAGGTGGACTCACACAGAGACCAGTCGGACCCTGCCAAACTAATAATCAACATGAACTCACATCTAATGTATGTGGCATCGTTATTGTGTAATCAAAGTTGCTGCAGTACTTGTTCCGAGTTTTCATACTCCAGGTCAAGAAGGTAACGCTGCAGAGTTTCGGCTATGAGCAGCAATGAGAGAAGTACGCTCTCCGGGATTGTTGTCTGCAGTTGGATTGATCCTTCTCTGAAAAGTTGTTGATCATGTTGTCGTGTTATGTGTCATCAACTATTACTATCAAAATACTGCTCTACAGTATAGCTAATGTGAGCGCAACCCAGACAAGTTGCAATGCATCTTGGGAAATGTTGTCTGCCGTTATATCAAATTGTAGTCGATGGGCAACCATGAGGCATACGGAAGAGGGAGGCTCTCAAATGAGTCAAGTCAGCCAGAGAGTACCAGAGCAATACCGGGTAGGAGGCAATTTTGCCTTCGAAATAAAATAATTGCCCACGGTAAACTTTGAACTTGGCTTTGAACAGTGCTGCCACTAATTACTACTTTCATTGTCTATCAATCTGCCATTTCTTAATTAATTGATTTCATCGTTTTGACTATTTGTTCGAAAATAGTACAAAATGGCCAGAGCCCAAGTTGTATTCAAATTGCTTCTTTTATCAAACCAACAGTCAGGTAAATATCTTAAATATATACCTATGACAAAGTAAATCATTCAATCTTTATATTTTTGAAGCTGGCAGGCTTTTTTTTTTGCATTTTGCTTAGGATATTACTTAAAATCATTCAAATAGAATGAATAATTGATAAATCAATGAATAACCAACCATCTCTGCGCTGGTATTGGAGAATTAAATTGTTTTAAACATTCTGACTAGAATAATTCGATTATATGTAGGTTCTTGTGAAAGCCTGAAACATACATTGGTTTTTTTGGTGGGGGGGGGGGGGGGGGGGGCTAACTGTTGACATTGTACTACCCTTTCCTGCAGATAGTTGTAAATTAATCCCTACGGTTCATTACTGTTTGGTCCGGTTAGTCCGTCCATACCGCACTGATTCTTTGGCTCCAGATCACAGAATGCTCCTCACTGAGACATTTATTCTGAAAGGGCTGACCGGAAATACATTATTCTTCACTTTTTTTTAACGCTCGGTGGCTTCCCTGGTGGAGCCTCAGTATTTACAACAATATTGTCTGAAGCCTATCTGGCGCTGCTGTCCATCACAGACGGACAGACAGGGAGTCAACCCGTCGTGGGACAGCTTTCTTGTTTTTCCCTTCGCGTGCGATGGGTGTCGGTGCCAGTTAGGACTTCTGTTGTGCGTTTTGGAGATATTTCCTATAATGTTGGCGAGTGATATCTGTCTACCTTGTGCACTGCAGTGGTGCGCAGCTTCGCCCGGAGAAACACCTGTGCGCCTCTCCTCTCCACTGGCCACAATCATGAATGTTGAGTAGGTATGGATGCTAACCTGTGCACGAAACAACGCACCAAACATCCACGTAGCTCTAGACAATGAAACACGAGCTCGGTTACTACCATCTGCTTGTTTCCCCTGGCGTATTGATCGTTACAGCTCATCGATACGTTGGTCATCAGTCTGTGTGGCATGTTGGTGGTTGCAGCTCTAGTGGCGAGATTGCGTAGAAACAGTGCAGGAATAAAGCAAGGCATGTGTGTGTTTTTGATGGTTTCGCGGTTGGGTTTGATGGTCCTTAAAGCAGCGGGGGGATGTGGGGGCGTCTTGTTGCTGTCAGACAGGATGTAGGGGAGGATCTATTGGACCAGGATTACCCGACCATTTTTGGTGAGAAGCCTCGCGGAGATCTGATCACAGTTGACGCATTGCACTCCTCGCGTTTGGGCTGCTGATCCATTATCATTATATAATCCTACTCGTATGATCCAGTCTTCTTCCTTTTTTCTTCTTCTTTACTTCAACAGCATACGATTACACCGACCACAGCTCGCCTCCTCCCTCCCCTCGAGGATCCATCAATGCAGCTCATGCTGAGCAACCTATGAATGCCAATGATACATGTGGGTGGATATCAACAGTGTTTGAGTTTACATAATTCACTGTTTAGTGCGCGCTCCTTTAAGCGTGGTGCGCAAAAGATATAAAAGGGAGAGATTTGTCTTAAATGCAGCAATGTGCCCATGACTCATTGTTTAATACAGTGCAGTATAGGAGAGTGTGAATTCCAAATTGGATTTCAAGTGTGTGTAGGTGTTTGTGTGTGTGTGGGGTGCAGTCATTTTGAAGTCCACAGTGTGTGGGTGAGTTTCAGCAGGTGTGCTTTGTGGTGCATACAGGATGGGAATTTGCTCAAACTCTGAGGAGGAAGATATGTTTCACAGACTCAAAGCACATTGTCATGATACCTGCGTCAGTTTAACTCAGTCTGCATGCCAACACATTGACAGTAAATAGTTTTGATCCTTCATGTCAATCGCAGCATCCCCCTTCGTGTCAGTTTCAGTATCCTCCTCTCTCCTCACCCCTCTTTCTCTCCTTCTGTCTTTGTTTTTCAGGGAACAGATCACCCTAAGGCGCGGTGTCTGTCTGCATTTGTCTGAAAGAAAGAGAGAGGGAGCAGCACAAATACCGCACAGCCAGGAAAAATGCAAGGAGAGACCTTCCCCCGTTGCAGACTGGTGAAATGTCAGGACTGAAGAGCGAGTGTGTCAGATCAAATCAGCAGACTGTTTACTATACGGGGGGCGATAAGAGCTGCTTGACACTAGACTCACTAACGCCCTGTGTGTGGTTTAAGGCCATCACAATCAAGAACAGACGTGTTAACTAATCTTTCATCAGCACCCCTTACCCCCCTCCCCCCGTCAGATTCCGCAATCCAGAGACGAGCCAAGATGGAGTGGTCACTAGAGAATGTGAGGGAGATCGTGGCTGGAGGGATGCAGTCTATAAGGGAGTGTGAGATCTGTGCTTTCGCAATAGCCATGTGTGTGCTGCTGCTGTTCATGTGGTATTGTTACAGGGTGGGCCGGGAGCATGGCTCCAGCCCCCTGCGTGGGAGGTATCTGGCTGGGCCCAGCCGAATTGGAGGGGTGGTGGGGGGCTTCATGAGTTCAGACTGCCGTGGCAGGGGGAAAGGGAAAAGTGGATCAATGCTCGAAGAGCAGAACGGCTTCGCCTTCTGCCAGTCAGCAGAGTGCTTCCGATGTACCAGCGCCGGCGAGAGTCTGAACCAGAGGCTCTATCACAGCCTGCAGGATTATGCCAAGCGCTACACCTGGTCAGGTATGGGCAGGGTGCATAAAGGAGTCCGTGATCAGGGCCGATACCTCAACAGTCGGCCGACCATCCAGCGGCCAGAGGTCTTCTTCCTGCCAGACCTACCGTCAGCTCCTTTCTTCTCCAGAGAAGTACAGAGACACGACGTGGAGCTGCTGGAGCAGAGCTTCCCCGCCCTTCTTGCTGAGTTTGAGAGCATCTACCACCAACCTCCAGCCCGCAGCGGCTCCTCCCTGCCACCAGGATGGAAAGCCAACAACACTCCTCGGGGGCAGTGGTGGACCTACTACCTGGTCAACCAAGGCACCCCTCTGGTTCTTAATGTCAGGAGGTGTCCACGGGCCTGGAGGGTGCTGGGCCAGCTGCGCACCTTCATCGCCAACAACGTGTTTGGAAACGCCTGCTTCTCTGTGCTGACGCCTGGAGCGCTGATCACTGAGCATTATGGTCCAACAAATGTCAGGCTGCGCTGCCACCTGGGTAAGAGACTATGTGACGTCAGAGCCGTATTGTGCATTCAACTTAACACAACAGCAAATTATGTATATTTTTAAACAGCACATTTAAGTAGAGAGGAGGAGTAACCTAGTTAATCAGCTGCTGTAGTGTTTAGACTGGAACCTCTTGGGTCATGATGGCACATGGCTGAAATTTAGTGGCTTGTGTGATTATTTGTATTGTTTTGACTGCACCTCAGCTTTGATTCTATTTCCAACTGCACCCTCTGAGATGGCTATAAATAGTGGTATTTGTTGTTGTAGACAGTCTTTTGTAAGATGCTTTAAAAAAAGCATACTGTAATCATACGTGACTCTTTAAGGTCATTTTTGTCTTGGATGTCTCATCGGAGAGAACTGGGAGATAGTCTAGCAATACCAAATACTTTGCTGTCCCATAATGAAACATGGATGGACTTCTTGTTTTTCTCTGGCAGGTCTTAGAGTGCCCCCTTCCTGTGAGCTTGTAGTTGGTGGAGAGCCACAGTGCTGGTCTGAAGGCAGCTGTCTGCTTTTTGATGACTCCTTCCTCCACAGGGCCTTCCACGAGGGTAAGAAGGGATTAACACTGCATCTTTTATTACACTCTGTCTCTTTTTTATTTATTCCTTTCAGAAGAATTGTCCTGAAATGGTATAATCCGATATTAGGTCAATTGAGAGCCTTTTTAATACGCTGATGGAGTTTTACCTCAAGATCATGACAAAATGGGCTCATGGTTTTTCTGTTTCTATGTGTCTGTCTGTGTGTGTGCAGGCGGCGCAGAGGACGGCCCCAGGGTGGTCTTCATGGTGGACCTCTGGCACCCCAACGTGGCCGCTGCTGAGAGACAAGCCTTGGACTACATTTTCACTCCAGGCCGCTTAGAGGACAAGGAAGGGAAATAGGTGTAAGGGGAAAACCATGTCTGACCAAGAGACATATGCTGTTTAGGGAAGTGTCTGTAGGATTGGGGAGCAACTATTTTTCTGCCTCCAGACCAGCTCTCACATTCACTGTGTACATATTCTCCGCCTCATACAGTTTATTTCTTAACTCTTCTTAGTAGATGACCAAGCATTGGGCCTCTTTTATCAAAACTAGGAGCACAATTGTTCAAATCTTAAAATGCAGCCATTTTATTCATGTTTTAACATGATGGCAGGGGGTTTTAACTTCTCGGTGGTTATTTTATTTTGAATATATGAATCTTCAATGTATTTACATATGCAGAATGATGTGACTGAACAGTAAAATATATATATATATATATATATATATATATATATATATGTTCACATTTTCCAACTTTGGGCCAGTTCTGGATCCAAATTATTTTTACATCTCAATTTTTATTTCGTTGAAACAATTCAACAGTAGGAGGCAAAGTACTTAACAGATATGATGAATGGATCTTTGCGAACCAAAATGAATGTGCCAGCCTCTTGCTGTATGCTTCACGGCATAGGCCAACATATTCTACTCTCTACACATGAACTGGAGTCATTGAGTAAGCGTTTGTTGTCATCAAAATGTTCCCAATACTTACTAAACATTTAGTTTAAAGAAAGTATTGGTGGTATTACTTTACAATTAACATCTAATGCCAATTATTTTATACTCACTGTAACACCTGCATACATTTCCCCCAAGGGCTAAAAGAAAAGATCATTTAACTTTTTATATTCTAAACATGTTCAGTCACATTTAAGATGCATATTTGAAGTCAAACAAAATACCCACTTCCAAATGTGGGACACACTTTTGCCTCACGAAAGAGTGCAAAATCTGATCATAGTGCTTATTTACATCAAATCACAGCCAAGGTGAAGCTGAAGAATATTTTATATGGATAATTTTCCGCCTTCTGTTCAAAAGGTTGTCAAAGACATTGAACGTGATCACAATGTGTAGTTGCATATGGCTTTCAAATACTGATTAATGGTAAATACATCAAATTAAAAGATATGTAAACCAATTGAATGTTATAAAGTGCGATGTCGGTGTGATAATAATAACTGAAGATGGTGTTATAATTAATTAATTTAACGGATTTATCATGTCACCTATCATATCTGTATGTGTTTTGATAGATATGTGATAACGGAGGTCCAATGTTAATCATGACATGAATGTTTACAGATGCAGCTAATGTCTCTGCCGGTGTGGTAGTTAAATGTGCTCCCCTTTTAAAAATCAATCCTGCTTTCAAAGACATGGTTAGATAAGCACATTTTAGGTCAATTTGTGTGAGTTGGCCTGTGCTGTAACACTGGAGGTGAAGCGTTTTTGGTAAATTTACTAAACCCTTGTAATTTGGTTGTATTTGATATAAGGTTTGTATTTCTGTAAATAGGGTTGAGGTAAAAAAAAAAAAAAAAAAGGGAAGATCCGAGATACGATGATTGTCTTCAATGCTATAACTATTGTGTTTTCATGATTTACAGCTAAAGTGATCACATTTTATTCTCTGTTACATGAAATCAATTTTGATAGATTACATTTGTAGATTCTGTAAATTGCTTGAAAATGAAGTACTATCTCTGTTGTTATGTGATATATTTGTTTTTAATCAATTTGTAAATTTGCAGTGCCATATGGTTATTAAATCCACAATCCTTAATTCTTCAACAGCACTTCATGGATATATGTGCACAAAAGGTAGTGAAAATGTAACTGCAGCAGCTTTACAGGTCAATTGCAATTAAAGATACCCATAATTATAATGTTTACAAGATGATTTACAAGCTGTTTACAACATTGGTCAACACCGACACTCACATTGAGCTGTCCATAATTAGATTTAAAATCAAAAGTGCTTTTAATCCATTCCCAAAGCATTGCTCCACATATACAGTATATGACGGGGCAACCATTTTGTTTACATTAGGATTAAGGATTTGTCCTTTAACGCATTCTTGTGTGGATTTTGAACAGTATTTCTGTACATTTAATAAATGGTCGAGTATCTTATTTAACCAGCTGTTGTCAGAGGTGTCACTTTTACACATGTCACAGAAGTTAAACAAGAGGTGGTCATCACACTGTAAGCATGTTCTTCATTCAGTTCTGCTGAGTCATCCAATTCATTAATGAAACTAGTGCTGTTCCACCAAATCTCAAATAGTGATTAAAAACATGCTGTAGGAGCAGTAGTTCAGTAGTTCAGTTGTATAAAATAATGAAGTCCACTGCAGAGATGTTACTCTTGTATTGGTAATACAATCACACTAATACACAGCAAGGGGCAGAATAGATTGAGTTGTCTCTTTTCAGTAGGATGCAGTTTTATAATAGTAGCACAGGGAGGCGTATAGGCATGCAATGATGTTGCTCTTTTTCCTTAGCAGTTTCTTCTTGTCAAACGTGCACTGCCAGACAAAAGCACAAGAATGCGTCAATAATAATGTTTAATACAAGCAATAGTGTCTTCAATACATTGTTCATAAGTTCATGAAGAATATATGGGTTAATATTTGGTCTTACATCTGCCTCCACAGTTGAAGAAAAGTCAACATCCTGCACTGGAAAAAACATTGCCTCTTCGGATTACATTTGAGTTTATCTAGGGTGTTGCTTAATCTGTATGCCTGAAGCTTTGGTGGATGGAGGCTCATATTGATGCCATAATAACACAGAATTCATTTTAAAAAGCCCTGAGTGCTTGTATTCATAAGCACCATGTTTTATGGGCCCATAATTGTTTTGTTTCAGTGTCACAGGTGCTTGAATTATTAAAATAGACAAGTAGTTATTGTTGCACTACTCAGCTTGCTTATTGCACCAGAAGTGTGAGTAAAGCTTGAGAGAGAACAGGACACTGTAGCATTGTTGGAGGGGAGAACAATTTGAAGCGCATACTGCATCTATGCACAAGGATGATCCTTTGAGCAATATGCACTAGAGTTTGAATAATAAGACATGCATGTGGGTGTAGACATATACTAATATGTATTTGATAAACTATTGGGATGATTAGCTGTGCTGGACCTCCAGGTGTAGCTGATGGGGTTCCTGACAAAGTGAAAAAATGTATAATTCAAATGCAGACGAGCAGTACAACTATGTACAGCAGACACAACAGCATGATCATCTGTCAAATGCTGTGACATACACAGCCATGCAACAAATTATGATACGTATAATCTTTAATTTACATAATGTTAACTTTGTAAAAATAATCCAGAGTGGCATATTATGTGGTATTTTGATCAATTACAGAATTGACTGATATTGTGTACTAAAGCACAATTAAAATCTGATCATCTGAAAAGGGCCCTCAGGTGACTCCCTCATTTGTACCCAATGTTGAGGCCCTGTTCTCTAGAGGCGCCCTGTGTCATTTCAGATTATAATAACTGGTTGGTGTGTGGCTCATTTTCACCTGAGGCCTCTTGGCAGGTTAATATGACTCTGAATTGATACAATAATAGTGTCAACACTGTCAACACATTGCTATTATGGTAACACAAAATCAGAAATGGCCTCACAAAGGTTGTTATTGTTGCAACTGCTAGGCTACAATATTATCATGGATGTTGTGTCTCCACCCAGACGTATTATTTTTCATTTTGCATATTTACGCCACCTCAAATAATTTCCTTGTGAGGCACATTTTCATCTATGTTGGTGGTGTGATGTTTATCTATTTGTTCTGTCTTTGTCATGGAAAAGTTTGCCGACCCCTGGTTATTTTACTACCGTCTATGCACCCACGTCATTGCCACGCTGCCAGAGACCAGCATTCACATCAATGAAAAGGTGACGCGCTCTGCAGCGCCGTTTGTGCCGCTCCGTTCAGCTGTCTGCGCGCGCTCCGGCCGTACAACAATCAGGTGGTGAAATGTAGCCTAACTTAACGGGCTCTGCTATGCTAATATGGGTCGACAATGGAGACAAAACGGTGTATGGTGTCGATGATCAACCCACCGAGACAGACTAGAACAGATCCGCAGCAATGAGTGCCTCCTTTCCAAAATCTGAATCCACGACCTCCTTACTGAAATCATCCTCTGCGGCGAGGAGACCGACACACCTCCCTGAACGCACAGCAGAAAGCCGGAGAAGTCAGCAGCCTCCCCACCAGCACCAGCACCAGCATCACCACCGTCCCGCCGCACTCCAGAGCAACAGCAAAGCCGAGGAGTCATTCTGGTCGGCCGAGTGCGATATCAGTGCCCGGAGACCCCTGTGCCATCCCTCCCTCATTGGCAGCCAGGACAGTAGTAACAATGCAGCCACTCGGAGCAAGTGTAAGTCACATGCCCCCCACAGCCAGGTCCCTGACCCACCGGAGCCAAACGGCGAGGCGGACCGAGGTGTGAAGGAGCGCTGCAGGTCATCCAAGCCCACACACCGGCACCACCACCGCAGGAAGCAGAACCGGGAGGACCGTCCACCGGCAGAACCACCTGCACCTGAGCATCCCAGTCGCTGCCGCACGCACACCCGTCCGGTCCCCAGGGTGCCCTCTCTGTCGGACAGCAACGACGACAGGGCTCCTCTCTGTGAGCCGAGAGACCACAAAGGGGTCCATTTGGCTAATAGCGGCGGCCAGGTCAACAGTTCATCCCCGTCCTCCTGCTCCCTGGCCCCGCTGTCCAGCCGGTCCTCTCGCCGCTCTCGGAGGTCCAGTGCTGCTTCTTCCGCATCTGATGTCAATATACGCACTATCCTCAATTCACTGTTTGGGCAGGTAAGTGAAATGGATCAGTTAATTGCTTTTAAATTAAATCACCTCCACAAGTGTTCAGTAAGATATACTCATTTTGAGAGGTTTAGTGTGTAAAATGCAGGGATGCTCCTGCAAATTCTGGGCCCCTGACAAGCTGTGACCGTGACACCCCAAACCCAAATCCTATTTTGTCTCAAACATAATTGGGAACGGCTGTTCTTATAAAAGGCTTGCGAATGGATAATTTGATTGACCACATTAGTACTGCCCGCTTCATCTAAAAATGCAATACATTAAATTCCCTTCGGCTTGCCATGCAGAAAATTGTGCTTTTTTTTTCTACAAAAGTGCACAGAGATATTAAGTAGTTCCGTGTGGCTTCTGGCTATACTGACATCCTGTTTACAATCAATATACTCTAAGGTTCTCTGTGATGCACTGTGCAAACACTGTCGTTACTGGGCGGATTGGACTGGGAAAGCTTCTTCTACATCCATGTCTTATATAATTTGTAAATAGAGCAACACCTCCTACAGACCCTCTCAATCAGGCAGGCCTTTGTTATTTCAGTGGATGTGCTGAGGCAAATGATATTAGTATGGAGAGGCGGAAATATCTGATGTCCTAATGGGTATTTGGTCAAAGATATATCTTATTGTTCTTGCATCATTTAATCAGGAACACTGCAGTGAGTATGTGTTTGAAGCAAAGCACTTTGAAGTCACTGCCAGTGATGGAGGCTCTATTTTAAGCCTTAAATCTATTCACACAAAAGGAAAGCGCTCAGCCTAATATGCTTGGATTCTTATCAGTAGTGTGATTTTGAATAATTTTGGCTCACCGTGCTAAAGTCTATTAACGGTTTTAGTTTCACATTGCAAATCCTCACAAAGCTCCACCTTGCTGCTAAAACTCCTGAAAAATATGTTGCTTATTGCGGGCATTTCCTTGTCCCTTCCGCAAAGGCAGAGTTTAGTTCTTGCCTTGTGTTTTGGATTTTAATCACAAATCAGTAGGTGATTAAAAATTAGGAAGCTTTCAGCCGTAAAATAGACTCAGTATGGGAACACAGAGATCATCCATTGTGGCTTCCGGAGAAAAACCTTATGAAAGCCTATTCTACAAATAACCCTGCGAGCAGCTCTGTGAAAACATTAGTTTGACCTCAAAAAGATCTTTGGCAAGACTGTTAAATGGAGAATTCAATGACTGGCAGAAATATAACGCATGGTATTTTTTTGTGTGGAGTGTTTCAACAAAGCGGAAATAAATGTGAACAGATGGTGATCAGGGATGATAATTGGTTGAAAGATTTCATGAAAAGAATCATATCCTTACTAATGTTCTGTGTAGAGAAACATATTACCTCACTAGCAGTCTGTGTTCAGATTTTCTGCAGATATACTGCATAGATATATACATACAAGTTAGATGTAACTTTCACTGTTACAAATGGACTATAGAGTAATTGTATTTTCCAACAATCAGTCTTAATGCAACTCTCTTTGGTGCCAGTGGCTGCTGTAGGTCAGAATGACCTTGTCTTGGACTGCAGAGGGCAGAGGATGACGTGTGGGGGTTGTAAGGCAAGAAAAAGCACATGCAGAAATATAAAATGCAATGTACAAATTAAAATGCAGTCTCAAGGCTGCAAACTGACAAATTAGTCTCACAGTTGAGAGTGAGAGCGCAGGTGAGGAGACTGGAAATAGACCATTACAGTGTGTTCTTGTAAACTAGCCTGGTGCTGAATTGCACAGCCAAGAAAGAGAAAAAACCTCACAATATGTGTTTGACCCTGAAGCAAAGGTCACCTGCTTGCAATAATTTTCTTCAGGAAAGCTGACACCCCTTATCCCATTTCATGTGTTTTGGTGCCAGTGACACCATCTTAAATTGTCTAGGTTGTTCCCAGAATAACTATAACAGTTTGGTCGGTGTGACAGTCGGGTGAAATAATTCACAGTGATCACCTTCTTTTCCTTTAATAGGCATAATTTCGCTTCCCTCCTTGGTCGACTTCCCCCTCTCATTTAGTTTCTCTCCCTCACTCCTCACTCTCTCTCTCTCTCTCTCTCTCTCTCTCTCTCTCTCTCTCTCTCTGTGTGTGTGTGTCTTACTGTGTCATAGACTGCTCATACTATTCCTACATTCACTTACTCCAGATAGTACAGTGCAGTCCACTGTTTTTTCAACCAGCTCGAGTTTAGTACCCCTGTCTTCATGGGTCTTGCTCTTGTTTGCACTCAAAATCCAAACTGCAAACATAACGGAGAAAAGGTCCTCATGGTCCTTTTTAGTGCCTCTTTTCTCCTTTGGTATGGGAAACTGCTTAGATTGGCCTCTGAGAAAGGTAGGACTGTGTTCAGTGTGATGCACTATTACACCCTGTCTTTCTCAATTTGTTTGGTGGATTTTGAAGGTAAAACTGTTAAATTAAACTAAACCGTCCAGCATTCTCAGAAACTGTGCATGGTTGCGTGCTGCTGCATTTGTTCTTTCTGTCTGTCAGTTATCGTATTGGACATTTTTTCCCCAACAATGTTTTTCATGATATCTGTACACTTTTTGAGGAACATCTTTACAGAAAAAGTTTGGAGTTTTATTACACACTACTATATTCCATTACTTTATGAATTGAAACTACTCTGAAACCGCACTGCTTGTAGTTGGCTCTTGAGTGCATTTTGAAAAATATGTTAAATGAATGGCTTCAGACTTTGGCAGACCTTTTGTGTGCAACAGGAACCTTTTTTTGTGAAAAAGTACTGTATGTCTCACAGAAGAAAATGTGTCTTAATGTCTCATATGCAGCCTGTGCCATATTTGTTCTGCTTCTGAGTGTGTTTATTATTCCTGTGACAGTGTATAGGTGTGAGGTGCGAGTCCCTCCAACGTTGCGCGTAAACTGTTATGAATGATGAGTGGAAAGTTGGCAACATGCTGTTTAATTAATGCATTTGGCTTTCTGACATGTTTCATATGTCATTGTTTCATACATACTGTAAGCACGCACACACATAATACTTTTACAGAGAAGTACATTTCTGTCGTATAATTTAATTTTTGCCCCATTTCAAGAATATAGAGAGTCTACATTACTGTCACAGATCCTCTCTCAACTTGTTTCTTTAATCCCTTCTGCTCCGAAGCTGGTACAGATCTCTAACATTGTCTCTGAACCCCTCTGGAAAGATGCTCCAGGATGCTGAGAGGAGATTCAGAGGGGTGCTACCCTGTGAGGAGATGGGCCGGGCAGGGTATCTTGAGCCTTATCAGGAGTCCATTGTTTCCATGACACAAAACTGCGCTCTTGTGAGCCACATACGGTTGCAAACCTGTGTCTTCCTGAGTAAAGGCATGGCCACGTGCAGGCAGGCTGTACGTAAGTCTGGACAAACATCTTTTTCATCTCTTTGTATTTATCAGAATTATATCTAACCCTGGATAGGATTTCTATCATTACCAAACAAGCTGCCACAACAACTATCACCGCTCGGTTGTTGAGAGACCCTTTCAATTACTTTCTATTATAATATTCTACTATTTCTACTTCTGCTGCTATCTTGCCAGCTGTCATAAGGAAACACACAGGTTTGGAAAATGACTTAGCCGGAAAGCTCAGCAACCTAATCTAATTATCAGCAAGACAGCTAATATAGAACAACTTCCTGTTCAATTTTAATCAGTTCGAACCCCATCTGCAGAGTCCTCCTTGTCTACAATATTACTTATCAATCAATCAATGATGGCCGATGAATTGCATGAAAAGACTGAGCAGCCTTAATATTTTGTACTTTCCCATCTCAATAAAAACAGCACAGTAATGGAGGTTTTTGCACATGAGCAAACGGATGAGGTCTGCAACATGTCAGTTAAAGAGATGATGGTTGATGAACTGACAGTGATGGATTGACAGATTGAAGCACTGATGAAGTGCGCTTGTTGGATCGGGTGGTTAAGCATCCTTGGGCGCATGTGCCTTCGGTGTTTTCTATGCCAGTGGTTCCGGTGAGACAGTTCTTTAGGCCTGACGTCAATGCTCAGTGTTGTGTTTAGACTGTTCACTGCTCCTGCTGTTAACCCCTGAGGGCTCTGGTATATGTCTTCCTCTCTCTCTGCCCTTTAAAGGTTGCATTCATTGTAAGCAAGTGCTGTAAAAAAAAATAATAGAAACAGTTACATTCTTCTGTGAACTCGGAGGGTTATGGTTCCCAGTGTTTCATAGGGATCAGCCTCTATTCATACTCGGAGATTTTGTCATCAAGATGTGAGATAGTTTCAGTGACTGTTAACACCTTTTACCGTTAGGCGTCCTTAAGTTGAGGTCCACAATAAGGCTGAGGCTTGTTATGGAGAAGATCGCTGATTTAGGTCTGGGCATCACTGGAGTCACAACGTTGTCAGCGGTATGTTTGGATGGAGCTCATACACAGTCGAGCAGCTTGTTATAATGTGTGATCATGACGGCTGGTTTTGGTTTTGAACTGACAATTTATTTATTGTCATTTCTTAATAGGACAGAGAGCTGCGTCCAGAGGAAATGGATGGTAAGTGTATCTTTCTTTCATGTTCCCTCTCTCTTTACTCACATTAAGCAGTAAAAAGAAATGTAGGCTATTTTTTTATGATTACACAACACCCGTTTGTTAAAAAGGCTTTACAGAAGAAACATAAAAGCCAAATTAAATGAAACAAATTACATATTTTATCAAATGGTGCCAGAATGTGTATACTTTATGTGTATAATTCAGTTGCGAAATGTATACCTGTTGTTGCTCCACAGAGTTGCGGGATGCTTTCAAAGAGTTTGACAAGGACAAGGATGGTTTCATCAGCTGTAAAGACCTTGGAAACTGTATGAGAACTATGGGATACATGCCCACTGAAATGGAGCTGATTGAACTGAGTCAACAGATAAACATGAACTGTAAGGACTTAACTTGTGTATTTAAATGTAATGCATATATTGTATATATTGTTGTATCCTCTATGTGTATTGTGGTTTGAAATCCTCTGCCAAAATCTATTTTTCTTAAGTGGGAGGTCATGTTGATTTTGAGGATTTTGTCGAGTTGATGGGCCCAAAACTTCTTGCCGAAACTGCAGACATGATTGGAATAAAAGAGTTAAAAGACGCGTTTAGAGAGGTAAGTGTCTGGATTAAAATTTAGATAACTGGTTTCTGAAACTGTGGTCGTGTTTTGAGATTTTTACTATTTACTTTTCCATTTGTATTGTTGTTTCTCTGCTTTTTGTTCTCAGTTTGACACTAACGGAGATGGTGCCATAAGCACATCTGAGCTCCGAGATGCAATGAGGAAGTTATTGGGCCAACAGGTAAGAGTTGGATCAGAGAGAGAAAACAGAAAGTCTCTGAATCATTCATTATTGAATACCCACTATGTGTGGTGTTCCTATGACTGCTGCCAACTTATTTTTCTCAGGTGGGTCTCAAGGAAGTAGAAGATATCCTGAGGGATGTTGACCTAAATGGTGACGGGCTTGTTGATTTTGAAGGTAAATCCTCTTTATTAACTACTCATTTAAGGTTTTCCCTAGAGTTCATTGTCATTTGCCTCTTCTCTCTCTTCAGAGTTTGTACGAATGATGTCTCGCTAAGATCATGAAATGAGCGGTCCTGAATGTGAAGCTGTGTCCTTCTCTATACTTGACCAAGAACAACAGAGGACATGCTGATATCTCTGAGCCATCCGATTCTGAATGACACTGGAATTAAAACTCCTTGAATGTTTTGGAGCAAGGAGTCACCTCACACTTTCAATCAGTGTTCAAGTGTTCTTCCTGAAAAGTCTCCGGTTTAACTGAGGCAGAATTTGCTGTAGCCTAGCTGATGATTGTCCAACTTGTGTTTTTGCACTTTAATTCTCACTAAATGACTTCCTGTGTGGATAGATTGCTGGTGTCTCATCTTCTACGTGGTAAAAAAAAACAAGTCTAGCAAAATGTTGCCTTTGATATACAACAAAGTCAGGATGTGAGCGTGAATGTCTGTAGAAAAGATGTAAAAGATCAGTGCACTGTTCAACATTTCGGTATGTTTTCACACAGTATGTGTAATATTAGAAATTGTAAGTGTAATGTCATTTGTGTGACATTGGTGCTCCAACCAGGAACCCATGTGGCAATATAACACCTGTATTGTAACTGTGTGACCATCTGTGGTTTTTCACTGTGCCGGTCGAGTCCTATAAAAGCATCACTTTCTGACAACGACATGCAACGAAGAAGCAGATATCTGCTATCAAATTCTGAAATATGTTTCATGTTATTCGCTAAAATAGATCAAAGGTAGTGTTAATTACATATACAAAGATGCCCAGTTCTGGTTTGCAGCATTGTATGTCTCTCAATGATCACAGGCTTCAATGTTTAATGTAGCTTTGGGAACAAGTAATGTCTGTTTTTATAAATCCATACTGGCCTGTCTGAGATCGGAATGATATATGTGAACTGTACTTACAATTTGATTGTGTTGTACCTGTTGTACGTCAGTGTCAATATGATTGTAGTTGTGGTAACTTACCACACATCTGTGTTGTCAGAACAATTTTGATGCATGCCAAAGAGAAAAAATATATAAAAATTCAGTATGCAGATTTGCATTTTTGTCTAACAAAGTAAATAAAATATTTCGAGAAGGTAACTGTAGAAAAATAAAAAGGTGTTTATATTTAAGCCCCTTTTTCTGTGGTGATGTTGTTAAAGAAAACACACGTGCAATATAGTAGAAAATGGTTTTCAGTTTGATATTTAGACATGAAATGATCCTTACTCAAAAACATGTAAAATATCATGCTGTGCTTTTTAATCTGTACTGTTTCTAGATAAGGCCTATATAAAATTGTCCTTCTCAGTATATTAGTATAGCATTGTGTACTGTCACTGCATGTCTTGAGTTCAAACCTCCTTATGATATCTATTATTCATACACGTCTGGTAAGACTGCTGGCTGGATAAGCTGTACCTGCAGAACCATCCCTGTGTAAGTCATCACATGAAAATAACTGCAAATAACTGGTCTGTGTATCTGCGTGACCTTTGACAAATTTTGCTTTAATTATTTATACAACAAACATATTTATTTGTTACACATATTACTAAAGAAACATCACAGCATGTATACAATGTAGGCTATCATAAAGAGAGACTTCATTTGGAAGGTAGTGACAGACATTCAATTCAGTTTATTTTATATAGACATAGCTTTCACATTTTCTTAGTGGCAACTGCAGTGATTTCATTTCACTGCTTTCTCCAGCTAAAACAATTTGGCAACACTTGAACACCATAGTAAAGTAAAGCAAGCAGTTAAAACAATATAACACTACAATGCTCAGTGCAAGAATTTGTTTTCATGTAGAAAAAAATTGATGAGATTTTTGCAGGCACAGTAACACCCACGATAAAACTGCTAGATCACATGCTGCCTCTGGAGAAACGTTGGTGGAAACAGCATCAACGAATATTTGCCCTTGTTTGTGGAAACATTGTGGACTTTCAGGGAGTTTGCTGTAAATCTATTGCAAATATTTATCTATATCTATATCTATAGCACCAGCTGTAGCAAACCATTAAACTATACAGGATTGTGTATGCTTCCTTTTAAGAGATGGTATTCCAAGATATGTTTACCAACCCTGTGTCAGGTTAAACAAATCGAATGAAACACCTGTCATCCATATAGGTATTGCTGTTTCCATAGCAATTTCCATTCATTCCCATCCGGGTGACTGCCTGCACCGTGTGCGCGCTGCGTTGGACTCTTATGATTGGACAAGGCTCGGACCATACCATACCGGAAAGAGGAGGCGTGGATATTTATTAAAGAGCACGTGTAGTATTCTTCTATTTAAAGAAATATATGATTTTCAGTCCCACGAATATGTTATAGGAAATAAATATAAGATGTCTTACACGTGGTTGTCAGTGTGAGCAGTACAGCCTAACTACATACCCTCTTACAGGTTTGGAGTGATTGGTGACTCAACCAGTGAGAAGCACATAAACAACGTATAGCAAGGTGATGAATAATGGAAGAACAAGTATTATCTACAACACTGTACTATCCCCCTATTTCAACATGTGGTTTAATTTAAGTTCGGCGAGGTTCTTGCCCTGTGTTTAGCCCTGTACACGTTTTTGTTCTCATTTAAAACTCAACTAGATTCACATTTACATTGTGACAACTGGTCAACTGCTTGGTTATGCGTGATGCGCGTTACGTTACTGCCAATTCTGTCTTATTTTCCTCTCTGCCATTGAGCTTTGATATGAACATGGTTCAGGAAACCGCAACAGGGGAATCTGATTGGACGGCGTATGTGTCACTCATCAGCCATAGGCTCCGCCTCCTGCAGACTGGCAGCAGAGCGAGCGTTGGTTCGGATGCAACACATTGAATGAAATTCGGTAAAACGATAGCAGGCTGTTGACACCAGCAACTGGGAATATCTCCTCGCCGTTCAGTTCTCGTATCCAGACAATTGGCGAGACTGTGTGAGCAGAGATCAGGTTGCACGTGGGAAAAATACAGGTTCGGGACATTTGTGGAAGGAGAAGGTAAGAGACGCTAGCTCTCGTGAACCAAGTATTTCTGGTTAGACAGGTAACGTTAGGTTAGCTAGCTAGCCAGCCAAACCGACCAACGTTACTCGCTGGTCATTTGTCGTTGTCTTCTAGTTAGTTTGAGTTAATTAATACAGAAGCTGTAGCTACACCGTGCATTTGTTAAGGTTCAGCTGTGGTACGTGTTTGAATTCCCCTGTTATACTTCCTGTGTCTCTGCGTGCTCGTGCTACTGCCGGTATCAGTGCTGTTAACGTTAGCATGCTGGCTAACTCAGATATCATGTTGCATGTCCTCAAGACAAGCTGGCTAGCTCCTTGTGTTAGCTAACCGTGTGTGTGGTAAATGTTAAATGTGGAGGGGTGACTTCCGTACTGCAACTGAGTCGTTATATGCTGCAAGCAAGCAGATACCGGACGCTGTCTGTCTCTGTGTCTAGGACCGTTCCCGGTGTGTGGCAATGCAGCGGGTCACGGCGCAGCTCGTCGCCGGGCTGGTTGCAGCGGTGCTGTCGTTGCTGGCAGAGCAGTGCTGGGCGGACGGCGGGGGCCTCAGCCTGGGAGAACGGGTTATCTGGGCTGTAAATTGCGGAGGTGAATCGCATGTAGACGTGCACGGGATTCACTTCAAAAAGGACCCGTTGGAAGGAAAACTTGGCAAAGGTGAGTCGATGTTAACTGCTCATGTGAATCTGCGTGTATTCCTGGGCTTCACCTGTAAGGTGTTGCAGCGAGTGACATTGTGAAGGTAACGTCTGTTCCTCAGAGTAATCTACATTTCGAGCAGAAACCTCTGCGGGGTCAGGCTTCCGCCAGTAACCACAAGCTAATGAGGAGTCAGCATTTAGGGCTACAGCTCCGTCTCTGTCAGTGTAGAGGAAGCAGGTGATGATATGATCAAATTGACTGGAGAGTCATTCTTGGCTCCATTTACGAGGCACAGATACTTTAATTGCAAGTGGTGAACACGTTCTGGTAACCTGCCTTTTTGGACAGAAGGCCACTATATTTCATTAAGTGCAGGAAAAGGTCAGGGCTTATTCAATGTGTTGCTTTGCTTGACTTAAAAAACATGATCATTTTTCCAGTAATGCAGCTTTTAATGTGTATGCTATTCTCCTTTGTAGCATCTGATTACGGAGTGCGTCTGCCAATACTGCGCTCCAGTTCAGAGGACCAAATTCTGTATCAGACTGAGCGCTACAATGAGGACACTTTTGGATATGATATCCCTATACGTGACGAAGGAGAATACATACTAGTTATGAAGTATGCAGAAGTTTACTTCGCCCAGTCACAGCAAAAGGTATGGGAATAAATACATTGTAGACGTTCCAGTGTGAGTGTGTATTTAATAAAGTTGTACATTTCATCTGCACAGTTTGAAAGGACAACGTGTGCATTGAGCAAAGCATGTCATTTTTTTCAGTTTAAATATACATTTCACTGCCCAATTCTGTTCAGACAGTACTATGGGGGCTGTTTGAATACCCATCGGTGTACCCTACTGTGAGCAACATGACTGGTAAGCTGTGTGTGTGGCTAAGCCGTTAATCATTGCTTTATTTATTTGGAAATATGTTTTTCTAGGTCTTTGACGTCCGTCTAAATGGCCATGTGGTGGTGAAGGACCTGGATATCTTTGAGCGAGTTGGTCACAGTACTGCTCATGATGAGATCGTGGCCTTTTCTATTAAACGTGGCAAGCTGAGCGTGCAAGGAGAGGTGTCCACTTTCAACGGCAAGCTCACTGTGGAGTTTGTAAAGGTGAGTTCTTAATCCATGTCACGTTACGACAGTGGATTGTTTCTTTAAAAGAAAAAGAGTTTTAATAATACACTTATTTTTTTGTAAGTCCCCACAACTTCCACCCCACATGTATAAAAGTGTTGTCCTAGCAGGTCCATTGTTTAAACAGTTATTTTCTGAAAATGACAATGGGCAGCTATGTGCGATGGAAAGGCGTTGGGAGAATAACCATTTCACAAGTAATGTTACGTTATATTTAAATTATTTAAATAATAGGTAGTGCCGTCATCAAAATAACTACTTCAGTAATGCTATGAATTATCTGGTGACAAGATTTAAAGCAATAGTTAGGACATTTTTGGAAATACAATTCACTTTCTTGCAGATTACATGAAAAGATGGACATCACTTTCTTGACTGTTAAATATGAAGTATTTCCCAAAATGTTGACCTGTTACTTTTAATATGATGGCCTTCCTTTCAGACTTGAGCTGTATGGACAATTACCATCATAACTTGTATGGCAAAGTCACTCTTATACAAACAAAAGCCCAACATGTGAAATCGAAACGACATTTACATAATGAACTCCATGTCTGAAAGGGCTTTTGCCAGTTGGTGTGCGGGCCATGCAAATGACTGGCAACGGTCGCACATGTGGTTGTCCTGTTATCTATCTTGTTTACTTGTCATGTAATGCAGCAATTAACGTTACTCTTTAGTTATCACCAGGCTACTGTCTGTGAATCTGCTTTCATATGTTCCGCTATTTATTTACCCCTTCAAGTTAGTGGTCGCTGGCCCTTTTCCATTTCTCAAAGATACGATTACTGTGATTTAGGAGAGGACATTACAATGTCCAAAAGTCTGTTGCCTGGCTCCAAGTAAGCTATTAGCCCTATCGGCCTAAACAAATAAAAAGGGCCTCTTAACTATTGCTGTCATTGTAATGAGGTTAGTAATTATGTCACTCTTTTACTTGTCACATTTTACTCGCTGGTAATACAGCTAGCTGCTCCTGCTGTGGGCATGCAAAAGCAATTGTGTTGAAATGTCTCCCCCTCAGTTTATCCAACATCAGCGCTGTACTTTTAGACGCTTCCTAAAACCTGATATATATATATATATATATATATATATATATATCACATTTCCCTTTTTTTGTATTCCATGCAATCAATACAGCCCATGTGACATTCTACTTCTGTTTCTTTTGGCATACATTTGCCAGTGAGGTGAAGCAATTTAGAGGGTGGATAACTTGTGCATCAGCTTAAATTTCTCCTCCTGCAAAACTTGGTACAAATGCCCATGCCTATATTAGGGATACATTTGTAATATTTAAACGTGTAGTTAAGTGTCTCTGTGTGCATCTATTGTTTAATTTTGGAATTTGCTGCAGGCTATACAAATTGTGTCAATAATAAATATTCCTTTCAAGTCATGGGATCTGATCAAATTCAGGATTTTGGCTGTGGGTTTTTAGAACATCTGGCTGTAGGCTAAATTTGGAGGAAGGCATATTTCAAAAAAGCTCATTATTCTTTTTATTATTGATAGATCACTTGCCCTCTCTGCTATTTATTTCTTTAAAAAGATGCAATTCTATGTTTATTGTAAGAAAGAAAAAAAGATTATGGACCATTGCTAGAAACAAGATTTAACATTTGACACTCTGTTTCAGGGCTATTATGACAACCCCAAGGTCTGCGCTCTCTATGTAATGAAGGGGACATTAGAAGGTAAGTCCTGACACTGCTAACATACCCTTTAGCAATTTGCATACATGTACTAATTTCAGTAAAATAGTCACAGTTTGAGTTTAAGGATGTCCCAAAAAAAGGATTTAGGATGAAACTTTATTTTGGGGCAAGAATAAAAAACACTGCATGTTTTGTGTGGCACACAATTCTCATTAAATCTCTTTGACAACGTAAATACGCACGCTCACATATCGCATATATCAGCGGCCTCAGCGACAACAGGAAATTCAACCCAAATCAATGAGGTAAGATTGGTAACAGTTAGATAACGTTGGACCGTTTTCTGTAATTGAATGGTAAATGCATACAACGACATTCATTCATGTCCACATTCATTTCGGGGCGGCTTAGGTTTGAGTTTTAGGACGTTTATGGGAGGATGGAGATTTTTTTTTTAGTTCAGAGCCCTGATAATACTTGTAGACTTAGTTGTAGCAGTGTTATAATCAAGTGTTTTTTTTATACATTCATTTGTGAACCAATTTCACTGCATATGATTTGGACAAACTTCCTTTGCACTTTTTTACTGGACAGATGTGCCAAAACTTCAGCCTCACCCTGGCTTGGAGAAGCACGAGGAAGAGGAGGAAGAAGAGGAGGAAAGTGATGCCGGCGAGGAAGGTGGGAAGAAAAAGGTCCCACCAGGTTTCAAATACAGGGTCCAGTCAGGGCCCCGAACACCAAACCCATACGCAGCAGACAACAGCAGCCTAATGTTTCCCATCCTTGTGGCGTTCGGGGTGTTCATCCCCACACTGTTCTGTCTCTGTCGGCTGTGAGCTACAACTAGCGGTCGAGGGGACGTCAAGCAGACGAGATGGAGAGAGACTATGGAGGGGGACAAGGGGGTGGGGGGGACGGGGTGGTAACAGCAGCACAGGTAAAGGCATACACACAGGAGAGAGCTTGGAGAACATTTTGACAACGGAGGACAAAAAGACAATAACTTTTCGGGAAGCCACTTTGCGACGAAGTAAATGCTGCTGTTGAATTCTGCCATTTAGCAAAGAAAAGGAGATTTAGGAAGTGTATGCTGTGCGCTTCTTTGTGAATGTGTTTCGCATCCACCTCTGCTGACAGTTTTGAACAATGTTAGTCATTTCCACTCAGAGACTGTGCAGGATTTACAGAGGCCAGTCTTCAAGGTTTGAAACTACATTTCAGCAACTAAGTGATGCTCAGGAGTGATTGGTCTGGGCCCGTTTTATAAACTAAAAGCATTGTTTTCTACTGGGTGGGGCAAGGATTCCACTCTGTTTAACACTCCTGCTCCACATCTGGTCAGACGTGGTCCCTAAAATTGGAAATGGTGCTGCTTAGAAATTGGTTAAATAGTCAGTGAAACCACCGTTGCCATTTGAGAGGCTCCCATTATTCTCAACTTGTCGCATTTTTGTGTCTTTCCACGCCGATCTAGTTAGTCATTTGTTGACGTGCCATCATCTTCTTGCCATAAGTTCTTTAAAGAAGAAAGAACTTGCCGTCGAACCAGCTCTGTAGCTGGCAGGATTATTTGCTGTCTGCTGTCTAAGTCGGCTTGCCTTTTTATATAGGTTGTTTTTCCCAAATCTGATGATGTGTGGTCACACGTGATAGACTTATTTGGCAATGTTCCATCAAACACGGATTCAAGGCCATTAAACTTTTTTTACTTTGACTTTTTTATTTGAATGATCCATTTTAAAGTTAAAACATTAGAAAGTGAGAATGTAGAACAGTTTATTTCAATAAGAGAAACCAGAGTCAAAGTCTATGCTGTGAAATGCTGAAGCTAAAATGAGTCAGAATCTTACCATCATTGTATTTTCTGAAAGCTTTGCCGCTTTGTTTCACCAAAGTCATTTTTTTTTTTATTATGTTAGAAAAAGAAAACTTGGTGTCCTGTTTAATTTGACAAACGGCTTGCAAAATACCATTCTGTGAAGCCTCTGTGGCAAGTGGTTGAAATTGGCTATATGTGGACATACAGTACCTCTCACTTATCAAAATTGAACTGATTAAGAAGAATAGAGCGTTGGGCACAGTTTGGCTAACTGGGTGGAAGGTTGCACTTGTTTCAAACATCCCTAACGTTGCTTTGTGTGGTACCACAAGTCCATCCACCTGCAGTCAGAAATTAGAAAGCACAACATCGGTATAAGTAGAAAATCAAATGTTTACTTGACGTTATAAACCAACAATTATTTCATTTTTCACAATCTTCTCTCAGCCTTTTCAAATCTGTTGTCTTGCAACCATTTTGTTAATTAAGTGTGAACTTTTCAGTGCAATTAAGCTACTTGTTCTGGTCCTTGATTGATTGAGCAGACCGGGGTCAAATCTTTTTCTTATATTTTCTTCTCAAATTCAAGCCTTTCCCCAACATGGTCACATTATCAGACTCTTCTATGTTTTAGTCTCAGCTTTTGGACAATGATATCCCTATTTTGCTTTCTGTGCCGTCTGAAAAGCAGCTTTGTTCCTCAGTTTTAGTGGAGTTGCTTTGTGAACCCTCCTTTTATGTATCTAGTTACATCCCTTAAGTGCTTAGCTCGACTCCAAGGATGATTTTGTAACTCCTTCCCATTTTGATTTGATGGTGAGCAAGAAGTTAATGCCAGAAAATATTTTGTCGATTGTTGGTGTTTTGAATTTCTTTCTACTTGATTTATTTTGATGATGTAAACTCAACTCATATTTAAGACATATCAGCACCTTTGTTGTTTTTCTTCTGAAAAGATGCAAAATGTTCATTTAATTCAGCACCCAAGTCACCGTGTTCTGGTTTTTCTGCAAGTCTACACAGTTATGTGTGTATGTATGTATGTGTGTGTGTGTGTGTATGTGTGTGTGTGTGTGTGTGTGTGTGTATATATATATATATATATATATATATATATATATATATATATATACACACATACATGTATGCATATATATATATATATATATATATATATATGTGGATGGTACTAAATCACACTTTTATCGTGTGACAACCGCTTTGTTCGCCTCACTTTTGGGCTGTAGGTGAGGTGTAAGGGTTTGATTATCTCTTGACGACTTTGTGGCCTTTCTTCTGGGGGAGGAACGGTTGCCGGTACAGAGTATACTTTTTTCTTTTTAAGGTGCAGGCTGATGAACTGACTGTCGGAAAGTCAAATAAATGAGATCATGTCTGAAAATATGGGATCTTCCATTCTATTATATCTATATATAGATATATATATATATAATTTAAATCAGAGCGGGGCTGATCTGGAGATATTTTATAATGCTCTTGGATTTTTATGTTTGAATTTTTTTCCTCAGGATCTATTTTGTTTTGCGTTTTTAAAACTTGATATTTTATTGGTGTGACATTTTGCACTGCCTCATGTATTTTAGAATCATGTCATTCTTGTGTGTTTGTCTTTGTTGCCTTGAATTATTGAATACATTGTGCTTTACTATCATTCACCTTGAGGTTGTTCTTTTGTTGGCCGCTTTTCTTTTTTTCTTCTAAAGCACACTTATCTGGGCTGGATTCTCATTCCACAGAAACAACTCTTGTGTGGAGGAAGAAGCTTCTGTCATAATTATATCTTGAACCTCAACTTTTCTGGGAGCACGGCTGCAGTCAAATTATGTGTGAAATGCATATGTCCAGCACTTGTCTATTTAGCTGATCTTTAGCCTGCGTTGGACTCGTTACTGTCAATACATCTCAGAACTGAATGAACTAGAGTGGAATGAAGATCTGCTCTGTTGTTTATTTTTATTTATTTTTCACAAGAACCAAAGAATTGCAGCCATGTCATCATAATTCTTCAACAGTCACCTGATGTGACTAAAGGTTCTTTATTTTTTCCCTCATTTGGTAAAGCAGTGAATAAGCCGGACACTTGTCATCTGATGTGTTGTGCTCATTAATTATTCCCTCCCATAACACCCACTTGTCTTGAAATTTCCATCCTAAAAAAAGTTATGTTAATAGCCCTGTGATTAATGTACATTTGTTTGAGTCGACCATCCCCAACTTGTTATTTCTCTTATTTTTTCTCTCTCTTCAAAGCAACTAAACATGAGCTGAATTTAAACTGAGACAAAATTAAACAGCAAAACATCTGCCCACGTGTCCTTCATCCAGGCAGCCGAACACACACAACGGTCTGAAAGCCATTGATCAGTGAGTGAGTGTGTGCCTAAATACGAGTCCTACTGTATACATGTTTGAAATATTAGTGCTCCTCAGGGGGCTGTAGACAGCAGCAGGTTGACTGAGAAATGTATTGGAGACCCCTGATCTCACGCTGATGTGGCATATATCTAAAATGGGAACGGCTGATAAATGCTGTCTTTTTAATAAATGTGCTATTTTATCAGAATGTGGTGCTGCTGTTTTTCCACTCAGACACCCCTGAGTTCCCGGTGAGGTAACTTGGCGTGTGACTCTACAGCTTCTAGATATTATTTCATGATCTATGAACAGAGTAGTCACAGCACATGTACATGCCCTTTGTTTGTCCAGGTGTGGCTTTTTCCACGTTTTCCCACAAACTGTGAACACCTTTTTAAATAGAATCGCATATCTCAAAGGTATTGGGACCAGAATATCCAAAAGAGGAACACAGCTGAACAAAGAAGACTGAATCATGTCCATGAACAGAGTTTGCCTCACACTTATGTCACGAGGCATTGTTAGATCAAGCTTTAATAACCAAAGAACTTCATAAAGTTACAGTATATCATATTAACTATTAATGTGTGTATATATATATTTACAAAAAATTACATTTATAAATTAATAGATTTGACATTGAAGTGCATCATTTCCTTGTAAGCTTTGAGCCTATATGTCTTTTCAGTTGGAAAACCGATTCACCAAATGAAATGTTTCCATGCGGAACACAGTCCAGTCCCAGATTGACTTCATCTGTAGTACAGAGCCATGAAGGGTGTATGTGAGAGGTGAACACCGCCAGTTCCACAGGCTACCCCCGATGCAGCCTGACTGCAGCCCAGGCCCAGGTCCAGAGCAGGCAGCGTGCTGGCCACCCCCTCGCCCCACACATCAGCATCAGTGTCCTGCAGAGCCCCAGAAGCAGGCCTTTCTCCTGGTGGATACCTCCTGGAAGAAAACACCAGCCGCCGCATGTTCTGCAAGCTGGGACCACCTCCTGCACCACCCGCCGCCTGTTTCAGACTCTGGAAAAGGAACAGCAGATCTACTCTCAGCTCCACCGTGTTGCCCTGTGACCACAAACTGTACCTGGAGGTGAGAGACAACAGGGTTACAACCATGCCTGACACTCCCAGAGGCCCTCACTCGTACAACTGCTTGGTGTCTTTAGGCTTTTAGATTGAAGTAAGTATTTTGTTTAAAAGTACCTTGTAGGTAAGTTTCGCTTTGCCATAGATGAAAGCACAGGATGGATATCCAGATGTTGTGGGTTGGAAAGTTGGAGGTGGAGCTCGGCTCTCGTAATGGTCAACGACAAAATCTCCCTGGTGAGAAGAAACTCCACCGCTGTGCCTGAGGAGGAGGAGGAGGAGGAGAAAAAGAGGCAGGAGTCTGTCAGAGGCACAGTGCAGTTTAAGATGGAGCATTTCATGTCGCAGAGCCACACGGACACACTGTGATCAGAGTAGGATCTCCACCACAGAGATGTGCTTTTCACTGCTAATACCTTGTTAATCTGTCACCAGGAGATCTCAACACTTCTTGGGGGGGACATTAGGACTAATTTGTATGCAGAGAACATGGTCCTCTATGCAGCTGCATTAATCAAGTCTTTAATGTCCTCCAAGCTGCTTTTTAAGCGCATTACCTTTCAGTTTGACATTATTGCACTCTTTCAAAACAATTTACATGTTTGCATATGGCTGTTTGATGCGGCATCCTTTTCTCGCTGAATCATCGATGCAGCTACTCATTCATCCACATCCTCTCTCTGAACTGGATGGGCAACGGAAAAGTTAATTTGACGATGAATTTAAATACTTTAAATGAGCAAGCTGCTCTTTTCTCTATTGCACTATATATTCCGTACAATGTTTCTGCTGTGGAAATCTCCAAATCTAATGAGCATGTTTTACGGTTATGAAATACAACGTAATAATGACAATGATGTGTTTTGATGCAGTTGAATTTTCACCACTGCCCAGTCCTCTTGATGGTTGTCTATCGGCCTAGTCATTTTGTGGAGATACCAGCTCCCCTAGTTACAATAGTTATGTTTATTGAGCAACATTTAGTGAAACTAAAACACATGGAAAATTAACTTTGAAGATTAGGTTACATTTCTTGGGGGTTGAGCTCTGCAACCCATCAAGGGCCACTGTGCCGTCTCTTTGTAAACCATGTATACCAGGACCACCACAGCAAAGTTCTACATTAGACTACAAGAAAATAACCACGTTAATTAGGACATGGCATGTGTTTCAGTTGGATCTACTGCGTCTTACCTCCTCTCAGTCGACCTTGAATTCCCTTTACGCTTCTGCAGTTTACTCCTTCTTGACAGCAGTGGTAAACCCGTCGGACAAAGCTAAAGAGAGATTTTCCTGGGAAAACCGCGTGCCGGGAGGCTCCCGGGGAAAAGGGCCGAACACGGAGCTGCAACAGCGTAGCATTATCCTCGGGAGCTTGAGTGTTTTCCAGCCAAGGCGTCACCAGCTCTGCACACCGCTCCAGGTGCGTCTCCGCGATCCCGCGCCTCAAGCGCCTCAACGCGTCCGTGCGTAAAGTTGGTCCGGAGGACTCATCTGCAGTTTTCTGGGACTGTGACAGAAATCCCAGCTTGTCTACTGCGCGACCAAATACTCCAATGTCCCTTGTCATCACCGAGAAAAGAAATAGAGCAATCCAAATGCAGTGCGAAGAGGCCATGGTGATATAGGTCTCAATCCTGGCCTTTGGATGTTCACTGATAACCGGCAGCTTCTCTTGTGTTGTGCCAACTCTTTCTCTCTCTCTCTCTGTGCCTGCTATATATCCCACTGACAATGGGGACATCTTACCACTTAGAATTTGAATCCCGACCCTCCTCACAGACCCTGCCCCTCTTTTTGTTCGAGCCCTTAACCACCCATTTACCCCCCACTGCTTTCTTTTAATGCGCCTGCATAATGAGGCGCCCCGAAGAGCGCCGACCCCAACCATTCAAATTCAGCGACTTAGCTAATGACTCTAATGACTCCATATCTGGAACATCAAGAACCATCTTATTTACAACATATATAGCGCAGAAACATTCGGACAGAACATGAATAATAATATTTTATGAGCATGTCTTTGGCTGTTCAAATACCCTTGCGCACGTTCCTCTTCGGACCAGTTGTACCCATTTGAAACGGGGCATTACGCCTGAGTGAAAAACAATGAGTCCGGATTGCAGGGTCTCATGCAGGCCGCTGATGGGCCTAAATCAGGCCGTGTAGCCCCTGTGGTTTTAAACAAGCATTTACAAAAGTAGCTCACAAGACTCAGCACTGAGAGTACCATGTATTCATTTAATTCCCACTAATAATGCACTACAGTATATCACAGTGGACCTCTTCTTAGCAAACATTAAAAGACTATAACATTTTTAACAAATGACATGTTAGATGGAAAAAACAATAGATCTAATAGCCAAGTAGTTAACTAATACTTGTTTTGCTACCAAAGAGTTGATTTCAAATAAATAATGTTTATAAAAACTATTTTAGATCATTTGATAAATTGTGTAATAAACCAATACAGTGCTGCAGTGTGTGCAACAAGTAAATGTAGGATTCATATATGTACAAATGCAGTTAAACAGTAGATTCTAACCTGGTTTTAGTCAAAATGTCCAATACAATGAATAAACACAAGTAAGAAGATTTTTTACATTTGCTTCAGTGAGGATGAAAGAAAAATACCTGCAAACTGAAAGGGTTGCAAAATGTGTGCAGTGTGTTAACAGGAGCTTAATATGGCAACATTGGGCTTCAAGATACAAAAGGTTTGTTTGAGCATCACAGAAAAAAACAAGCATGGAAAATAACTGAAAGCTCATTGTTAACAAACCATCCTCTCTGACATTCATAGTTATAATACAAATTTAGAAAATGCAAAGTTCTGCTATTGAGTGCCATACGATTTCATAGCAGGTGCTAATATAATACAATGTAAACCAATGTCAAAGTAAACCACAACAACAAAACAGAGTCAACTTTAAATCATTCTCAGATTTTCTTCATTGATTTTAAGATTACTCACAGGGCAGCTCTTCATGTTTTAAGAAAACACAATGCTGTCCCGTCAGAGCAGGTTAACCCCGTGTTTCAGTAATCTGTGCCGTGCCTTGCCGGGAAGCGAGAAAGCACTGTCCTGGTGGTTAGGGATGCCAGAGTTCCTCAGCGATCCCCCTTGCTGCTGGAAGTAAGTTTCCTGGGCCACGCTGCGGGTTCCATACACGGCAGCTCCAGCACTCCTGTGGTGAAAATGTCACATTTACATTTCAAGCTTGTAAGATGACGACTTTATGCAAAAGAGTAAAGTGACATAAAAAAGACCAAACATTAGAACTTTCTCTTCAAGTAAATGTGAGTTGTTGGAGTGTGATCTAGAGGGAGAACATTTTGGGATTGGTGGGATATGATGAGACGAATTGACAGATCCAACCCCCACCCCCGACTTCTACTTGAGGAGCCATGAAAGGCACGAGAACCCCCCCTGCCCCCCAACCACCATCATCATCAAGTCACTGCCGTACTGACCTGATAATAGCCTCCTGCAGTGTTTCAGTGTTACAGAAATGTGAGTGAAGAAGTGATGTGGCTCTCACAAAAGGACGCTCTGGGGCTCCCCCCGGTCGACCAGACAGGTTGGCTGCAGTGACACACAATAACAAGAGACTCAGTGCCACAGTGGCACATTAACCTGGACATGCGTGCCTGCTGCACAAAGGAATGCTGATCACAGTCGTACTAATTAGCCATTAGCTCATGCAAAGACAAACATAAACTACCCCTCCCCAGTCCCCAGGTAGAGATGGCGGGGCAGAAGATACTCACTCAAGAAGAAAAGTGAAATGTGGGGAAACTGGGAAAGACAGAATTTTCAGTAATTATTAGAAATGCAAAAAAGATGCAAAGGGAGTTAAGAACACAAGAGAGACGAAGAGTGAACGATGAGAGGAGATAGTTTAGAGAGTTATGGAAACCTCACTCGTCAGCGTGCTCTGAATGCAGTCAAAGTGGGCAAAGATGTAGGGTCCTGGAGCCCCCGGGGCCCCTGGAGAGATGGTCCTCAGATGGGCCTCCAGTCCATTGAGTGACGCCAGGCTGCTGTGATACTGGATACAAACCATAGAGGGAGAGCCATATGTTACCAAGATCAATGTAGTGCACTCATACAGTATACAGCTGGTGGGTTACTGGGCTAGGTATGGGGATGTGTTACATCAGCTGTGTCATTTGTGTGTTTTGTTGTACTCTTCAAAAGAACTAAGGTGCATCTTTTTAATTTTCTAATGTGACAAAAGAGATTATTAAGATTCCTGTTGTTTCTCACCACTTCCTCCATAGAATCTGTGTCACTCAAGAAGTGAGGCTCAGCCAGCAGAGCCAGCACCAAGCCTTTCACCCGGTGCAGGTACAGCGTCATGGGAATCAGTGGACACTCCTCTTGGTTGTCAAAAGCACCAGAGCGAGGAGGATCTGGTATCTCTGCCGAGTGGCCCTGAACATTCCCACAGCCACCTCTGCTGACCTCTTCCAAAACGTTATCGTCATGGGATTCCTCAGCCCCTCTGAAGTCAAATACTGTCCCACAAGCAGTGTCCCCATCTGCTCCGCCTCCATTAAGATGGGAGTTTTCTCCAAGCAATGAACTGTCTCCTTCATTATGCATCTGACTGACCTCATCTCTGTTGCTGTGAAAACTATGATAATATGACTCTTCCAGCACATCCTCCTCAGCTTCAGGGGAGTGTTTTCCATTTGAGAAGGGAGGCTCTAACTGCCGCGGTGGGGGATCGGCGAAGCTCTGCGATGGATCTGGGCTCAACACAGAGCTGTCTGACAAGTGAGGACTGAAGGACACCTTCTGGGGAGACTGGGAGGACCCTGTATCAGATGGCTCTGACTCAGTGGAGGGAGTGTCGGATAACGTTCTTGACAGGCGGGTCTTCCTTAGGGGGGCGTTTTTGTGTGGAGTCGAATGGGAACTGAAGGATAGAAAACAGTTTGAGGCACTCAGAATTCTCTGGGAAATGCTTCACAAACAGGACAGAAACTCAGTGAGAGAAGACGCTACCTGAAATCTTTATCGACGGGGGCGGATTGCAGATGCTGAAGTTCAGACATGGTCAGGAACACAGTAGTGGAGCTGAAGGTACTCGGTCCATTTGACCGCTGGGCCTGCATCAAAATGAAAACACTGGAGTGAAACCTTTTACTGTTAAAAGGAATAGTTCAGCACTTTGTATATGCTGAATTCTCAGCAAAATACAAAACATTTTAATTATATTATTTAGTTAAATTAAAGATTGCAATATATTGTGAAACATTACAAACTGCTAGTGATTAGTGTACTCTTTCAAATGTTTTATACAGAGCTGGGGGCCCTTGGGGAGAAAAGCTTAATTTAGCATGTAGTCCTGCCATCTTACCTCAGTGTATGTTTCACTCTCATGAACCATCACCTTCATTGTGAGCTCTGGAGACATCTGTGTGCTGACAACTCTGTGGAGAAAAGGCAGAAAAGTGAGATTTCAAAACCTGTTATTAACAAAAAAGTTGTTCCACTAACAGGTCGGCACAGTCAAAATGTCAGCTCACCTTCCTCTGAACAGAATACAGCCTGCTGACACTAGAGGGCAGCGCTGACAGGCCTGGAGAATGAGGGCAGCTTTGAGCAGGAGAAGTGGGTTAATCTGGGGACAAGAATTCAAATTGTCACTTTTCAGTTCATGTAAAAGCACAGACACTGAAAGGTGAGACATGTACAATGTAATAGCTAATAAACTTTATCAGTTAAGTTGTTACACCAAGAGACACTAATACAAGACACTGCCATGTTGGAAGATACATGTATATTATGCTACGTCATCTGTTGTATAATGTGACAGAATTGGCATGTCTCAGTGTATTTAGAACAATCTAGAGAATTGTACCACAGTGAGGTTTTACAAAATATGCTTTAATCTATTTCAATCTAGTCTCTAGGTGAAATGAATATGCAGAAAGTTTGCCAAGACACACTGAACACTTCCACAACACTACTACAGGACATTGTGACACAGTCATATCCTGTCTGAGAACATCTGTGTGCAGCAGCATTAGAAAAGTCATTGTGGAAGTGCGACACCATGTTGTACGTACATTAGTTGAGTCAATTGTTCTCAAGCAGCTGAAGATGTGATGAAGCTCTGAGGATCTTGACTGCAGGTGTGAGAGGTAGTGCGCCCATCGACCAGCCAGAGTTTCCTGACTGTTAAGCTAAAGTGCAAAACAAAGTTACAATATGAAATATGAAAGGTCAAATAATTTACTCAAATTTTTTTGTAGATTGCTCTATTACGATGGTCTACAACTTGATGAGGAAAGTCTTTCTGTAAAAAAATATCGTAACCTCTGTGGGACAACCCAGAAAAAAAACAAGGCTACTGTGGTATAAGACAACTAAATGACTGAAGAGTGCACCTGGTAGCTTCGTCGGATGGAGCCGTTGTAGAAACAAAAGAGTTGTATCAGCTGATCCAGGAGCTCACAGACACTGATGGTGGGGACTTCCACTGAGCAACCCAGAGCCTGGGAGGAACAAAAAGATACCCCCAAAATAATCATCAAAGACACTCTTTTTGAAAAAAAGGCCGAAACATCTTGAAAAGTTGCAGCTAAACCACCTGTGTGCTCACTCACCCAAAACAAGTCATCTTTCATGCGGATGGAAAACTTGTTGCGGCGCAGCCTTAGTATGCGCACAGGGGAGGAGGAGAGTTCAGAGACACAGCGGGCCGCGCCAGCAAGCTGACCGCAGAGCAGCTCCTGCTCATCTAAAGGGGTCTGACAGAAATGTATAGGAACTAACTTTGAGATTACGGAACGAAAAACTATGGGTCAAAATATAAACACTTAAAGAAGCTTTAGGTGATCATTATTATACTCAACAAACTCTTGCAAAACATGTCACATGCAATAATTTCTGAGAGTCAAACCTCTTCAGGGTAGAAGTAGCAGATTCCCTCTCTTGTAAGATCACCCTCTCCTTTGACTTTGCATCCATCATAGAGGAAGAAATAAGTACACCTGCAAAATAAATACAGAAAGAAATGCCTGAATGATTCATTGTATGGCTTTGGTTTGGTTACCTGGACACAGACTGGATAATTCATTCATTATCCTTAACAGGCGCTTAACTTTATTCATATTGTTGATAAGAAAAGCCAAATGTCAAACATGTGTTAGAGTAGCTGTGATGCTCCAGGTGTGCGAGACTATATGTCAGAGAATGCACACACAAAGATCAGAGTAGTGGTTTGATTTCACCAACAACAACAGACCAGTGAGCAGAGCTGAATGTTTCCGAGCATAACTACCCTGCAGATAGCTGCTTCCTTCCTGCAGTCTCAGCTGATCTTACCTTCTTGAGTCTGGCAGCATGAGCTCCGTCATCACCAAGAAAAGCGCAGGAAAAAAAGCTAGAAGTCGCTCAATAATTCGTTACGTATTTCCTACCCGAGAGACTGAAGATGCACTCCGACAAAAAAGAAGAAGAAAGTAGTAGAATTGAAGATTTTAGCTGTGACTCCAAGTTACAACTCTTCCGACGCACCGCAGGTTTGGCACAGAAAACTAAAAGCTGTAGAATACTATATCACTCACACGACGGCAATGGACGGTGTTCTCATCTCCTGTTTACGTTGAATTGCTACTACACGTAAGTTTTTGAGAGGGTTAGCGCCGCTTGAGGAATGCTGGTCAGTCTGTCACGTAACGTTATTGGAAGTCATGTGAAAGTATGGCAAGCTGACAGGGACAAACTAGTGGCCATTGAGAAACAATCAAGGAGCGATAGAGGTAGAATAGATACCACACGTTAGTTTAAGCAGGCTATAAGTCGCACTACCTCAATATAGAAATACATAATTACTAAAAGTTGTGTTACATTATTACTGAACTACTGTGCAAACAACTTTATGTCGCAGGGGGTAAAGTGAAGCTATACTGACATATTCTCAGTCTGGAGCAATGGATTATATTATATGATATATTATTTGCTTTCTATGTCAAATCTTGCTTTTCAAAGTATAGCTGTCAGACGTATAGTATATGGAAATACTTTGGTGACGGAAAAGTGCCATTAAATTGTGCATAAGCCTATGTAGCCTCCTTGAGTCCAGTATATGTACCTCAAAGGGACCACAGAGGCCCCGGGTCGCTGGGGTATCGTAGAAGTCACTGTTATCCTCACATGTACACTATAACCATTGATACTGTGCATATTACACTACTGGAAATTCTGCTTTATACGGAGATTACATGGCATGCTTTAAATTATTCAAAAGAAAGGAAAACACAGCCAGGCGTGTAGTATTCAGGGCATGTCACGTGTGCTTACATTGGATATACATGGTAAGAGACTGCGTAAAAAACGGATTTTACACTACATCTTCCTTTGAAGCCACAGTGAATCCTATTTTCAATGCTCGATTGAGGATGGCTTCCGAAATTGACGGCGTGACCGCGCGCAGCTCTGTCCGCCAATGGCTGGATTAGAGCGCGATCACAATGGAGTCGTCTGATCAGGCGAGATCTGTTTCCTCTCTCATCTGGACTCAGGACTCAGGTTTATATCCTGGATCCAATTTGAATCGTTGGAGGTCAAATTGCGTTCCCAATAAATCGCTAAGCAGTGCGCCATCTTGAATGTGCCCAAACCTCCGTGCAGGAGAGCAGAGAGCCCTCTGAGAGGGCGTCATTTACCATGCTTAAGGTCGGAGGCTGTTTGGGGCGAATAAACAAACCACCCAGTGGTCAAATTCATCCACATGATGCAAGTCAAAAATGAGAGTTTATTGTGAGATGGAATATGACGTTTTAAATCGTTGTGTTATACCTTTCCTACTGTTAAAGTCAGAGGAAATCAACGTCACCTGTTGACGAGCACTGACAAAGCAGACAGGCGCGTGAACGACATTAGGAGGAAAGAAGAAGATAGTGGAGGATGGGCAGGAGCGAAACAGACGATAATAAACACAATACTTACAAATAGTGTATTGAAGCATTTGTTTAATCAACAAATGTATTAAAATAATGAAGCTGGCTGATGGGTGTCTGTTTCCCTTGCTGTGTGATTCTGTTGCCGACTTCAGACATGATTCTGTTGATGTATCTCGCTTAAAGATGGTTTGTTAAGGTTATGAATCTCTGCATGTTGCACATGCAGAGATTTTCGGATTGCAATCATCAGATTGCTTCATCGGTTTCATTAGTTTTGACGCAGTTTTAATTTACAGCACATGATTGCCCTATTTATGCCTCAAATTACCAACTGCTCCAATACTGAAACGTACTCTTGTAAGCAGAATGGTCTCATTTTAGGAGGTCAAAATATGTTAGAAATGGAATATTGGTTTACTCAGTAATTTAAGAAATGTTTAGAAATAGAAAAGGGGAGTATTACTTAAGAGGGAGATGGAATTTGAGACAACCAATTGCTCATACAACTCTGAAAAGCATGTGCATATCTGTCTGTGGGGTGAAGCAGTGGAATAATTTAACTGACGACATCAAAGAAAGTAAAAATCTGGTGCAATTAAAAAAAAAAAGTTTAAAAACATGACTCTGGAGAAGTATAGACTTGAAGGTATTGACAGAGCATGAGAAGTAACAGATTATGGGGACAACTGCTTGAATTTGTGGTTTGTTTATTTTTGTTTGTTTATATTTTTGTTTGTTTGTTTCTTGTTTAATATACTAGGCTCTTTGGAACAAATGTTAAAGCAGTCTCAGGTTAGGGCAATTATAAGCTAGATAGCTTCAGCCTTAACCCGTTCGGTCAGCCACAGGTATCTATCTTCTTTTTGGTTGTATATATATATATATATATATTTTTTTTTTTCTTGCTGATCGAAATAAATTCTTTCATTCATTCATTCATTAAGGATTTGTCGATGTATACTGACAGTTTCTACAGTGTGTAAATAACCCTGTTCAGTCTCTAATCTATTTCATCAAAGCATTGTGATTACTTGAATAATTCTGGACCATATTACACACAACATGCCATGTTGGTAGACTTACATAATAAGTGACGGTATTCATGTTGTTCCAGGCAGCCGTGTTACACATTTTAAGAGGTCTCAGTGTGTGCAAATGCCACACACAAAAGAATCAAACCCCCAAAAAAACTATCAGACAAAATTCACAGCCACTCCTATCTTAATACATCTTTGTCATTTTATTCTTACACATTATTTAATTCTTCCCTTTCCAGCATCATCTTCTTTTTCTTTGCATTTTTTGGCAGATTTCAACGCCAACACTATTGAGTGTCAATGTATAAACATAACTATAGATTACATAAAAGTGCAATATTGTTGTATGTTTTTTTTTTTACTTCAACTCATCATAGACATCATATAATATGGTATGCCATAACAATGTCATTGTATAGTTTCCTACAAAATATGTAATATGTGTGCAATAAAAAAAGCCATAAAATACCATAGTATAGTACTTTTATTATTAAGTTATAATTGATTTGTTTTCTGATTCCCCATTTGGTTTAAATATGTTCATTATATGTCTGAATAACAAAAGGACCACAAACAACTTCAACTTCCTCATTTATTAGAAAGAATAGTCTGAATATGAGACGATTACATTTTCTGTAGGCATTTAAAGAAAGAATATAGAAAGACCTTCCATGGTGTAAATGAACAGGCAGCAATACTTGTTATTTCTAATGCAAAGAATAAAGTACCATGTGCCACAGGAATTAGATGTAATTTTTTTTTGTAACGTCTAAATCATACACACAAGGCAACCAAAAAGTGTCCTTGAATAGCCAAGTTATGTGATCTCAATCCAACTGAGAATGTGTTTCACTTGCTGAAGACAACTAAGGATTTACAACCAAATATGAAATATACTGAGTTTCTGGAGTACAGTAAGTGTGTCAATGCACAGTAACGCCTTTGATAATTAAATTCTTCCTGGGCACAGGGTTTACACAGCGCCTCAGAGGCTCCACACCTTCATGGAACTACCCTGAAGTCTCACTGGGCCTTCAGCCCACGGGATTGAAATAACCTGTGGGCAACTAAAGGGACGATTCCAATACTGTCTGCTGTCTGCACTATAGGCCCTTTGTGCTGCTGCATGTGTAGAGTTACACAGTGCATTACCACAACAATAAGAAAGGGTATGACACGTATTAATGGAAGAATTGCAAAAGACATTGCTGCCCCATTGCAGCTAACAGCTGAGTTAATTAATTAATTAATTAATTATGTGACTGAAGCAATGTAGTTGTCAGACCAGGAATAAATCAAACATTGTTTTAAAATATTATAATAGTGAGATAAAACATTAGCATTTCTTTGCATGGTCACATCAGCTGCTTATCAAGTAATAACATTTCTTTCTCCATCTTCCTCATTTTAAGTGCTCTGTATGCCATCTGCTGGTCACGGTTCTCTATCTCCTTCTTGAGGTAGCAGCAGTAAAGTGCTCTTATATCTTCTGTCTGTCTCTGCAAAATAAATGAAACAACACATGAGCTCATATTGTTCTTATTCTTTGCCATTATCATAACTCACTACTGATATAAAACTCACCTCAGCACTTCCACCGATTCTAGTAAAAGCTGAATTGTCCCTCACCTGGAAGCTGTGCAAATCCTACAACAAAATAATAACATATATATATATATATATATATATATATATATATATATATATATATATATATATATATATATATATATATATGTTAAGTGTTCAAAAGACAAATGTCAAAAAAATGTCTCCTACAATATGACGTTCCCATGGAACTAAACTGCACTTTCAATTACTACCCAGATAAACGTTTTATTTCCAAAACTATGTTTGCAGTTTCAAACCGTTTGAAACACATTTTATATTTTAAATTGAAACCAAAAAAAGTTACAAAACTACGTAGTTAGGTTTAGGCAACGAAAGTACTTGGTTATTTAGTTCAATAACTTTATTTGTCCCTGCGGGACTATTGGATCTGCAGCAGTACCAATAAAAAACAAACAAAAACAACAACACAGCGCAAGACACACAAGATAAAAACCACACATAGCTAAACAAAGAGAAACTGCATGTTTAGGTCACAAAAGTACATGGATCACACAAGACACAAAGAGAAGTTTCCTGAGTTTTTCTGACCCACCCCCCTCCCTCATTTGAAACGTATTTGTGATTTGTCAATAGCAAACATAATAAATGACCAAATATATTTCCCTTAAACCATAATTCACAATGAAATGTGGTTGTATGGGAACATTATTTGTAGGAGGCAGGGCTGCTAAAAAACAAACGTGTCCAGCAGCACTTACCCCTTCAAAATGAGGGTCACTGACGTCTGTCTCATCACCACTCAGGCTCTCTGGTTCAGTCTTTGTTACAGGCAAGAGGAGGACAGGATGGCCTGATACTGTATGGGTAGGGCCCAACATGGAGTTAGATAAGGGGGAATTACTCAAGTTTCAATCACACTATAAGTTCACCTACCACTAATAAATGAGTTGTCAGATCCAGTCAGTGGCTCAATACAAGCGCCTCCTGGGAGGACCTCCACCCTCAGCCTGTGGTCTCTGTGATGCAGCACATCCTCCTCTGCAGAAGTCAGCGATGGGGTTGCTGACCCCCCTTCATTCCTCATCACCCCGACCTGTCTTCTTTTTGCTGAGTGAGCATAGACTTGAGATGTGAAACACTCCCCTGGACATTATTATCATTGAAAATGTAGACTTACACGAACGAAGGTTACCTGTTTGCACTATATTTTTATGTTTGACTTTTACTTGCTGCCACGTCCTTTTGTAGCCACTGTCCGATCCCCTAGGAAGTCATGACAAATAATAAATGGTTATGTGTCAGTGATGGTGACATTATTGGAAAGCTCAAGTCCAAATATTGGTGACTACTACTTTAAACCAAGTTCAATGAAACACACTTATGTGAATAAATGTCCTCACATGTTTATTTTATCCGCAATTCTCTGCCAGGCTTCTTCTCTCCGTTTTGATGCACTGGTAGTGTTTGATTTGGCTGTCAATATATGTCTTTCTTCTTCATACAACTTCAAAATGAGTTCCTGCTCTTTAGAGCTGAAGAAATGTGCCCTCTCCATTTTTCTCATCATCTGGAAATCTATAAAAAAAAACACAAAAAAATAAATAACTGTAAATACATGTATGCGAGTCTAAACGAGTATTGTTTCAGTATATCTTATGTTACGGGATCATGAACAAGGTCTCCTCACCCATGTCTGTGTTCATTTATATTGATCCGGGTCTCGGCGTGCGACTGCTTTCCCCTGGTGATGGAGCGGGTGCGCGCAGTTATCCGAGATGTTTCAATGCTAGATTTAGTAATCAAATGATTACCCACGGTCGTTAAAAAACAGAATAAACCCGATCGTAATAGATGTTACAGTTTAGTCACGGTACGCTTCACATTAATCAATAACTATCCACGCGACGGAAACGGGTAAAAGACAATCGGTATTATGAAGCTAGTTATCAGCTAGCTTTGTTAACCCAGGATTTTCTAATTCGGCTTAAGGCGCGTTCACGTGAAAGAGGTGGAGTCTGTAACAAAGAGCGAGTCACGTGAAACAGGTCTACGTCCTCCTACTAGATATTTACCAATTTTCCACAAGAGACATTTCGTGTAAATGTGTGAAATAACAGATGACAAGTCAAACTGTCTGCTGTGAAAAGGGCTCATTAGGCTTTAATAGGCTCCCAATTTCTGTATTGTATGGTCAGCAAAACATAAGTGAAGGATATAATACCAAGATAGGTGCACATTTCACAAGTGTAACTCCACTGTGTTTGGTGGTTATTTGCCTCCACTGAATTTACTTTATTTCCAATTCACCATTTATAAAAAAAAACTGGAATCAGTGTATGCAGTTCTGTAAAAACATTTGACACCCAATTGTGAAAAAGCACCTGAATTCAGAGGCTGGTAATTTGGTCACATGCCCTTTACACTTTGAAAAACTATTAGGTGCAATAGTAAGAGGGAGCCGTCAATCATAGTTTGTACACTTTCAGTACTAAAGAGGCCAAATCAGCCATATGTGGAATTGCCTGTATGAATGAACAAAGGGTCAGCAGAGGCTTAAAATAGCCAATTAATTAAAACGGTGCCACACACAATATAATGGCTAACTGTGTTTACCTGATGGAGAACCAGAGGGTGACCACTACGCTTTCAAAACGAGAGGGTTATCAGCCACCACATTGCAGAACGGCAATTGTGAGTCAGTGGAGCACCCTCACATCGATAAACATGCACTAAATGTGTGCACGTCCGTCCTGGATATAACAAAGCATTGGGAAGCTTGGATAACGCTGCTATATAAATTATTTAAATCATGTATATTGCACCTTAAAGTAAATGAGATTGGAAAACTTAAGTTGTTTCAAATAAGCCATATATAAGACTGTATGTGTGTATATATATATATATATATATATATATATATATATATATATATATATGCATTCCTATCCACTGTCCATACTGTCTTAATTTGTATTTATCCACCACATTGCACTGCACTTTTACTGCTTCTCTTTTGCACTCTGGTCAGATGTTAAACTACATTTCGTTGTCCCAGTACTTGTACTCTGTGCAATGTCAATAAAGTTGAATCTGAATCATATGTAATAATAATAATCAATGGCAGTATGACACACAACCAGGACCCTGAAACTGAAGCAGTTGAATCAAATTCAACCATTCTTCGTTTATAATTTACACAGGGCTATTGCTGTGACCTTTAAAAAATATTCCTGTGCTTAAATACATTGGATGTGAAAAAACACAAAAGAAATAAAACATGAATTGAGGTAATAGTTACTTTATTTATGTTAATTCAGAATCAGTCTGACATGTTGCTCAATGGTCCAGAGTAAAGGAACGGTTTGTTCAGGTGCTCCATGTTGAGAGCACAGAGGTAAACACAACATGAATGAAGCGTAAACTGTAAATAGAGTGTGGTCCAGTAAGAAGCGCTGAGAGGACTGGTCCCCATGCCAGTTATGAGATCTGGAGGAAGGGTTTACTCTTCGTGGCCCTCATAGCCATTAGGAAGAGCATTCATATGTGGATTGTGGAAAAGGGATTTGTTGCCATCCCCCCAAGGAAAACGCTGTAAGGGAAAAAATTAAGGCAACATATAATCCAGTAAAAATAAAGGCAAGTGTGGTATTTTTTAATGTGAATAATTCATGCATTTAAAATCAGACCTTGCTGCGAATGCGAAGGTGGCTGTAAGGGATAAACTCTGGCTGTTCATGGGTATGCTGCTGCTCTTTAAGGTACATGTTCAACATGCACACCGCAACACCAGGTAGGGCAACCACAAACGAGAGGATCTTCCATGTCTTGGCTGGAAGAGACAGAGAATAATGATTAGTTTGATATAAAAAGCAATCATGAATCTTATCACACTAAACATCAAGAATAAATGTGCTTTTCAGACAAGGGGACACTCTTAGGACACATGAAAGTAAAGTTTCTTCATCAATTCCAGCAACCATTTCCATCTAAACACATCAATGGGGAATTTATAAGTTATTACTTACTCGTTACATTGTTATATTTAATATATGTGCAGTTAGGGGCTCATGTATTACAGGGGCATTATGCCACAAATAAAATGCTACCTTGGGATGCTGTTAACTAAGGTGACATTCAACTCCTAAACTTTCTGCCTTTTAAAGAAATAGGAGCATTTTACTAGCTGGGTATTATTGACGTCCATCAGTCTCATTTAACGTGTATAAACCAATAATAGAAAACTAAATATTAAATAAGACTGACTATTATAAGCTTGTTCGGTCTCGCTCGTGTTAGTTTCCCTCCTCTCTCAACGTAGGTTATATGCTCTTATCGTCTGACCTTTTATACTTTTGTATTGCTTGATATAATAAAGAAAATCAACTCTGCGATCACTTAGAGTATCTATTGACCTGATGGGACCATGTTGTTGCTCTTTAGCTTGCAGGTCATATTGTTCGTGACACTGCTCCACTTCCAAGCCACATAAATAGCAAACATAAGTACATTTAAACTCCATTAAGACTGCATGAGTCACGTGGATGTGTTAATGAGGTGTCAGACTGAAATGACAATGTGTTTAGGTTAGAAAGACATACTTTGAGCAGCTTCTTCTACTTGTTGTCGGCTCAAGGATTCAGAGCTACTGCTAATGCTGAAATAGCTAACGTTAGCTCAGCAAGGTCACTGTCAAAACACCACAAGTTGTAGTCAAAATAAATGACCATGAATCCAATCAGGGAATTAAAATGCGCTATAATTACCTGCTTGCTCGCCGTGTCCAGCAGCAACAGCAGCAGAGAGCTGACGCCGGGTCTGGGCCAAAGAAGACCTCAGCAACATTTGAGAGACGCGTCCGAGAGCCGCCATTTTCTTTTCTGAGAGGCTCGGAGACCGGAAGGAAGTTGTTTGATTAGAAGTGTCACGTGGAAGTCAGAAAGCTCTCCGAGGCCACCAAGCGGCGAGACTGTGAATTACAGCAATTCTGTAGAAAAACTCAGTTCAAGTTTGCTGTCATTCTGCCATCAAAGGTTCATCGGTATTTTACATAAAAAAATGTTTATTTTATTCCCAAGAGGGCAATGCAGCGCAAGAATGCACATGCAAATTAAGTTTAAATTGTACAATTATTGAGAAAATATTCACTGAATAAAGTTGTAATGAATATTAAATGTAAAAGTTGCACTCAAGGTTATGACATTTGGTTGTCGAGATAGCAGATAGTGAGTACAGTGTGTGCTTTATACAGTATGTGCTGTTCTCAACACAAACAGTACCAAAAAAAGGTACTGTGGTAATGTAATTGACATACAGTCCATAGTTTGGGTCCTCTTAGATCAGTGGTGATTGAAGAGTCTGGCAGGAAGAGACACTGATACAAAGTTATTTCACTTGTTTGTGTCCTGGATTTGAGGTGAACTGTATGAATCATCTGTATCTATCAAAATGTGAAGTTTCCACTGCATATTGCTACTGCATTCTTCTGTATTCTCCTTTACTGTTCTTGTTACTGTTTTTTTGTTTTGTTTTTATTACTGTTTTACTGTTTATTTATATTACTTGATTTTGATTTACTATGTGTCTCTTGTGTGCACTGCTGCTGTAATCCTGCAATTTCCCCACTGCGGGACTAATAAAGGATTATCTTACTTTATATTCTGAAGCAATAGGTTATATTATATATTATTAAATTAAATTATAACTGAATTATTGTAGACACATTAAACAGTGTGTGTGTTTTAAGTGCTTCTCTTTAAAGGGGAGGACTTTGTGTAATCTCATGATCAGAGTCCAACCAGAGAGATTCAGAGATAATCTGGTTGATGAAGGTAAGTGATAAATGTTCCCTTTGTTGTATGTTTGTTCTGGAAATGACTTTTGTTGGAGAAAAACTGATTTCCTCTTTAATATATGCTATTTCATGGCCTGTGACGTATGGGTGTACTCTCCCCTACTTAATGAAACTCTGTGTGAATTATCTGTATGTTCCTGGCCGAAGAACATAAACATCATTGTTGTTCTTATGGCTAAAAACATATCTATGGGATGACGGGTGGAAGGTTCACGATAAATGCAAGACGTCATGAGGGCTTCTGTGACTGTGTATTTAATGTATATAAGGAAGACTCTCCGCTGGTTCGGAGAGCAGACTTGGATATGCATAGTAAAGTAACACGTCGTATCTCTGGCTCTGCTCCTTTTTTGCAAAGAATAAATTACCTGATTAATGATTTTACAACCGGTGTTGAGTAACAATTTTTCTAACAACTTTGCAGTCATTGTTTTCAACATTTATAGAAATCCATAACTGCGTAGAAATGTGCATTATTCACTGTGCCGTGCATGTACAAATAATAGTCAGGATATCAATGAAGACAATGCTTTCATATCATAATTTAAATTTAGCAAAGCATTTAGTAAAATTAGCTGTACGCATTTGAACATGTTTGTGTATCATATTGTGTAATGGCAAAATTCCCTTTTATTTATTGAGCCGTTAATAGTTAACATATTAGGCTTGAAAACAAACAAGGGAGATTTAGTTGACCTCTTATTTGCCAAGACTATTGACTGAATACTTTTGATCAACTATAAGCTTTTCTCTTAGAAATGACAAATTACAATAACATAGTTGGACATTTAATATTTTACTAACTGCAGTAAAAAGTATTTTCCAAGAGAATCTGTTCATTTTCAGGAATGGAGTCTCAGTATCACCAGTTTAGGCCGACTGATGACAGCTCTGTCCGTGGAGAGCACAAAACGACTGTACAAACTGGTAAAACATGTGCATGTCCTTTAATTTTGATCCAATAATGTCAAATATCACCTTAAACTATGAATACATGTCTGTCAGTGTTGACAGGTATGAAGAGGATAGTGGTTTGTGTCCTCTACGGAGTCCTGGTGCTGCTGCTGTTGATTCTGCTGATGGTCACTGGGATTAAATGTATGATTTTAAACTCAGTTTTATTCCAGTTTTCATGTCGCTAATTCACATTCTTTGTCTTATCATGTAACCATTGTTTTGTATCTTAAAGTCTCCCAGTTAAACAAGGAAATCACTGACATCAAACTCAACCTTGAGAGAATCAGCAATGGGAGAACAAATTCATCTCCCAGTTCGGGTCAGGAAATGGTTTTCAGGTATTCATTTAATGATGTTCAATCGATGCACTTGTTCATCTTTGGTTTTATTTTCATTACTTCCAAACTTAAGGTTCAACAGCTGTGCAGCAGGATGTCTTCTTGCCGAGACTTGTCCCCGTTAGAGGTAAACTCTGAATATCAATCAAATCAGAATTCAGTGGGTTTCTTCCCAATCCGGCTCTCTTGACTCGTCTTAATCCTTTTCAAACCAGGAACATGTAGGGAAGGCTGGGTGTCTTTCCAGACAAGCTGCTACATGCTATCCAGCACGACCATGACCTGGAGCAAAGCAGAGGAGCAGTGCCGAAAACACGGAGGACACTTAGTGATTCTGAATAATGTTGAGGAACTGGTGAGGTTCAAGTTCACGCCAGTTTGGTTCCTTATATTTGAAGTGGAGTCGTCTTTCTGTGACTGAATACAGGACTCTGATAAGGAGCACACATACACCGCATATCCTTTCTCAGAACAAACAAAGGCTTCAAATAACCTGTTGCTATTTTTTATTTCTAGGACTACATTTCAAAAGTAGTTAATATCAAATATAACCATTGGATCGGACTGGTGGAGCGAGAACACGAGGGACACTGGAGCTGGGTGGATGGAACAGACTTCAATTCAACCCCAACGTAAGAGAGCTACAAAAAAAAGTGAATTGTTTTGATATGTTAAACTGTAAGTAGCACATTAATTGTTTCTCCTCTTCTACACTGCTTGTGTTCAGTTTCTGGGATAATGGTCAGCCTGACAACTGGGACTACAGTGAGAACGGAGAGGACTGTGGGCAGATTCATGCTTCTCAGAGACGCAAACGCAAGATGTGGAACGATGCAGACTGCCATCTGCAGTATCACTACATCTGTGAGACAAGAGCGTGAGAGACAGATGCAACCTGTCTGAGCTTCTGAAACCTCACCAACATGAATTAATACTGATTAAAAAAAAAAAAAAATACTGAGATTTTCTTTTTTTTTAAACTCACAAAATGTATAAAAGTTGCATATACAGTCTATGTGTGAGGTATCTGTTGTACAATAAAACAGTAACTATGAGCACAGTTTATTTTAATAAAGACACACTCTACAAAGTGTTTCTGCCCGAGTCCTTCAGCTTACTTGCAGCGGCCACTGGGAAGGTGGTTATACTGTATCCTTCATCGAGTGAGGCAGAAGAAGACAAAGACAACACACACCTTTTTGTTGTTGTCCATTATCCAAATTCTGTTACAAAATCTGTAACTTAATGTTATGCCATTACTGACAACTCAATATTAAATATTTGCTTGTGCTTGGAAGCGTTATTGAACACTCACTCAGGCAGGTGGTGGTCTGGCTGGCCTCGTCACACCTGTAGCTGCATAGTTCAGTGTCGGCGTTGTCCAAGACGGGCAGCAATCGTCATGTTGCATGGCATCAGTGTAGCTCTGTTGAGGTTCAATGTCATGGAGATTTTTAAAATGTCAAAGAATACTGAAAAATGTAAATCACAAGGAGACGTCTTCTTGTCTTGTTTTGTCTGAACAGTCCAAAGATTAAGATTTTAAGACGTCGTCACTTCATATTCACACAGCATCTGAAAAAACGCACATGACCAGTTTTACGTTAGTTCAAACAGAAACACAGATGTACATACAGATGAAGAGAAGAAGACAGAAATATAGTATATATAAAACAAGTATACAGATATTCACATTCAAGGAGCTGGAACAAGTTAATACATTGTTGTTGGTTGGCTAAGGGTCAATTAATCCAAACCTAGCGGTCCCAGAACTATTTTATGCTGAAGAAACACTTCACGATATGTTTCAGTGCTTTGAGCAGCACAAACTAAATTAAATTCACCTCCATTGTCTTGAAGTGACTGCAGGAGAATCAGAATCAGAATCAGAAACCGTTTATTGCCAGGAATGTTTTCACAAACGAGGAATTTTGCTAGGCAGAAGGTGCATACATTGGACATGAAACGTTAGACGAGACAAACAACAATCAACAGTCAACGACAACAACAGTGCAATGATATTTAAATCAAGTATACGAGTCTCAAGGGGCGATATTTGACAAAACTAAAACTGTTTCATGCAACGGCATCATTAGAGGTCAGAAGATGTGTTTTTTTGACATTTTAAATTGGATTGGACTTTTAGTGAGGGGACCCCATAGTTGGAAACAGATCAGAACAGACACCATCAGCAGTATTACCTGTCAAGCTCATTAGGTGTGCCAGAGCCTCCCAGCCCACAGTAGCAGCCTTAGTCAGTGTAGTCCATTACTGGCCGGTTCAGTCCAGAGGATCATCACCCTGAACTGCCACACAGCTCAGTTACACAGCACTATGCGACACAATAGAGACAACGCTAGTTCCCATATCAAAACCATGACTTTAAAATGTCCTTGATGCCAATCAGACTTACATTACTCTCAAAGTCACCCCGGGAGGTTTTCTACTTCTGAGCATGGAGTGAATCAAATGCATCTTGCAGGTGAAGATGTGGAATGTAAAGCTAAAGAGAGGGTCCTTTTTGACCAATGGCCAAGAGTCACCCAATCTCTTACTCTATACATTATGCAATATGTATACACATGTGTTTTACATACACACTGACATATACACATATACTGTATACAGTGAGAGGCCACAAGCAGTACGCGTCGGCAACAACACCTCGAGCAGCATCACTCTGAGCACAGGGGCCCCTCAGGGCTGTGTGCTCAGTCCACTGCTCTTCACCTTGCTGACACACGACTGCAAAACCACCTACAGCACCAATCACATGGTCAAATTCGCAGACGACACCACTCTGATAGGTCTCATCACCAAGGATGACGAGACCCACTACAGGAAGGAGGTCAACCTTCTGACCACGTGGTGCAGAGACAACAACCTCCTTCTGAATAACAGCAAGACCAAGGAGATTGTTGTTGACTTCCGGAAAGGCCACACCCAACACTCACCACTGACCATCAACGGTGCTGACATTGAACAAGTCAGCAGCACCAAGTTCCTGGGGGTGGACATCAGTGAGGACCTCTCGTGGACAGTCAACACGAAAACCCTGGCAAAGAAAGCACAGAGGCGCCTCTATTTCCTCCGGAAACTGAGGAAAGCAGGAAGCCCTCCATCCATCATGTGCACCTTCTACCGTGGCACCATCGAGAGCATCCTGACCAACTGCATCACTGTGTGGGGCGGAAGCTGCACAGACTACAGCAGGAAAGCCCTGCAGCGCATAGTGAATGCAGCTGGAAGAATCATTGGTGCCTCACTCCCCCCCCTCCCCTCCCTGCAGGACATATACAACACCCGCCTCACCCGCAAAGCGACCACGATTGTGAGTGACTCCTGCCACCCCTCACACGGTCTCTTCAGCCTCCTGCCCTCTGGGAGGAGATACCGGAGCCTCCGGGCTCGCACCACTAGGCTGTCAACCAGCTTCATCCACCAAGCTGTCAGGAAGCTGAACTCTCTACCTCACCACTCCCACATCTAGACTCTGCTGCTAAACTGTCTGACCGCTGCTATTAACGCACACTTAAATAGTTTCCTAATCTGTTTTTGCACTATATGTTATATGCTTTTGCACTATGTTTATATGTCTTTGCACTATGTTTATATGTCTTTGCACTATGTTTATATGTTATATGTTGTCTATTTTTTACTTTTTTGTTTTAAATGTGCACTATTCACTTTATGTTTCTGCACTATGTTTATATGTTTATATGTTGTTTATATGTTGTTTATATGTTGTCTAGTTTAGATGTTGTTTATATGTTTATATGTTATATGTTGTCTATTTTTTACTTTTTTAAATGTTGCACTATTCACTTTTTTTCAGACAGTAGAGAAACATAATTTCAGGTCCTCTGTATGTTTGCACAATATGGAAGAAGTGACAAATAAAACTGACTTTGACTTTGACTTTGACAGACACACACTTGTGCTTTTTACATACGTTTTTGGTTCATTAATATGATAGTTTGTCTCATGTTTCTTGTGTATATTGTTTTCTTTATCTAAAGTGAGCCAGCTTGGGTAATGTACAGTGGAAAGTCTTGGGAACTTTGAGAAGTGCTAGCTATTTACACAGCTGTGTGTTTATATTTAACTTCTGTTTAAAAAAAAGAAAAAGAAAACCTGAGTGAGGACAGAGTGAGCAGAAAGAAAACGGCAAATAGATCAGGCAATATTTGATTAGGTTATTTAAAAAAATAAAAGCGAATAGATCAAAAGGAAATTAGGAAAAGATATAGTGCATAACCTGTAAGGGGAAAGTGGAAGTTGTAAAATGCTGTTTCATGGTAACTAAAGGTGATGCTGAAGACAGAATCAGTTCATTGACGAAGTCAAATAAAAGAGATTTTGTGAGAAAAAAGCTTTTGACTGCTTCTCCTTAGAGATAGCTGGATCTAAGAACAGAACACATTAAATTGACCTGTCTTATATGTTTTATTGGTACACCTGTAGTATAAGGTGTTAAATACAGGCTGAGGAAAACACAATTCTCAAATAGAAACTTTGCGACAAGTAGCTCCTCATCTAAAGCTCCCACCCTCTTGTCTCCCTCTTATCTCTAGTTTCTCTCACCTCCTGTCATATAAGAACAGGCTGCACCAAAACCCATGTTCTTCTGACTGCAGCCATGAATCTGGGAGCTCCTCTGCTGCTGCTGCTTCTCACTGGTGAGATTGAACAAGCTGTCAATATGTACAACTCCTGAAAAAATGAAAATAACACATATTGTAAACATGTACGGTTTGTGAAATTGTCTTTTTCACTCAATTCATACCGTTCTTATAAGGATAGACCTTTTCTGATTCATCCATCATGTGTTCCTATTTGTCTGCTTCATATTTCTTAACCAGCTTGTACGGCCAGAGGTGCGCTGCTGCCCAAGGCCTTATGGCAGTTTGAGAGCATGATCCGATGCGCTCAGCCTGGCACTAACGCTCTAAAGTACAGCGATTACGGCTGCTGGTGCGGCTTCGGAGGAACGGGAAGCCCTGTGGATGAAGTGGACATGTAGGATGCAAACATTGCCCAATTTTGTTTTCATCAATTGAAGAGTGAAATGAACTTGTATTCTTCTCCTGTATTCCTAGGTGCTGTGAAGTGCATGATAAATGCTATAGAGCAAGCAGAAAGGCTCCTGGATGCACAGCTATTGTTGACCTCCCCTATGTTCTTGTCTATGATCACACCTGTTCAAATGAACAAGTGACCTGCTCAGGTAAGAGCCTATGATGGCTTGTCCAACTCATTTTGACATCAAATTTGACATATTTTCAGTGCATGTTTGGTGACATTCTGCAATGACATTGTTGAGAAATAGAAAAAAAATATCTGATTTTTTTAAATAGAGATTTTGTGTGGAATTCATTGGCTGGTTAAAAGTACAGCATTGGCCGCAGCTGTAAGATTAAACAAGGCTGCATCTGTGGCCCTGTTTGTAGGTACTGTACATGCAACTGTATTTAAACAGCTATATATATAGCTACACAGGTTTGGTCCCAGTCGACAAACACATGCTTTCCTAGTACTGCAGAGCACTTGTACACTGGTACTTACTGATGATGTGAGAGGGAGGTTCATGTTACGGTATTATTGAGCAGCTATCTGTCAATTTCTTGACTCAACTCTGTCTCCACAGCTACCAACAATAAGTGCCAGGCTGCCGTGTGTGAGTGCGATCGGGTTGCGGCTCACTGCTTTGCTCAGACTACATTCAACCCTGAAAACAAAAACCTGGATCCCAAAGTCCACTGTGTCGACTGAGTTATACAACCCATAAAAGCACACACTTTATAACCTAATTCTTTTCTAATTCTTTTAAATGTCTTTGTAATTTTTTACACAAAAGCAGATGTAAAAGGAGTTTGATTTTGTACAATAGCATCAGTTTGAAATAAAATATGCAAGTGATATTCTCAGTAAGTTGTTTCAGTTGAATTTCAGCCCTTGCATGTCCTTGTGTTTGCTCACATATGAAGAGCTTATGAAGCAGCATTGCTTATCGTACCATTATATTTTTCCAGCCACAATTCCTATTCACTTAAATATGTAAAGCAACACTCAAGCCTTTGAAAGGTTCAGGCAAGTTTCTTGCGAATCATGTGTTATAAGAAAGAAAGCTTCCGGCTGTAGTTATGTTTGGATCATGAATTGGCAGCGAGTTTAACTTTAAAACATTTTTTATTATATTATGAGATCACAGGATGGTAAAAACAGATGTATCAAATGTTTTTAATTGATATCAGGAATATAATTAGTTGCCGTTTTAACAAAACAATGCAAGCAGCAGCTGTGTACGACAACAGATGAATTATATGAATTTTAAAATAAGAGGCTGGATCATGGCTCTGTGGATTATACTGGCTTGTAGAGAAGTGTGGTCACATATTTCTTTTTGTATCGGTGTGTTGCACTGAGGACCATCACTCCGTCCTGAAAAACAACCATAAGAGGATTTTGATTAAAATGGGATTTTTATAGCTGAAGTTTACAAAGTTCAAGCAGAAATTGTTTGACCTAAAAAATGGTTTGCTTTATCACAGAAAGTAATTCAATATTAAGTTTTAGATACAAGATAAAGAGGATTTATGTCTGTTCAATAGACAGAACAACAGCTATTTGTTGACCAACATTGTATGCATGTTGTATGCCGTATGCATGACATGCAGCACATCATTTCCCATCAGTTTGATCAAAATCCATTTGGTGTTGAAGATATGTTGTACTTTACATCAATGTCTGTCCAAAATGATTGCACGTCACCATTTTATCCTCTTCGACATCAATATGAAATTGTCATAATTAGCATATGAATTATTAAGTTATGGCCAAAAATATGCTTTGTACAGTCACAGTGACCTTGGACCACCAAATTCGAATCAGTTCAACCTTGAATGCAAGTGGATGAAAATATTCCCAACAGATCACGTTGGCGAGTATGGACTGAACAACCAGACAGACAACGTGAAACATGACAAATAAAAAAGCCTATATGCTACAGGAAGATCTGTTACCTTGATGGAGAGGGCGTACAGGTGATTGAGCATCACATGGTTGGGTTCTGGAAGCAGCGTTGGGTCACACTGATGAGGATTTAGAGAGAGGATGAATTTGAATAAATTGCATGCTGTCATAACAGGTTTCTAAAGTGCTGTGCACCATTGAGACGAGCATGTATTCCAGCATCCAGCCTGTACTTACAGAAATACCCGTGTCCTTGTTGAGCAGCACTTGCAGCAGGTGGGGAGGAAGGTAGGGTGGATACTTGATTTTGTCCTCGGACTTGGTCACATATGCATCCTGTAGGTAGGGGCCGGGAGGGGAACTGGACAAGTCTGGGGAAGAATGAACACACAGCACTACTTTAAATACAGCCCGAAATCAAAAGAGTGAGGTATGAAGAATTCCACAAGGTTCATGCATTAGCAAATGTTGACGAATACTATCTACTACTCGAAAAAAGTAATTGTTCAAAAAGTTAACTTTCCTATAATCATTGGCTTTACTGCACCAGATTAAGTTTCAGACAAGTCATTTGTTTTAATATGGCATACATTATAATATTTAGAGCTGATTAAAACACTCTTCACTAGTATCTGTGAAGTCTGAAAGTAGTTATTAATGAATTTATACAAGTGCCAATACCTGACATGTCTGCAGATTCCTCCGAGTCGATCCGGAGAGCGTCAAAGACTTCAAAGTCAGTTCTCTTCACCTCAATGACATTATTAACCGTGCCAGTTTTCGACGTCATCACGGCCTGGGAGAGAGTGTAAACAGAAATTTGATAGACGCTCGTGAGTGTGGAGTAGGAATTTCTTCAAACATGGAAAAATACAAGTACATTGGTTATATTACGATTCTACTGTATATTATATAAAAAGGTGGATGACCTCTAAAACGTAAGCTTTCACTCACCCCAGTAGGATCCAAGGTCCACTGACCATCTACACAGAACTTGTACTGGTGCTCGCCCTCTGGCAGGTCCACAACAGCCATAAAGTTGTTCTGACTGGGTTTAAAAGACATTTACATCTCCATCAGTACATAAGGACCCAGGATGTAGCATCTGGTGGAGCATTCTGCACGAGTCAAACTACCTTTTGTTGAGAGGGATCTTGGTGGCCCAGTTGTTAAAGGAGCCAGACACAAAAACTTCCTTGGCGGCCCCCGGCCACTTGAACATAGTGGGTCTGGCCGGTGTTGGACTTTTGCTATCACTCTCCAGGTCCTGCTGCCAGGCCAGATATTCCTGTATTTCCTGAGGAGGCTGGACAGCATGATATCAATGTAGTGTTGCCATGCAAATGAGAGCACCTTCCACCTCTGCCACTGTTCCACAACATAACACGTCCTGACGGAACGGCAGGCTGAGAGAACGCTGAGGACGGAGTCGACTGGTTTGTGTGTTTGTATGCTTTGCAACAGTATTAACAAAAAAAGTATGTTTTCTTGCAAACTCTTTGTGTTTTGGTCATCTGCGTTCTCCTTGTTAGAGCTAAAGAGAACAGACGTAACATATTAGCTTCTTGGACATTTTCATATTTGGTTTCTGTCTGGAGTTTTAGGTAAGTTCTGTTAAGATACATATGTTTCCTGCCAATTCAATTTAAAGTCATAGATTAGAAGAATAGTTTACGTGATTGTATATTTGATGTATATACACAAAGTATGACTTTGCCTGTACATACGGTAGGCTATGTATGGCCTCGTCTACATCTATGACAGATATTTTGCAAATCCTGTATTTATGCTGTAATTTTGCATATTTTGTATTTACTGCTACTATTTTAGAATGATGTCTTAAAATTGTATAAGATCATTTAAATTGTACTGCATTCACAGCACAAGGAGTGATATTTAATTAATTTATCTATTTGCTATAACTCATATGTATATGTATTTATATTAATGCGAACGTTTTATAAAAACATATGAAATGTTTTTATATTTATTTCCTTCCCTCCAGGCCACCTTGTACTGCATCATCATCATCATCATCATCATCATCATCATCATCATCACTCTTTTATCTATAAGCAGAAAGTATCAGTGCCGATACTTTCTGCTTATAGATAAAAGAGTGATGATGATGATGATGATGATGATGATGATGATGATGATGATGATCGGCACTGATTAGTTGTTTGGTAAATGAACATGAAATGGTCAGAACACACAATGAGAAGTTTCCTCTAAAGTAAATAACTGTATTTTTCCCCTAAAAAAATGGATATAGACTAATGTCCCACAGGGAAACTGGAAGATATTGCTAACATTATTAGACATGTAAACAATTTTTTTCATTGATACAACTGTATTGTGTAATTACACTGGGTCTCTGATGACAACTCATAATCAACTGTAAATTAACACATCCAGTGTCTCAAACCTAGCGATGCTCTCAAGTCATTTTCTGCAAGTCAACTCTCAAGTCACTGTGTGAGCAACACCCCATCTCTGAATCATACCTTTGTGTCTTCTCTCTGATAAAGGTCTGAGTCCTCCGAGTTGTCCATCAGGATGTTGCGACTTGCCTCTTTCCCTCCTTGTCCATCTCTGTCTGACCTCTCACCCTGACCCCCACTGGACCGGTCGCTGCTGCTGTTCCCCATCCTGGTGGCATCAAACACTGCAAGAGACACACACGCACGCGCGCGCGCACACGCGCGCACACACACACACACACACACACACACACACACACACACACACACACATCAATATGTGTGTATGTCCTGGGACACACAGGGTAGATACCACCAGCATTCCCGGATGACCGCAAGTCAAACGATCCTCTAAAAACGACTTAACCAGCATATTTCGCTGGTGATTGTTGATCATAGGTTTCATTTTTTTTGTAGCAGCATTAATAGCCGATGATAATGAAAAATAACCCACCTAAGTCTTCCCAGATGAGGTTTGGTTGGATGTGGTCTTATCAAACGGAGGTCTCTGGTCTCGTGTACATCGGGTTGTGGTTTCTGGATGTACAAACGTCTGGTCTCTTATCGTTGTTGTTTCCGTCTCTGAGCGGCAGAAGTTTTCCTCTCGGACTAGAAACACAACATGAGGCGCAGCAGAGTTCACCGTCCCGCACACTCACAACAGACGAGCGGTCCTGCTTTTGTTTATGCTTTCGTTTTCCTTTTGCATGCCACTAGTTATTCTTCTAATCTCCTGAGGTCAGCTGCAACTATGTGCACTTTCGCCATTTAGTGGAAACCTCGGTGTGTGTGTGTAGTGAAGAAAACACACCTCTTCCGCCTCCTGTCCTCGAGCTCAGGGAGTTCATGTTTAACCCGATTGTTGCCAACTATTTTGTGGTAACGTTAGCAGATGGTGTACACGTAAATTACATGATTTCAAAAACAGATATAGGAGTTTTTAATCATAAAATAGCATCAAAGCTGTCAGTGAGTTGGGTGATTTTCAGCAAATGGGCCGAGTTATATACCTGCATGTCCTTCGACTATAAAAATGCAGATAAGAATAATACTGGTTTATTTATGAAGGAATCAAATAGAAAAAAAAATTATTAATATGACGAATATGCTTGAAAATATCAAAAGGGAGTAGTAATGATAAATAAATAAATGAGTGGTTCCCAACCTGGGTGTAGCAGCACTGGGTCCCACAGTAAATCTGAATTAACAGGATAAGCGGGGGAGAAATTAGTTTGATTCTTTAGATATATTATATATGTTATGCATTATTGGATAACGAGACATCTCCAGGCCTCTAAAAATGATTAAAATACATACTTTTACCTTTTGGTTGCTTCACAGACAGAATCATTTTAAAATACCTCAAACACATATTGGCCACCCAAAGATGTGTTTGAGGTGTACTCAAATATCACATTTCAATGATTATGGTCAACATTTACATATTTTGGCGCATAGGTCAGTGAGAGGCCTGTAAAGCAGAACGCTATAGTCATAGAGCCTTTTAAGATTTCTGCTGCTCAGCAGGGAAGTGTCCTTGAGCCATATCACACTTATTTATCTGAGGCGTTCTCACGGCTATCCTGTTCCATGTGATTCACAACCACACACACACACACACGTCTAAAGCCTGTAACTCATAATAAAAACAGTCAGCAGTATTGCAGTGTTAGTCCTAACACTAGGTCACCCTTTTTCCTCCTCTCAGGGTTGGGGAAAGCTAAGTAACTATAATTCAGGATCAGTCACTGATTATTCATCAGACAGAAAAACTAACTAACTAAGATTAACAGAAATCTGTAATTTGGTTTCACATAAGTAGATTTCTAATTTTTTTGTGTTGTTTGACAGTATCCAGTATGTTCTGTATCAGCTTTTTTCAGCTGTTTATTGAAGTTACATAATGTTTGCACCGAGTGTTTATGAGCAATTCTGTCTTATTTTTGTCACATTAATCAGACATACATACAATACTGTCCTTCTATCTGTGCACAATTTGCTACGTTGTGTGTATGCGCAAAATACCAGCGTACTGCTTTGTTATCAACTGGTATTGCTAACTATGGCTGAAAATGGCTAACCTGGCTAATGCAGGCCCCATTAAGTTTTCCGACTTGTTGTACTGGAACACAGTCCACTCAAGTGTGATGTCATTCACAGCTCCAACTTCCGATTTCCAAGATAAATGGGATGCAGCTTAACTCTGTCCTCAGTGAAGGTCAGCGGTTGTCCAACCCTGCACAGAGCATGGCCCTGCCTCCCATGCTTTGGCTATCTGTGGGCTTGGCCGAGGGAGTCACAGAGGCCTAACTAAGCTAAGACGACCTCCTTCTTCAGCTGGTGTCCATCAACAAGTTATTGAGTTGCCCCTGTGACCTTCAAGCCACAACTCCAAGCAGCCACCTCAGTCCATCTGGTGGATGTTGATGTTTTCGCAGGTTAGGCTCCTCTGCCTGACATTTTCAGTTCATCCTCACTACATTTTTTGAGGCTTTACCACACCCAACCAGCAGCTTCCCCTGTCGTCTCATCCAGCTCACTAGCAGGTGGGGATCATCAGTTGATGTCAAAGACACATGGCTGCAGTCCAACAATACAACCACACAGTTGATCATCAATCTTTGGGTAAAAGTGTTCTGGTACCATACATTTATGAACCCTCCTTTGCTGAACATGGAGGGCACAAATCAGACTGCTTGCAGTGTTCAGGTGCTGATCCAAACAACAACAGAGGAAAAGATGGATCAGACATTTTTAGTGCAGGTGCTTCCCTGATCATGGGACGAACAGCTCCCTACACCTTGATGTGTTGATGATTCAAATAATAAAAAAATCTGTATTTAGTGTGCTGGATCCCTGCACAGCCTGAAGATTATATGCTCTTATTTTTAGCCTTGTTACAGTGTTAATATTACATATTAGAGTAAACGATCCCTCACACTCATTACATTGTAACAGGTGTCAAAGATGGCTGTCAACTAGGGCCATTTTGGTCCATGTTGTCACCTTATTGTTGCTGTATCATACCATTCGTTGGTTCTACCAGTATTGGTAGTAATTACATTGCATTGATGCCCTGAGAAATATGAAACTATAGCTATTCTTTGATCTCAAGACATATGTGTCAGTAATATATATACATTTCAAATGAAACAACTTTTCAGTCATATTGTATTTACAGTTTGGGTTTATTTACCAAACCACATTTTGTTTTGTGTAAAACTTTTTACTTTACATTTTATGGCCACAACATTTACATCTAAAGCAGACCAATATGTTCACGTAGATCACAATCAGCAATCAATGATCCACCGTAAAGACATAATGGAAATGTAAAACAGTCCATTAAAGCCCTTAAGTTACAGAAGTCTAAAAAAAAGAGTACAGTTAGGTTCTTGTACATATGGCATAAGCATTCCTTTCACTTTTCAATTACAAAAAATGTAAAAAGTTCTATTGCAATATCATTTGCACAATAGCTGAAACAAAGATGTATTCAGCAGTACAGTGAGACTCTGCCAGCTCTTGCAAAACCTCCAGAGTTGTTGATGACAGAAGGCAAGCAGAGCTGCTCTGCATCCTGTGGAGCTGATCTCTCCATCCCCTCTTCTCTACTTCCACCTCCTCTTCCTTCTCAAGAGGTCACACCACATGCTGGAGAGGAAAAGGATACTTGAAATCGCTCTATCCTTCTGTTAATTTATACCATATATTTTATCATATAGCTGCTGCATTCTTACCGTGGTAAAATGCACAACAGTGTACGCAGTGATGATCCCAAGGCCAATGGCAAAGGAAGCAATCCCCAGATGGAGAGCTTTCCGACCCAGCCGCTTGGAGCCATCATAGTCCTCTTCCTCATAGCTCATTTGGGCCTATAGGGTGAGTGACAGGGAAATTCAAGATGTGTTAGAAAGACATGTACTGTGTTGAAGAAACACCTTCAGTGTCAATAAGGCAGTATACCTATAGCATGTTACACATGACCAAGGCATGTCTTTGGGAATTTGTACTGAACATTTAGCGAGCAAATGATTTTGCTTTGCAACCACATTTCTCTCCTTGCACCTGCCTTTCTTGTGATCTCTAATGCATATTTGTATTGATGCCAATATCCTTAGCAATTAGTAACAGTGAATGACTGTGCCTCATCTTGTTACTCACAGCTACAGAGATGCAACAGCTGCTGTCGGCACGATGACTCAACACAACTGTCTCCCCTCAGACAGCTCAAAGACTTTTGACAAATGTTAATAAGTTGCTTCCATCTGATGCTACTTTAAACTGTGTGGCTTCATGTCACATGGGGAATATTTATTAGATATTTTCCTCTCATTGAAACACAGATGGGGTAAATTTGTTTTGATGAACAATACATTACACAGTTCTAAACATAGTTTGACAATTTGAGGAGTGGATGAAGTTGTCTGTATAGCAATACATCACGTCTGCTGCTTGATCAATATACAGACAAGCCACATAAATGGCAGTTAAGTGTTAATGTACAATATATCCAGACCTGACATGTAACCTTCATCCAATAATGTCCTTTATTCCAACCACTGGTACATTATTCTCTAATCTACGTATCCAGGTGACATGCCATGTTAAATTATCTTTATTTGCTGCCTGCAGATAACAGAACCTCAAACACAATTCACTTAAAAGTATGTTATTCTGTATCCATAAATAGGAACCAAGCATGTTGAGAAGCTCTCAGCATTGTATAACTTACCAGCACAGAGAAAACCAGCGCCACAATATTGATGGGCCATGCAGGGCAGAAACAGGTGAACATGGTGAGACAGAGATAGTTCCTCAGAGGGGGAATCCCCTGAGCCTCCCCGCATTTCAGGTGGTCAGCGCTCCCGTCCAATGAGGACTTGGTGGTCATGACTGGCTGCCGTCCCCCGAGACAGTAAAAGCAGAGAGGCGAGGCACAGGGCTGTGACACTGGGAGTGGAGGTGGAGGCGAGGGAGGGGAGGCAGTGGAGCAATGATGATGGAAGAGAGAAATCAGCCAGCAGAGAGATATGAGAAGGAATCAGAAGCCTGAAAAGCCTGAGCAGACTGAAGAAAGACAGACTGAGTGAATTATGGTGTGACATAGAAACAGGAAAAGGACTGAGATTTTAAGATGGAGAGACATTTTACTGAGTTTTATAACTTAGAAAATATATAATAACTTACAACTTTTGTAAAGATATCCATAAATTTATAATTTGTCACTTTTATAGAAAATATATCGTAATTGTAGATTTGTATTCATTTTGTGCACAGTCACAGTACCTGATACAAATGGTTTGTAGTTTAGTACAAACATGTGTGGTAATAGAATAGCAAAACTGTTCTCTTTACAGTGTACATAAGGTTATACAATTATACAACGCGACATGAAAATGTGTGAAAGCCTCTCAACTTGTATGCAGCTCATATTATCCTAACTGCAGAGCACAATGCTAATCATTAACCTTCGTTGTTAAAAAAAGAAAACATACAAATGTGAAAAACATTCTAATCTTTTAGCCAAGTTTGCATTTCATTCAAAAAGAAGAAGAAAACACGTTAAGTGCAAAAAAGGTACAGTACACATATATGGAATGTTTTAAAATAATTTATTAGGAATTTTAAAAAGGTTTTTTTCAAAGGAATAAACATGACAGGAAAAAGAAAATCAGAAAATGTTACAGTGTTGACAAGATTGTTATTTTTCAGTGAAAACAGCATAAAATTATGACCTACCATGGTAGGCCACAACAGTGTGAGCAAGTGTATCAAAATTTAAAACCTGGTACTTTGTAGATGAAGAGTGCTTTGTTCTTAAGCTAACATTCAAAGGAAAAAAACATGTATCGTGATTGGCCAGTGCAACGTCCTAGTAGCTCTGAACATAATTGTTTTGGTCTAAAAATAGCTGTCACATTGCTACAGTCTGTGACCTCCAGTGGATATGCAGTGATGGATTGGGGGTGCAGAGGGTTGACAGGTAAACAAGAGTTAATAAGACCTCCTCCCCTTTCTTGTTGGAAAAACCACCTTTCTAATAGATTCAACAATCCACACTTTGACATAGATGTTAATGTAATAATAAAAAAGTCAGATTAAAATTTCACATTTGCAACTGAGGTATCACCCCCCCCCCCCCCCCCCCCCCCTCCCCCTCCCCACCCCCACAGCACATTGGAAACCAATGTGTAGAAAACCATATGACACGCTCACGCAAACATCAACGCAACCTGCAGAGCAGATCAGTCACAACAGTGTTAACTGAGCATGACTGCTGCTGCACACTACTCCTTCATTTTCCTTCACAAACAATCATAGCATATTGAAAATCACAGTTCAAACAACAATATGACAAAGTAAGAAAACAGCATGATTTTTTTTTTTTTTTACTCACACCCATATATCCCCAAAAGTAAAGTGTTGTTTCAGACTCAGCCTCTCTCCCCTGAACTCAAAAGTGTTTCAACTCTGAGGCAGTTTTTAAATGCAGTAACAGAATCAAATGACACATCCTGTAGAAAATGCCTGGTGAGGAATACAGTATGTGGCTGGTCTATATTCACTGACAAACATACTGACATGTTCTTGACATCCTCCATGTGAAACTATGATACGTAACAATCAAGCTTTCCAACACATACCAATTGATGAAAGAAGCAATCTTATTAGCCTCCCACCTCCCACACACAAACATTAGCTGAGCCCCCCCAAGAAACCAGTCATATTTACAATATTTTACAAAATTTTACAGCTCATGTAGGCCTACGTAACTGTGACTAATGACCTTTGTCGTCTGACCATTATTAGTGTAACAATTTTTTGTTAAAAACCTACCAAGATATACACTTTGTGACACATTTTCAAGAAATAGTATTAATCACAAATGTTTTGTTAAAATTCAGTATGAACTAGTGACAAATATACAGTTTTTCAGTACAAATTACAGCTCCTGACCTTCAAACAGTCTTCCCCTGGAGATTTTTCTCCTCTTATCTCAGATAAGATCAGGTTCAGAGGTCAAATAAACCAATAAAACACAGCCAAAACAGATAAAGAAACACGCAGCCACCACAACAACAACAAAACAGCATGGTGAAACATAACGACAGAGAGAAGAAAAAAATACAGCATCTTATGTGTTGCGATTACATGTAGTCATACACTTTTTTGCTGCTTTCATGAATGTTCTCTTCATTTTGAGTGGGGGGAGTTAAGTGAGGCGTCAATAGGGTGGGCTGGGTTGAGGCTGATACCAGGGTGGAGAGGTGAAGGTTACGCTGCCCCAGCCAGAGAGGTGGACTGGACAGAGACCGGCCAGATCAGCTCCAAAGCTGCTTCGACTCCTTCCAGCTCTCGGTCTACATCTCTGCACTGAAAACAAAAACCACCTGGGTTACTCACAGGTGAGTCCAAATGAAACAGTCCTATATGTTAGGCTAAACAAGATGACGACTTACAGTCTCAGTGATAGCCGTTGGTGAAGGCCGTGGCGATCAAAGGGCCCTGTGGGAACAGGCAGACAAGTTTCAAGTTCACGAGTTGTTCTCAGACTTTAACTTCAACTTATTTCCTTCTTTCAGGATGAAGATGGGAATCAGGTGAAAAGTGAGCTGCTGCAGGGTTTTGTTAGAAAGAATAACTGCACACATCCTGAGTCATAATGGCCCTCAACTCCAAAAACTGATAAATTTGAAAAAAAGAAAAAAATATTACTAAATTGTTCTAAGGTGGAACATGTATTGCTAAAAATGAGCAGAGCAGTAATTGGAAACAGATTTTTCAAATAAATATTGCCGTTGTTGTATTATTGACGTCATAGTGGATTCAACATCAGTACCAATGCCAGCTACTTCACAGCACTGCTGGTAAATACAAGTTATTTGCTTTCTTGCAGAGAGTCATGTTGTCGTTGTCACGACAACATGAAATGATGTACCAGATTAACAAAGCCTTCTTTTGATTATGTATTCTTGTTCCCTCACATTTTATACATTTGGATATGAACATACTTGTAATTGTATTGACTGCAACAGTCACATGACCTCAAGCTTTAGGTTCTGATAAGGAACGAGGACAGAAAATAGTGATGATAAAGTAATCAGTAGAGAGGACATCTTACCCCCAAACTGTGGCCGAATCCAGCGTTTGGGGAGGGGCTTGCAGCACTGAGGTAACTGCTGACAGCCGACTCCTGACTGGCTGTCCCATAAATGTCCGCCATCGGCCCCGGGCTGCTCGTACCTAAAAATCCACCTGAGCGAGACTGGTTGGAGCCTAGAAGCAAAAATAAAAACAACAACTTTCAGATTTTCTTTACATGCGAAAGATCATATTGAGTGTCTGTTATCGATATTTTTATAATAACAATGGAGCCAATGACTCCACGAGGTGTGGAGAATTATCCCCCAACTATGGAGTTCCCATCTGCTTCATGTAGCATTTATTTGGCATCTTTCAACTCATTGTTTTGATTTTAAGGACAGTGATTTGACTTTTTCTTAAATTTATTCCGAAACAAAACTGTTTCTGATTTCGAGTTCTGTCGGAATTTTGTATATTGAGAAGCCGGTCCCTTTAATTTCCCATGATAGCGTTGCAATGATCAGAAAAAAAGTAAGGCCTTTTCAATGTGCATACCTCTAACTACTGCTGCTGCTGCCGCTGCTGCTGCCATGGATCCATATGCTGTCAGAGGAATGGCTAAAGAGACAAGAGAAGATCCAGTTTAAATGTTTTGGTGTGCAAACACAGATAAATGAACTAATAACAATTTAAAGTCTCTCTCCAGTGACCCCAGGAACATTCTGATAATTTCAATGAAGGAATACATAGAAGTAAAAACTATCAATGAGAGTATTGCTGATGATAAAACAAAACAAAGACAGAGGGGTCGAGGAAGTCACTGCAGGGAGCTCATAAATAAAATCCTTCCTCATTACTGTCAGCAATCCTGCCTTCAGGTAGAGACCGAGGAGGACTGACAAACACAAACATGCAAACCAAAGAGTGTAGCAGACTGACAACATGCTGCTTGTAAAGTCCAGAGGAGTGACTGACTGACCTGTGAGCTCAGGGGGGTGGGGTGAAGTCAGAAGGGGAGTCCTCTCTAAGTGGAACTCTAAAACAGAAACATCAGAGTGCTGTTGAGACACACACCACCACCAGCAGCAAGGAAAACACACACACACACACTGGCTGGGAAACCCCTCCGAGGCGACGACAGGAGGAATGGAGAGCACATATTGGAACACACAAGGTTTGGGGGATGCAAACAGGAGTTAAAGGAAGGAAGAATGCTTTCAATATAGTGGTATTAAAATCAGTATTAAATAGCAAGAAATACAGCAAATGTTACAACAACAATTTTACTTCAATCCAAGAGTGAGCTTTGACTTCATCAATATGCAAAACCCCTAATTGTGGGAGTAACCCCTAGATTAACTTCATACACTCAAGTGAAATACACCGCCATGCTAACACACGCGCACAAACACAATTCCACTCCCTGATATTTACAAGCAGCCATTTACACTCACAGTGTTTCACATGCTTCTATGGAGACATGTTTGTATTTGTGACAGTGTGTCTACTGTCTGGTCAACAACACATGAAACTGGTTGAAGTTAATTTATCAGGTCAGGGGATTATTTACACCAAAACTATCCTTTCATTGAAGCATGTTCACCTGCTGCTCACACATTTAAGACATATGTAGCAATGCTGCGACTATTAGATGGATTGCTGTGATATTTGCTACACATGTAAGATCTCTCGAGGATACGATCTCTGGCTTTTCTATCATGCAAAACTATAATGGTGAACCATGTAAATATTACCTGCTAAATGACAGCATGTTAGCATTGTCACTGTTAGCATTTAGCTCAAAGCACTGCTGTGCCTAAGTACAGCCACACACCGCTGCTGGCATGGCTGTAGACACCTGTTAAATGTGCAGTGGCCCCACACAGAACATAGGTGGTCCCTGGTAGCTTAGAAGAATATTTTCTTCACATCATAATTGGTGTAAAATCCTTCAGCAACCAACAGAAAGTCATTTAAGATTATTTAACTACAACGAAAACAACATTCATTCCCTTCTATCCCTAAATGTAGTGAATGATCACGTGTGTATTTGCTCCAAGGGACACAAGGATGATTCTAGTGTCTGAACTTTCATTGTATGACAGGTGACCACTGAGCCAAACTCTACAAGATATTTACTTTTGTGTGAAAACCTGAACACTTGCACCTGCGAGCGTAATACTAACTAAATAGTGTATCAGGAGCAGAAGTGTGCTGTGATTACCAGGGAACTGGTAGGTATATCCAGGAGTGATGCCAGCATAGCTCCGACTGGTGTAGGTGGCTGTCTGGAAGCCTGGATAACCTGTAGAAATAAAATCCCTGTTAACAACAGGTGTGTGGATGTGCTGCCTCCTAACAGTAAAGCATTATACAGTTTGTGACATGCAGGTGGGTGATATTCCACACCTGTGGTCTGGATTTCTTCACAAGGAAAGCACTGAGCAGTGCACACTATACAGAGATTTTCTTTGGAAACAACACACTGACACCTGGATAACCGACCTCAGAACAACATTCAGACAAATAATAATAATAGTGTTATCTATTATGCACACCCAAAGATACCACAACTAATTCAATATTGTTGTATTTGTTGTGTACATGTGGTGGCATGTCTGCAGTGTCTAATCAAAGCGCTGAGATGCCGGAGAAAAAAAGGCTGTTGTCGGACTGAACAGCAGGTGGCAGCATTGGTAAATTTAGCTTCAGATGCACAAACAGGTTCTGACCAGTGTTAAGATCTGTTAATGGGTTGGCACCACTGTAGAGGATAATGTTCTGGTCAACAAGGAGATCAGAATTATTAAAGGGCCATTCCACTATTTTTACACCTGAGATTCCGTTTACCCCGTCATGAGGAGTACTAGTCACCTTGAGGTGAAACATTTTGATTTCCATTTCCAAGAATAAATAAAAGCACTGCACAAAAAAACCCTGCATCTGACTTAATATTCACATTAGTGAATAGTTTCTACGACGCAGGAGGCTTGTTTTTCTGCCACTTCTAAAGTCTGAGGTCTCAGTAATCAAGGTTGGATGGTGGAGAGTTGCTACCAGTTTAGTGGTCAGCTTTCTCCCCATGAGGCGCCATGTGACCTTTCAGACAGCTGTGATCTTAGTGCAGGACTACTTATTGTCATGTATGCTGCCACATCCTTCCTGTCCTGATCAATTCCACCTTACCTAGCATGCCAATGCCCAGCATGAAGGCGTCCATTCCATAGGGCATCACACGAGAGCGCCCCCTGGCTGAGCCCGTGGGGGACATCACCTCTTTGGGCTGAGCTTTCTTACACTCCACCTGTTTCCACACAAAACACAAATCATTACTTCTAGTTTCTACATAAGACGCTGATACTAGAGTCTTCCACAAATCGAACTGCTGACCATTTTGTTGTTGATCTCGTGGAAGTGGATTTCGCAGACTTTTTCCACCACATCCTCGTTCTCAAACGTCACAAAGCCAAACCCTGGAGAGGACAAGGCAAGTTCATGAGTAAGAACTTTTCACACAGTATGGGGAGATAGACAGTAGGCTTTTCTGTGCTGCAGCAAGGCTAATAGACTACAGTAATCAGTGCTGTAATAGCCGCTTAACACATTTGCCCCCTTCCCCCCCTTCCAATGCTGCTACTTTGCACTCATCCTTTTTTCCCTCCCTTCCTGCCCAGAAGGCCCGGGCAAAGCTGGTAGGCTGTCATAATCGATCAGTCCCAGGGTGGGGAGGAGGTGCTTAAGGAAGCTTTATCCTGATCCAGATTAACGGACTGGCTAATTAGACTAGCCCTGTTCGTCTCCTCCAGCTCAGCCCACAGGAAGGAGGCCCGTGGGGGGTGGAGGGTGATCAATAGATACCCTGGAAGGACCGGAGGAAGAGTAGTAAACCATCGAAGACGAGGAGAGATGTAGGACAAGGAAATGGGTCAGTCTGTCTCACCTCTGTGTCTGTTGGTGGTCTTGTCGAACATGAGCATGGCATCGTCAACCTGGGGGAAGACAAGCAACAGTTTTTTAGGCGGCGCTCTCTCTCTTGCCACGCAGCATATTGCCTGACCTCAGCCCTTCTCAAGTTCTGCAGGGAGGCTCAGCAACAGATGGACAGAAAGGAGGGGGAAGGAGGGACGGAGGGAGGGAGAGGACTGGAGACGAGCGACAGGTTACAGAAAGGAGGCAGAGGGGGCAAAGGCAGGAACATATGAAGAATACATAGAGTACAACCAGCCCTGGTGCTGTATATGACTAACAGACATAATGGGTGGCATGAAAAGTTGGAAGTCGTATTTGCTGCTAAACTGCCCCGGTTACAATCCTTCTCACAGAGAGCCCATAATCCGCTGCCTTTCTCCCCGCCAAAGTTTGGCATTCCCATGGCAACTGTACAAAAAGTCCATATAAAAGAGCTCGAGCCAACATCAAATATGCTTTATGAATAGTGGGAGAGTGCCAGTGAGACAAAGTGGGCCGCAAAGAGAGAAACTCTGAAAAAAAATGGAGCCAGTCGTTAGCAGAAAGGTGAATCCTGTGGGCAGGTGGAGACTCGATGAGAGGGGAGAGCTGATAGCGAGAGGAATAGCGACAGGTGGAGATATGGTGAAAGAGAGCACAGAGAGTCCTGTAAGAGAGGGAAAGAAGAAAAAAAAAGATTGGGTCAAAGTGGAAAGGGAGGAGAAAGAAGAGACAAAAGGAGAGGGAGAACAAAGAGGCCTGGAGGCTTTGTTTGTTGGCACAGTCAGCTATAATTCCTCCTCCTCTTCTCCCTTTGACCTCTCCCTCCGGACCGGCCTCCCTTTATAGAGCAAAGACACAGGTGTCTATTCTACACACACACACACACACACACACACACACAAACATAGTGAGTTTCTAATGTCCAAGTTGACCTACTCTTCTGCTGTTTCCCCCCTTCTCTCTTGTAAAAAGCTGACATGTTTATACTCCAGTCTGCACACACAGGTCCAAATAAACATTTGGTAAATTAATCTGTGCTCTCAGTCTATAATAAGTTTACTGGATATAGGCCACTGAATAATTTGTCATAGTCACACAGTCAGACAGCACACTGTGAGTGTGTGCGTGTGTGGACCCCTAAGGGCAGTTTGCCTACAGAAAGGTCAAAGGTGACTGAGGAGTGTCAGTGTGAAAGGGGACCTGTTACTCTGATGCCTCTCAAGTCACTGCTTCCTTCCAGACTGACATTTGCTCAGCGCATGCAACAGAGTGCACTTGCATCTCGGCAAGAACACTCTTTATTTTTGCCATTGAGCTGACACTTTTAGTCAAGAGGCCCGACAGTAGAAACTCCTCAGATTGACACATTTTGAAACAATCCATTGCTCAGAGAGCGAGAGTTAAGAAGTCAAACATACAGGAACCTTGGCAATCCCAACAAGAACACACAATTTCTCTGGCACATGCAATCAAAGCATCACAACAACACCTGCAGTTCCAGTTTAACACCGCACACTGAGTTAATTGCACTTCATTGCTTGATATTTTAAAACACTGCATATTTTAATGGCGTACTGGCGGACAATATTCCCTCTTATCCTTTTTTTTCCTCCTCTCATCTTCCCTGTTATCCCCTGCCCATCCCTCTCCGCGCTCCTTTGTCCTCACCAGGACGGGACACAAAAGGTCCAGTGAGGCAGTCTAATCAGGAACTTCCATGGATGGCTGGAGCCTACATTTCACCATCCATCCCCTCGATATCTCTCTCGGCAAAATTCATCTAGACGTTATGATTGAGGAGGGAGCACAGGGAAGCTCAAGGCCAAACCTTTGGCATTGAAAATAAAGTGCCACGCAGTTGGAAACGCAGTGGCTAAAACGAAGACTTCCCATGTTTGACTTTGAAAAGTTTTGAGGGCTCGAGGTGCAGATTGTGTTTTGCTGAAAAAGTTTTTATGATATTTTGTCAAATTAGTTTTGCACAAGATCAACCAAATCTCACATGGCACATTTTATTGATGGTCAGTTTGCCATTTGAATACCCATTTAGAGGAGTCCAGAAACTTCCAGTATGCAGATAACTTCTGGACAAACTAACAAAATATTTGTCTAGCTTTGTAAACTGCATAATGGCCCCCGTAACCCCCCCTAAAACCCCATCTTTGCCCCAGTTCCCTCTCTTCCCTCCGCAAACCTCTCTCAATCAGGCCCTCCCTCTTGTCGGTGCCTTTGTCAGCCCATCGTCTATTCTTTGCCTCATTTCTGTCAAAGTCCTCAGAATATCCAAGAACTTGGACAAAACTTCATAAACAAATATTTAAAAAACACCAACAAATGCATAAATGATGGGTGAATGAAGGCAGGTTTTTGAGCGTTAGTCGACCTAAATGTATTGGTACTAAACTACTGAGTTGACCCCCACCCAACTCACACACACTCATGCTAACACCCCCAAACACCACCTCGTCCCTCCTCCATCAGAACAAAACCCCCTTACTCACAGAATTACTTGGGGACAATGGGCAAGGCAGGTCACCACGGTAACGGGCCAGGAGGGGGTTGTGGGTAGGAGCAGCTGTTACATCAGATTAATTCAGATTCTGATAATCCCTCCTCCTTCCTCACCATCACCACACACTCACTACAAAACTTTTCTGCCCCCTCCCTTCTCTCGGCTCCCTCTTCAAGTGCCCCTAACTTCGCCTGCTGCTCCCGGAGCCTCCCAGCCTCGTTATTTTTCCCTTCCTACCCTCTACAAGTGTTTTCTCTCCCTCCTTTCTCGCCCTCCTCCTCCTCCTCCTCATCCTCGCAGTAACCCCTTCACTTCAAGGCGGTCGCTCCACTCCAAGTGAAGGTTTTCTCAGAGAAATTGTGGTGAATCAGCCCCGGCTGAGCTGGTGGGATGTTGTGCTACGTGTTCCTAAACTGTTGATTTGTTTCTGCACAAATACCAACAAGACATTAAAACTGAAATCAGTAATCCTTATTTCCATTCTGATCAATATTGCCAATGTTCTGTCAAACATTTCCACAACATTGTGACATCCCAACAACTTTAACACTCCGAAAATATCTCTCACCTTCCCAAACTGGTCAAAGTACTGTTTCACGTCCTCGATGGTTGTGTTCACTGACAGGCCTCCCACAAAGATCTTCTTGGTTCGAGTCACTAACTGTAAGAAGAGGAAAGGCATGAACACATTTATTTATTCTGACTGATCATCTTGTACATTTTTTGTTCAATGATATATCTAATAAGATGGCGCTTTAAAAAGGCATGGCTTAAAATTACTTTTTGTCAACAATACAATTATAAGCCACTCAATTAATTGTATTATTAGTGTAAAATGTTTTTAAAAAATCCTTTTACTGTAATTGTTACTACATTACTATCCTTACTGCTGCTGCTCATAATTATCTCATTAAAAGCTGAGTCAAATGAGAAATATAGCAGAAAACTTCACTTTCTTTCGGTGGAACTTAAACTTTGTGCATTTTGTATTTGTTATTTTAAACTTTGACCAACCGTAGTTATATTTAATATAAACACACACGTATTCATGATTATTTTATATAACATAATTTTACTTTATTATTGGTTTGTGGGGGTCATTACTAAACACTGTTTCACTCTGAGGACGGTTTAACACTTTCTCTTGAGGCCCAAACAGGATAACAAAAAACTCTGCACTGAATAAAAAGCATTGTTTCCTGTGATGGACTCAAAGCAAATCCTGGGTGCCGTAAACACTTTAATTATTTTGGATATTTTGCATCACTTTCCCCTTCTTTCATAGCAAAATGAGCTTGCTGAGTCAGTCACAGAAAGAGAAAGACAAGCAGCATCTCACTACACAGGTTTCATTCAGGGCCTATATATACGTGATATTATACATTTACACTTCATCTAAGTGTAACATATATTGTTGTTAGTTCACTGTGAGTGGATGCAATTTTCTTAAAATATAGTTAGGAATCCGACACAAGGAAGCGGGTTGTGTGTTAGATTTACACGCATTAACAATGGACGTGTGCCTGACAACCATTCGAATTTGCTATTTGCAATTACAGAAACCAGTTTCTTACAGCATATAACTCAAGCTTTGTATTAATGTAAGCCAAACTGTGATATTACAACATTATTACAAATGTCTAATTAAAATACATATATTTAGCAAGTCATTTTTTTTACTTAATTTATTTTTGCACCGTGTACAAAGGCCACTTTCAATTTCATTTTCATTGTGCACTGCATTATGGAACTATACTGTCCATCAAAAGTACATTCAGCAATTTCAGTGACTCATGTTGGTCTTAAAGTTAATGTTATCATTTTATCCTTGTACATACATCACATGAATGGGTCACCAGAGCCAATGCAACAACCTATGACGCAGACATTTCTGCAAATTTGTTGTGTTCATTTTGTAGTAGGGCTGGTCAACATGGAGAAAATCAAATATCACAATATTTTTCACCAAATACCGCGATAACAATATTGCAAAGATGGGTTGAAGGGTTGACAAAAATATTTACACAATTTAAGTTTTGATAGATAATAGTCAGTAATAGGCAAATAGCTAGAGCAGTCTGGTGAGTTCAGAAAATACCTCAATTTACTGTAATGCAGCTTTCAAAACCAGGATAAGATAACACTTATGCCATATTACGATATTCAAAATCTAAGACGATCCCGAGCCTAATTCCGCAATATCGATATATAAAGTAGCACTACCAGTATTACCTCATGCTGTTTGCCTCACTAAGGTATCCTTTATGTTTCTCACAATGTTGTTGTGAATGTTGGCTAAGATCAGGACACAGCATACTTGAAACACAACACCGACGTTTAGGTGGGTTTGACAACAATGAGTGTCTCTAAAGTTGTGAACTTTTTTTCTGAACACACGATCACATAACAGTTCAGTGATGTCAGCGCTGCTCATGTTCATCAGATTACGAGGCATTAGCGACGCTAAGAGACGCCTGCTGCAAACAATGCACGTGAAACCAACACAGGGAGACGCTTTGACTCACCTTGGGCTGAGCTCTGCGAGGGAACGCAACCTTAGGATCGATCTGCGGGAGAGAATACAGAAAAAGAGAGGACTGGTTAGTGTTGTGTCATGATACAGATGACACAGCAACCTGTCGCCTTCCTGCGGTGTTCTCTGACTTCATAGCCTCATCTTTCATTCTCTAACGACTCATCGATGAAGGTGCAATACATCCATGTTATTATACCATGCATAATTCACTAATCCTAAATCAAAGCAACGATGTTAAAGACACCTCTCTTTTTAAGGATAATTTTTCTCGGGCCTCACTGTGCTGGAAAACAGTGTTGACATCAAATGAACAGTATGTTCTCAAATCAACACCCATTGGTGATGTTTTCTCATTATAACCTGCTTCAGACAGTGGACCAGGTTCTGACTACGTCCTGGTCTGAACGCACTGCTGTCAATTGTTGATGTGTGTGTGTGTGCATGTGTGTACTTTGACATCGATGTAGCGGTAGATGGCGGATAAAGGAGAATACATTTAAGATCCAGGATGTGATAATACATTTTAATAATTTCCACTGAAAGATTAGTTTACAGAAATTACATTAAAAAAAAATCTGCTTCCCTTTTGTGGTATTTAGATGCAGATGGTTTTGCTTTTATTTACCCAGGTTGAGAGATTAGCCATTACAAACTACAAAATGTAACACTTATTTTCAGAAACAATGTTGCTTTTGATGAGCGACAAAACATGCTGTCAATAGTTTTCATGGGAACTGTTCATTTGGTAGAAAGTAGAGGTCTGTGATTCATCCAAAGTAACTGCAACATTGTTTATGGAAAGAAAATTTAAATGACAGATACCCAAAACCTTGGCAAATAAAACCAGAACTACTTTAGGTGTCATCTAAAACATCCTATCTCCATAGAACTTACTGTACATCTGTTTGTGATGTTTAATCTGGAATACGATCACACACAAATATTAGCATAAAAACAAGGATACAACCTTCAGTGTTTGTGCATCTATGTGTGTGTGTGTGTGTGTGTGTGTGTGTGTGTGTGTGTGTGTGTGTGTGTGTGTGTGTGTGTGTGTGTGTGTGTGTGTGTGTGTGTGTGTGTGTTTGCAGCTGTGTGTGTGTGCAGCTGTGCTCAGGTGGAATGCCTGGGAATGTCCTGTGAACTCCTGCCTCTCTCGTCACTCTCATGTGACATGTGATCTCCTGGAATCTCACACGGGCACTACAATCACAAACACGCCTCACCTCGGCGAGGAGAGCCCGGGAGGGAGGACAAGCGTGTCCGAAAAAGAGGGAGCGCACCAAGGAGGGAGAGGAAGACGGGAACAGAGAAAAGGGAGCTGTCACCCAAACCACACTGACGGCAAGATCCACCCAATTTTGTTTGTTTGTGTTTGTTTGTTTGTTTTTGCCTCCCTCGGCTTTGGACGGAAGTGATGACAACAACAGGGACCATTCATCCTCCTGCACGCTTTCTTTTAGGTGATCCAGATCGTCCTCTGCCCTGCAGCTCGTTACGTTTACACCCAGGAAAAAGCACCAGCTTAGTCGTTTTGATATTAATCTCTACACTAAAACTACAAACACAAACAGTAGAAATGTATACATAATATGGTCGAGCCCACTGAAGGTCACCAAGGTTAAGATTGGACAGAGAACCACACCATGCCATGAGGATGCAATCATAGACAGGCTATAAAATTGGAATTTGAGACCTCTATATTAGTCTATACTGGTCTAATAGATCTAGAGAACAACTAGACTACTCCACACTGTACTGCTGTTACAGATGGTGAGACAGCACAGCGCTAAGATTAGTCCGCAACCATGAGAGGGTAGAGTTGAACTACAGTAGAGAGCTAGAGCCTCTATGGTAAACAACATGCGTTTACCAGACAGTGTTGTTTCTACTTGAGTAAGAGTCGACGTCACCGTATGTTTTCTTCTTTTTTTCCTTTGTTCTAGAGAGCAGAGTGAGAAGACTATAGGCTAAGACTGGAGGACCAGATGCAGAGTCTACTGTTTAGTTTCTATGGTGGCTAGACTACTCTGATAGTCACCTCCGGTCACCAACCCTCCTGATGTCCAACACTCCTGTGCACATTCAAAAACAAACAGACACACACAAACAAACAAAATCAAACAAATGGCAGCAAACAGCACATCCGTGGGGATGAAATAGTGGACATTAAAAGACATAAAGTGGCTAAAATCATTTTGTTTCGTGGAGGAAAAAAAAGTTGATCATAGCATAGTCATGAGATGTGTATACAATCCCCCTCCCGCTCAACAAAAATGGGTTTTGCTTATTGTTACTTTGGCAGGATGTTTGACACTAAAAGACTGTTTTCACGGTCCTCCAATGAGGGGCGACTTCTCGTTGTACTGACCCAAAATCTGACTTTGAGAAGTTTACGTACGAGCATGATTTGTGACATCACAACTAGTCTGACAGCTGAAGTTGACATCAAATGAACAGTATGTTCTCAAATCAACACCCATTGGTGATGTTTTCTCATTACAACCTGCTTCAGACAGTGGACCAGGTGCTGGGTAACTGCAGATAAAAGGAGAATACATTTAAGATCCAGGACGTGGTAATATATTACATGAAAAAAAACAGCTTTCCTCTTGTGGTGTTTAGTTGCAAATGGTTATTTACCCAAATTATCAGAAATTATATTTAATATAATATATTTCATAGCCTAGTATGTAAATTAAACAAGTGTGGAAACCTGAAACTTTAATGCGCTGAGATTGTACTTTTTTTTGTGATGTAGCAAAAAATATCTGTAATTTTGAGAATTTGTATTGAGGTAATTTAACTTTTTTTTGGGGGGGGGGGGGGCAGACACAAATTAATATTCAATAACATTTATATGTCATAAAACATTTAACTTAAAAAAACAAACACTTTCTTTATAGAGAGATGTGAAGATGTCAGAGGCATAACCTCTCCACACTCACAACAAGGTAACAGGGATGAAGCTGAATGTAATTCCAAGAGAGGTTTATGAAATCAGGGCAATCCCCTTTGACCAACTACCTGCCGGCCATGCAACAGTTAGCCGAGCGCACTGCCTGTCACAGCCTGAGCTGGAAACACACTTAACGCAACATGGCGATTGGGCAGCACTCAACATCTCTGAGGAGCAACTCAAGCTTGTTGACTCCAATCCTATTAGTTAGGAGAGCCAAACTAATCACAGATGGGGTTATCCTGCCTACCCCCTCTTCTTTCCACTCAGGTCAGCATGGAAACGGTTAACGGGGGGCCGCACGTATGCCTGATGCAACTCTGCAAAGAGCTCTGTGACTTCGTTGTAAACCTCTCCGCTGTGCACCTTGGAGCTGCAAGTGAATGGAAACTTTGTCTCACAAAAGGTGCAGTTTGCACCGGCCGTCACTAACGTTACAGATAGCAGGAAGCTGGAAGGGCTTCCAGAGGGGCAGCTAACAGAGCAGCAGTAACATAAATCACAGTAAAAACCTGCCTTCCTAAACTGGTCAAAACCGGGCCGCATCTGTCCTTCAACACAATAAGTACCAATGAATTCCTCTGCAGCACTGTATTTGCTCTTCAGCCTCTGGGCCGTGCAAAGCTCTGTCAATTCCAGTGCCGGAGCGGTTCAGTCGGTCACAGCATGGCACATTCTTTCTGTTGCCACTGGAGAACTTTTCTCTCCCCTCTCTCACAGGATAACCTGTTAGCATGCGAGAGAGGTAGAGGGGGGCAGGGTGAGCAGTCTAAAAAGACCTACTCTACTCACCATCCAACCCCTGTGGCTGATCACTGAGCCCTCTCCACACCAAACACACATTCTCTGAGGCTGCCACAGCCCCCGCCGAATGCCACCGACACACCCAACTCAGCCACAAGGGCCCCCGCCGCGGCCCACGAGGCGACGCACAGTCAACGAATGCAAAGGTTAAGAGGAGAAATTAAAATAAAAAAAAGGTGGGAATCATCATCACCTCTTCCATAAATCACAAGTTGCGAGGCGATGTGAGGATGAACCGTCAGTATCATGACCTCTGCTATCTGCGACTGCTTATGCCGTCTTGATTTCTGATATCCAAGAAATGATTGTAAATGATGTGCATTGTTATCTTCCTTTTTCTTTTCTTCTGTGACAGAACCATTCTTCAACTGTGTAGGGGAGAGGGGGGGGTCACTATGGAAACAAACCCCATGGCGAGTTAGTGGCGTCCAACCATGATGCCGCTACTTGTCATAGATGTTGTGCCTGTGAGTGACACTATAGCAGTAGGGCACTGGGGAAACTAAAAGAATACCAAAAAATACATTCTGTTTGACTTCTCCATCAAACAAATTCCACCCTTCTTAATTTAGGATTCATCATAACAAACATTTCTCATTTCCCTGCAACTTTCTACAGCAAATAACGGGTTCTTTCCCCTCTTTTCGCCTTCTTTTTTTCTTATTTCTTTCTTCGGCACCTCCACTTATTCTCTAAAGATTTGAGAAGGTGCATCGCTCGGAGCACAAAAGGGGAAAGAAGAAATAGCCTCCCCTCATTTCAATACAGTGACTAACCAGCAGCCATCCCCACTCCCACAGAGGAGAGAGGCGGGGGCAGTGGTCCCTATGGCGACCAACGGGCCACATTGTTCCCAGTCCGACCCACATTCATTACTGACAAAAAAGACACACACATGCACACAATCACACACACTGCAACACAGGCGATTAATGAATTTTAAGTTACAATCCACATAGGTGAAAGGCCTGGCTTCAACATCATTATATTCACAGTTTTATTTTTCCACAGGAAGATGGAAGGAGTATGTTTTCTGCTTTTACACCTTGATGGTTTCAGGTTGCATTTCTGGTTCCATTGAGAAACTTTTTTTGGGGGGGGGGGGGGGGGGGTATTATATGCCTTGGGTCAGAAAAAAAAAAGCATAAAGAAAGTTTTGGTTCCCTCTTGCTCGAAACCAAATAAAAAATGGTCAGTGAGAGCAACCATGTCCGGCTCCCCTTGTTTCTATGGAAATTCACACTGGGTGACATTTTCCTGCCCGTTTGGCTGCCGAGTGAAGACAGAGCACATTCTCCCATGTGTCTCCACTGTCGACTACCGACTCAATCATGTAAAGTGCTCCCATCTGAGTTGTGGCAGCGGACACAGACTTGGTTTGAGAAAAACATCGGCATAGGGGAACCTCAGTAAACATACAAAAAAATGCAGCAATGATACACTTCTCCAGCGGATTATTGCAAAATCCACTAATCAAACACTGAGCAATGGGATTAGTAAATACAGAGAACTCACTGTTTTTGAGTCCAACTCGTGCCTGGTTTGGGCCAAAACTTTATCCACGCCGGCCTGATCAACAAAGGTGACGAATCCAAACCCTCTGCAGACATCACGGAGGGGGAGAAGGTATTAATGACACAGAAACTGATGGGGACATGTAATGATACGTTATGAGCAGAGAGGAACCACAGAGGTCAGATAAACTTTCAGCTCCGGCGCAGAAGCCGGCCTCACAGTTCCCTCACCTCGAGCGCTTAGTAACCGGATCTCGCATCACCATACACTCCTTCACCTCGCCGTACTTGCAGAAGTACTCCTTCAAACCCTCTGGAAAAACCAAACAAGGTGGAGAGAACACACGTTAATTCATGAATCAAGAGGTTAACAAGAAATGTCAACTTTTTAATGATCAAATCAGCAAAGGAGTTTGGCTACAGAGACTCAAACTTTTTCACTCGGCTGAGATTTTTCTCACCAAAGTTCATGATTTATTTTGATTAAATCAGTCAAACTAAAGTCAAAACTTTATGAAAAGTGAACAATAATTCCAACTAAAATGTATCATTTTAGTTCATAATATAATCAGAATTCCACCTTTCTAAAGAGCTTTTAAGAATCCCTCATTCATTCTATGGTAGTTCTGAATGGGTGCATTCATTCTGGAGTAGGATTCATACTCAAAAAAGGGAAAACAAATAAACAAATCCAATGTAAGCAAGCAGGAATATTAATAAATACAGCTTTTAAAATAAGTTTCCATTAGTGCCATCTGATCCATGCCAGGAGTTTTAAAGACAGATAGTGTCATTATTGTGAAAGGAAGCAGTGGAAACAGATTTACCTTGTGTTGTTTGCCAGCTGAGTCCACCTATGAACATTTTGCTGTGGAAAAAAAGAGAGAAAACATCATTATTTGCATATTCATAAAAGGAGGATTCAGGTTTATTCATATTTATAGATTATAGAGTCAAACCAATTTGGTATTGAGGTTTTTAAAGTGTAAAGACGTATTTTGAGAGTGTATAATTCCTGGTTTTAGATGAAGGCTCAGTGTGGAGGTGTGTGAGTCTGGCTGCAGACCAGACCAGAGTCCCTCTTTGCAGAATGCCCGGTTTGTTCCTGAGCAGATGTCGGGAAGAGAGTTTCTTTAAAGTTAGTTTTTTTCGTTACCAGGGGTCGTGAGGGGAGTCCGTGGTGGACAGGATGATCTGGCTCCCTTCCGTCTCCATTCCGGGTCCTCGCTGTGTGTTGTGAGTGAGAGCTGCGTGTGTCCGAGCCGAGCCGTGCGGGAGAACAGATTGAGTGAGAGGAGCTGGGCGGGTTTGGCCCGGGGTGACAGAGAGGGGAGCGGGCCAGATGCAGGCTGGGACAGACTCCACCTCCTCCTCCAGTCAGTCAATCCCGCTGCTGTCTCTCTCTCTCATCCCACACCACCGAGGCACGCGGCCCCGGCGTCAAGGCTTCCGCTGCCAACCGCGCCGCTTCCGCTGTACCCTTCCAAAATAAAAGTCCAGTGCCGTGTTTTACAGAGAGAAGTGACCTTTCGGGCTGTCAGAAGCAGGGATGTGCAGTAGGTCTACTTGCACATATTTCAAAGAACTCTGTAAGTTTACATACAAGTTAAATGTCACTGTTGAGCACTCTTTAGCTGAAAGTAGCTAACTTAAACAATACGATATCCAACCAAGGCATACAGACTGCTCCAATTAGCTGAACAATAGACCTAGAACAATTTGCTTGTTTTGTATTTTCTACTCTGAGTGATCACAGTCTTTCCTTGGATGAACCTTTAGTCCTGCTCTCTAAATTAAAATGTCTTAAAAATTAAAATGTCTTACATTGACGGTCTTTGGGGTGGGTTTATAGACCAAGGAAATCACATCATTTAATTTAATTTAATGTCAGAGTTGCAGAATTTTTTTTTCTAAATATTTGATATTAACTAAATATCTATATAGTACGGTGTAATTTAAAACATAACTTTTTATAATGGTAAAACGTTTATTCATAAGGCAAAGACATATTTCACAGAGAGCTATAAAGGAAACACCTCACTTGCTAAACAGCTATACGATGTAAAATAAAAGCTAAGTAATTTGAAACAGATTATGATATCCAGAGGTTCCTAACTAAACCCTGTGTACTTAAGTTTCAAACATGAAGCCTTTTGTATGAAGGCAGAATCTCATAACTTCCTGTCACATTCTGTCTGATTTTAATTAACTTGATGCAATTTCCATCCTATATAGGATAAAGTGTTACAGGCACAATTCACAGTTACAAGAACTAATCTGTCTTTGTAATAAAGGCCTAAACTGTCTTGTACACAACATGTACATCCAACTTGTATATATTGTCGGGATAGTGATATTATATGCTTTCAATTCAATCAAAAAAAGTACCACAGACACTACTTTTCTTATAACAGGAAATGTTGTAAGCCTACCTTGGAATGTGTTGTGCTTACAGTGCTCATTAAAAGTTAGTCCGGCCACAAAGTGAATCAGTTTCACAACTATTTGCCAACAGTTAGTTAAGAAATGACTTATTAAGCCTCAATTCCAGTAGCAAGCTTTAATCAAATGAAGTCAACATAAAGTCATACTCTTTTGATATACCCACAGGCCCTTGTAGTGTGTCTGAGGTGCTTGAATGACAATTTATGGTTTGTTATTTATTGTTGGATTTTTCAACCTTCATTCATTACTGATAATAACTGATCTATAACTTCACAAACATTACTGTTCCAATTCACCAACGGGCATTTTGTTCAGTAACTTTAAGTGAATGTCGATGCAGTGTTGATTCATATCCGTGTTCTGCTTTTACAGCTATAATCATCCCCAACAATGTGTCCCTCTGTCTTAATACACCTTCCATATTGCAAACCGGCTTATGCCATGTGGTGTATAACAGGAGGTTTGTGTGCTGTGTGCTCATTCATTGCCGGGGTTTAAGTATCTAATTAGTACCAAAGCCAGCTCCAGCTAATCTTCTCAACACTGACTCAACATGTGACCTGCTAACAAACGTTAAGGCCAATCAATGGCTTGAGCAACACAGACAACAACCGCTTTGACTTACGGTGAGTGTAAAATGGCTGCTGGCCTACCCGAGGCTCAGGGTTTGGTGCAAAGTTTGGAAAGTCTGGATATTTTTGAGTGTACTGACAGTGCAACACACTTACAGTGCTGGTTATGTCTCCGCAATACACACATACCTGTAACACGATCATGTTCAGAGCAACACCACAAGCTCAGGGTGTGTAACCCAGGATGTTTGGGCACAGATTTAGATTCATGATTGTCCTCACTAACACAGTTTCACTGAGTGCTGCAGCCAGTGTCCTGCCTGCACACTTTATCCTCTGCAGATGAGAAGATGAAGCTCTGGAAGTGGGACAGGGGCTATTTGGACAGGAATTAAGGGGTGTGTTAAATTTCTGCATGCATGATCAATGGGGTTGAATGGTGGGGATGGGGCTGGGGTAGAGGGGAGGGCGCTAGGCTGAGAGAGAGAAAGAGAGAGAGAGCTAGCGACGAGCACACAGGCAGAGGCAGCCAGCAATGTCTCACTAATGAGAGATGGACACTGTGGATTGTATCTCATTATCAATCAACATAGCTTTGAGTTCTCTGGAGAGGGAAAAGCAAGTCCTCATGTGTGCTTGCATGTGGCCCATTTCGATAAACCCAGCTTGTGTGGAGGAGCATTAGTCACAGCCGTATCTGAGCTGTTGGAAATCCACACACATTGCCCTCTGTCCGTTTTGGTGAGGAGTTTCCTCTGAATAGTACAATGGGACTTAATTACAGGTCAGTGGCATGTCTCAGGGAGATAGAGGGAGCTCTGTTACGCTTCCAAATACAGTATAATGCCATCTTCCCAAGGGTGGGGTTGGGTAACAAGAGCTCTACACAAAAAGGTGCTGATAGGCTGAACCTGAGAATGGTATAAGGTGATCCAGGCAGAGAAAGTGAGCGTTTTACACTGAAAGAGAGAGAAAAGATAAAGGACTACATTAACTCTCAAAGGTTTTCTCCCATTCAGTTTGCCCTCTTTACTTCCCAGTCCACTTCCAACTTATCATTCCTGCCAACTTTCTTTGAGAAAAAACAAGAGGGGGGGATCAAAGACAACGAGATCATGAATTTGGAAATCAAAAAGTCTGATTCAGAGAAGTCTACATAAAGTTAAAGAAGAAAGTTCTGAGTTTATTACCACCTGTGGGGGAAGTTGAAAGAAATGACAACAAACATACTCACAGTGCCTTTTTCTAAAAGAATAGTCAGGCAGTCTTTAAAAACAATAACCGACATGAACTGCACAAAATTGATATTATAGTTGCATTCTGTGACATTTAGACTGCCTGGTCGTTCAAACCATGGAAGTGAAAGAAAATGTGTTTTTGTGGAGATGAGTGGTAACAAAGTTAAGACAGTGAGATAAACATAGTTAAAATATCAACAGGTGAGCAAATGGGCTGTAAAATAACATAGTGGTAATTGCAGTCATGTCTTTTTCCCTCTTAGCTTGTGACCCAATATAATAAGATGTTAGTTGTAAAGATGGGACCTCTCCTCACATTTCACATGTTACTGAGTTATCAGTTCCACCAAAAACACTTTTCCTGTAAACTTCTCACATGGTTTCATTTAATTAACTGTTTGAGGACAAAAGTGGTAAAAACTTAAGATACAAAATAAATTGTGTACAGATTAGTATCACAGCACTTTATTATTTATCCTTCCTATCACACTAATCAAACAACCCCCCTAATTTGTCTTGTGACCCTTTGGAGATGGCCTGACCTCTAGGATGGAAACAATTGGACTTAACTACCCGACTGCATATGAAGTAGTTAAAAGAAGCTCCACTTTAACCGTCTCCAAGAACAACATTCTATTCACACACTAATTATTACAGTCTAATATGATATACAAAAATGTGTCAGTCATAAGGCTAATTTTCTGTTGAACCTTTACTTTTAAATACTGTAAATCTGGCTGATAATGATTTTTACTAAATACAGAGTGATTGAAGAAACACTGTGTGCACTCAACAGGCACTAACTTTAGTAACTTTGATGTAGGGACACGTCCTGAAACTGTGCCGTTCAGATGTAAACATGACACGACAGCGCTCCCTAGTGGCGCGTAGGATAGATCAAGCCATATTTTTGCTCAGTCAATCTAATGTTGGTCTGTGCCTATATTTAATACATTTATAACTACATGCTTCAACATTAAAGTTTGGAATACCGATAATTTTAACAAAATGGTCCGAAGGACTTTCTCTGTGTCCTAAAACTCAGTTTGACTGTTACATCAGAAATGTATACATATATAAATACACCACACAACTTTTCTCTTATGTTTTCTCTATTTGTCTTCTTTGCCTGCTTTGAGAGGTGATCTGTTGACTCTGCAGCCCTGCACTCAACTGCAACATCCCCTCACGTTCATTTATTGTTTTTAAATTGCACTTTGGTCACTGTTGGGGACTGAGGGAGTGGGGACAAAGTTCACAGGACGCATGTAAGAAGGAGGGGGTGAAGAGGAAGGTTAAAAAAAAAAGAAAATTGACCTTTGAAAGCAAAACAGCAGGTGGAGAGCTAAAACCAGGCAGCTCAGGACGCATTGGGAAATCTAGAGGGGAAAAATTAAAGTATTGGTTCTTTTAAGCTGAAGAGGGACTGAAAATATAATGAGGCCTAACGCTGCCTGTCTGGCTGTCATTTGAGTGTGCGAGTGCACATGAGAGCAGTGTTTGTTTGCGAAGCGGAGGTGAGGTAAGGCATCAGAGTAATGGAAGAGAGGTTAGTGGAGAGGGCCGGAGCCGCCAAGGCGAATCCGAGCCGTTTGACCGCCCTTCAGGAGCAGCTGATCTGGGCACTGCTGGAATCTGGACTGTCCCGAGACATCCTGGTCCAAGCCATAGGGGAACTGGAGCGAGACAGGGCGAGTGCTGGTGCCGAGAGAGGAGAGAGAGGGGATGGAGAGAGCTCCGAGGAAGGAGAAATGGATTTCCCACCGCCTATATTCCGAGAGTTGGAGAAGCTTCTCCCAGAGGAGGCGGCCAAACTGAGGGCTGAAGTTGACCAGCTACTGCAGTAAGTAGATCCCAGCGCTTTTCTGGAAGCTCCATGGAAACAGCAAAATCACCTTAATGTCTCACTAACTGCCAAATCCATCACAGCTATTTGTTTTTGCCTGTGTAGGACCTGACCAGGTAAACTTTGAAAATGCCTTGACTACTCCATCAATGCTGTTTTTGATTTCCTCCTCTTCTCTTTTACCTTCTCTTTGTCAAAACTAAGCAACAGTTTACCCGATAACGTCCCCTCTTTTTCTGTATTCTTCTCAAGTTCCCCTCTCTTCATCAAATCCTCCCTCCTTCTCCTGCTTCTCTGTGTGCCTCTCTCTCTCTCTCTCTCTCTCTCTCTCTCTCTGCAATCTGGCTTCTGAGGCGAATTTAAAAAGGGTTCCTCCTTTGCTAGTTACTAATTACCTACCCCATCATTATTCTCTGGCCATTTCTTAATAAATAAGCTACATGCATAGGTGAAGATTAATGGAGTAGGGCTGGTCTTGTGAGGCTATGTTTACATAAGGCAGGAGCGATATTTCTACATCTTTGTACACCTGTTTTCTGATAATTGGAATACGTTGCGCACGTCATATATATATTGAATGTAGATACTTGCTAAGTACCTGTTTAAAATATATTGTATTTAAGTTTACGGTCTATGTTTGATGTCTTTAATCCGGTAAAGTCAGAGAGTTTTAAAATGTTGTGTATTTTATATGTTCCTGACCTGACAGTTAGAAAGCATTAAATGAGGCTTCATAAACCTTTTACAGTTGTTCCCCTCCAGTGATCTGAAAGGGGTGGACTTTGCACTTGTGTGCTTTCCCTTATCGCTCTCTGTCAATAAGCCGCTCTCTACTTCCTTCTGAGAGGCCACGCTTTATGTCTAATGTTGTGACAAACTGTTAGGCACTTTTCTAGAAAGGGTTTAAATGTAAGAAAAAACGAAAAAACAAAAAACCCCACAAGAGTGTAATGTAAGGTGGGCAATATCACACAATGAGGATGTCTTTGTCTAATAGGGAGGACCCATGGCACGTTGCTAAAATTGTGAAAAGCTACATGCAGCAGCACAACCTCCCTCAGAGGGAGGTGGTGGAGTCCACAGGACTCAACCAGTCCCATCTCTCCCAGCACCTCAACAAAGGCACGCCCATGAAGAACACGAAGAGAGCTTCTCTGTACACCTGGTACGTCAAGAAGCAAGGCGAGATCAGCCAACGTGAGTACACAAGCAGCTGCGGAGCTGCAAAGGCCCTAATTTCTGCTTTCAAACATACATCAAATATCAGTTCTCCAAGTGTGTGAGACTGAAAGAGAGTTGTAAAAAAAAGGGGGGGGGGATTACCATTCCTTTTCAGAATTTACCAATGCCAAACATGGCCTTGGATCTGCAGAGGAGCAAGGAGAAGAGACCAGGAAGGGGCGGAGGAACAGGTTCAAATGGGGTCCAGCATCCCTGCAGATCCTCTTCCACGCCTACGAACGACAGAAGAACCCCAGCAAGGAGGAGAGAGAAGGTTTAGTGGAGGATTGTAACAGGTGAGGATAGTGATGATACAAGGACAAAACAGGATGTTGTTTATCCATCGTATTTGTACAGCGTTGTTGCGTCACTTTGGCACTATGATTGTGTCACTTTGGCACTTTTGGCCTCTTGCTATGATTATTAAAGCCTGTCACACGGTTCTAGGTCAATGAACCCATAACACTGTGTGTGCACAACAGCCCCTGACGTTTAGTAACACACCGGTTGCCACTTCTGTCAGCTAACAACAGAAAACTGAAACTACCATTGGCACAGGCTCTTCAAAACTGGTCAATAGAATTTGGGGAAAAAACATTGCCTGGTCTAATGAGTCTTTTTTTCTGCATTAACATTCAGATGGTAGGGTCAGAACATGAAAGCATGGATCCATCCGGCCTCGTATCAAAGGCTCAGGCTGCTTATGGTTGTGTAAAGGTGTGGGGGAACACTTTGGACCCCTTAGTATCAATTGAGCATTGAGCATTGTTGTTTGTATTGTTGCTGAACATGTCCATCCCATAATGACCACAGTGTACCCATCTTTTAATGGCTACCTGCAGCAGGAAGTAGCCAGATTAATGCTTCATGCTGGATGAGTATCGTCATCGGGTCAAACATTTCTATGTGTCTTTGGTTTATGCCTCCAAAGCTAACTGAGCCTTTTTGTGGAGGCTGACTGGAGGGACAATTAGTACAGTGCACTTCTGGGCAACTTGCCCCAACATCTATTAACTTAACATGATACCTCACTCTCACCGTCAAAATGTACAGGCAAGCGTGTATCAGTGTGCTCTTTCTCCCTCAGGGCAGAGTGTCATCAGAGGGGGGTGTCTTCCTCCCAGCTTGCTGGCCTGGGCTCCAACTTGGTTACAGAGGTCCGGGTGTACAACTGGTTCGCCAACCGGCGCAAAGAGGAGGCCTTCCGTCACAAACTGGCTCTCGACACACCTTATACCAGCCAATCTGCTTCCTCCTCTCACCCCAACCTCCCACTAAGCCCTGAGCACGGTAATACCCTGAAAATGTTACGGCAAGCTGGAAGAGTCATGTATTGAAATTCAAGAGTGAAATCAAAACCTGCCTCCCAAAAAAGGAAGCGAGACAAAGTTGGACTTGCCTATTCCGGATCTCAAGACATTCTTGTCTTTTTCATCCCTTGGGGTTAAAACAATAACCAGCACACTCTTTTAGACATGACCACACTGGTTCTGAAAGTGTTTGCTCATATTTCTCCGTTACCTCATGCTGCATGTTGGAGCCATCAACCAATACATGTGTTTGACGCATTTGTAAAATATGAACCCCATCAGTGTTGTGAGGCCTGACTTCTTGTTTTCCAGGTGTCAAATACAGCCACCAAATCCTGTGTGACAGTGGGAGCTTAGCTAGAGGAAGCATAGGGGACAGAGTGGGTCATCTGGTGGTCAGCCCTAACCAACTGGAGCCCAGCCACACACTCCTCGAGACACATAACACCAAGCTGGTGAGAGCATGTGTCATGGTCCTAGTTTATATTGTAGACTACCTGTATGCACTGCTGCCATCGTAACCGTTGCTGTCCTCTGGTCCCAGGTGTCCAGCGGTGGCTCACTGCCCCCGGTAAGCACTCTGACCTCGCTGCACGGCCTGTCTGCCTCCCCTGCTACGTCACATGGCCTCATCATGGCCTCACTGCCCAGCGTCATGAGCCTGGGGGAGTCCTCACTTCTCATCGGTAACACCGCCTCTCTAGTTTACTGTCCTGTCTATGGAAGAATAAAAAGAAAAACTCAGAGAACAATTTTGTCTTTGACAGGTTTAACCTCCACGCAGCATCAGACTGTGCCTGTTATCAACAACGTTGGGGGAAGTTTCACTACTCTCCAGCCAATTTCATTCCAACAGCAGCTTCACAGCTCTCACCAGCAGCCAATATCACACCACCTCCAGAGTCACATGGGGGCCAGTCCCTTTATGGCAACCATGGCGCAGCTGCCATGTCACAGTAAGACCACAGCAACAAACTGACATGAGTTGAACCGGTTATGTTGGGTGAAGACTCACTCCTCTGTTCCTCATTATAGTGTACAAGTCGGATTCGCCGCAGTACCATACGTCCAGTATGCTGTCTCAAGCCATGGTCATCACCGACAGCAGCAGCCTGGGTACGCTGACCAGCCTCACTGCTGTCAGACAGGTAACAGAGTCTGACGTGTAGGTCGATCTGTTTGAGAATGAATAATCCCGTAAAACTGTCATTGATTTTCCTTTTTCGGTAGATTCTAACAACAGATCCTGAGGAACAGACAGACTCACCATTACAAGAAGACTCTCTACACCTGCAGCCACAAACACCTGTGCCAGGTACACAGCTGTAAATACAGGTTTACTCCTTGACATCTACATACTATTGCAACATCCTTGGGATGACATCATCTAGTTAAGCACATTTCAAAGGGACCTCCTACCTACAATTTATTTTTTACCTTTGGATTTATTCAATTTCATCAGTCCATAAAGTGCTCGTGGAGATTTTAAAGGAGTAGTGCAATGTTTTGCTTTCTTGCCAAGAGTTAGATGGAAAGATTGATACCACTCTCACTTGATGCTGGAGTCAGCAGCCGGTTGAGATCAGATAGTTGCCTAGCTACCCCATGGTGACGACAAGACTCCCAAAAGTCACTGCTCTCTGCCAATAAATAGTACAGCATGTCCCTGATAAACCACAAATTGGCATTTTTACCATACAGCTTTTGTACAGATAAACATGTGTTCATTAGTGAGCTTGAGAGGTGCTGGTCGGTCCATTTAATTAACTTTGGAGATGTTTCCTGGTTTTCAATCTTAAACGGAGGGCCGGCTGGCTTCAGCTCGATATTTAAAAGACATGAGCGGTATCCATCTGCTGATCTAACTATTAAGAAAAAAACCTATTAAGTGTATTTCCCATACATGCATGCATCATCATACAAATAAAATAAATAAATTGCATGCAACATTTACCTTTAAGTTACACAACTGCAGTATTTCACATTAAAAACAATTTACAGGTTTTGCATTATAGCCACCCACTAGACTTGAGTTTGGAGCAGATAGGCAAAAAAACACTAACAAATCCTTATCTTAAGATCTTATCATAAGCACTTTCTTTTATTTAGTTAAATATAGAATGATGATGTCTTCCCAAGCTGATTGTCTAATGTAAACATAGTTTTTACTTCCTTTAGTGGCGATACAAGTTGCCTCCTTCCTCATGGCGACGTTTCAGTAGTACATGTTCAACACATATTTGTTGTAAATTTACAGTGAGCATAATCCAGTTGGGTGTTTACTTATTTTATGAACTGTTCTACTGAGCCCATGCATATTGTAGATATCTTCCTGTGTGATTGATCTCCGTATTCTTTCCACACTTTAGCATAAAATAATTAATCATTTTGACATTGGCTTTACTTAACATATATATGTTGGCTGTCTGTGATTTCAGTGATATGGGCAATAGTCCAAAAGAGACAAACGCCCAATCACCAACTATGTAGCCTCAACACTACATATATGTGATACAGAGACTACAGGCAGTTGGATGTCTCTGTGCTGGAAAGAAGCTAATTGTGCCAAACACTTAAAAGCACAGATTAACAAATTTTTTAATATATTTGTGTGTGAACAGCTTCCTCCGAGGGCCTAGAGATGTATCCCACCTCTCAGACTACAGAAAGTCATCAGTCTCACCTTCTCTCACCTTCACAAACCGACATCAGCTCCTACATCCCTACACAGATGGTCTCTACTGCACAGTAGACGTGCTTTGGCAATGCACTGTCGTGTCTCCTCACTATCAGCTGGACTTTGTGTTTAAGATGGACCGCTACCTCTGATGTAAATTTCCAGAAAACCCTGGAGTCAGGGGCCACAGGGATGATACAGGTTTGATGATTCAAAGACTCTCTGAATCTCCGTAACACTGTAATGCGAACAAGGATTGACATTAGAGAAGACTCACTTTTGATACAACAATAAACCGAAATCAACAGCAAAAAGTATTTTTATTCAAATGTTTGGGAATTCAGAAACTGTACATCAAGTTAAAACTTGTAAACAGCATGTTACCTGCATTTTTCATGTCACTGCCTTGAAATGTCTTTTCCCACTCCTAAATTAGTATCTTTCAAGAAAAGACTATTTCAAGAATAACCATGAGCAATGGAAGCAAAAGAGGTTTTTGTTTAGATACACTTTTACTGTCATTTGTTTACTGCATAGTATCAAAGACACAGCTTCCTAAAATATACTCACATTTTTGGGGGGAAATATATTCTATATGACAAACAAACATCCCAAAACAGTGAAAAATGAGTCATTAGTTCAGTTCAAAGCTTCTTCCTTTGTGTGTAATTCTCTTTGCTTCTTTTTCCGTTTTACTTTGGCCTGTGTGTGTTCCTGCTCACCATTTCTTTGAGCATTATGAGGAGAAACTGCAGAGTCCACCTGCTCACCCTCTTCTTGAGTCTGTTTCCTTTTTTTCTTCTTCTTTTTCTTCTTCACAACATGATTCTCCTGTCCGTCTGCATCTTTCTTGTTTTTATTTATTTCTTCTGGGCAGGGAAGCTCTGCTGATGGAGTGGATGTAGAGAGCAGTGACGATTCGCGTAAGAGATCTTTGAGAGACACCGCTGCCTCCCTCAGCCTGGTCTCCATCTCACTGTCGCTGTCGCTGTGACCAACAGAGGGATGTATAATGTTAAGGGTTATACAAACTCATGAGTTTCTTTAAAAACAAAATAATATGAACCTTGAGCTGGGAACAGGCCGACGCCTCACAGGGGATGGAGGATCATCAGCTGCCAGTCCAGGTACTGACGTAGACAATAGAAGAAATCCTTAAAAAAAAAAAAAAGAGGCAAAAACTAACAAAAACTTGAGGATAGCATGTAAGGAGAGGATGGCTGAATGCCCATAAAAGCATCAAGTACCAAAATATAGATGAAACCTCACCTTCATCATCACATGTTGCCGATTCCACACAGGATGAAGTGTCAGTACATATTTCTGTAATGCAACTGACAGTAACAGGCACAGTATAAGCCAGGTGTAAAACATGTGCGTCTCTTCCTCACAGTATTATGAGATCATTGCATTAAAATGCCAAATTTCTCTACGCGGTCAAACTACTTACCTGTCAAGAAAATCTCCCAACTTTTTAGCAACGTGTGTTCGAAACCCTTGTGTGACCTGGAGGTCGTTGCAATCGTGTTCGTGGTCAGCGACAACAAAACTGTTGCAGAGAAAGACAAACGTCAAACGTCTGATATTCAAATATATGTATGCAATGCATTGTACCATTAATATAGAGTTACGCTGCCCACGTTGCACGTGTATTATATAGCTATAGCTGGGATACTTCAACTAGAATTGAAGGAAGCTAATAAGACACAGAAAGTAGTCGACAGCTAGCTCTTCTTCCTTCCTCATAATGATTTAAAGTCAGAGGTTATGTTGACAAATAGGCTTACCGCTTTGACTGTAGCCCCTTGCTGTCCCCATCTGAAACAAACAAAAACAGTCATCAACAGGTGAAATTCATTATCCATCCATCCATCCATTTTCGGCCGCTTATCCGGGGTCGGGTCGCGGTGGCAGCAGGTTCAGCAGGCCGACCCAGACTTCCCTCTCACCCGCAACACTTTCCAGCTCATCCTGGGGGATCCCGAGGCGTTCCAAGGCCAGCCGGGAGATATAATCCCTCCAGCGTGTCCTCGGTCTTCCCCGGGGTCTCCTACCAGTTGGACGTGCCTGGAAAACCTCTAATGGGAGGCGTCCAGGAGGAATCCTGATTAGATGCCCGAACCACCTCAGCTGACTCCTTTCGACACGAAGGAGCAGCGACTCGACTCCAAGCTCCCCCCTGATGTCCGAGCTCCTTACCCTATCTCTAAGGCTGAGCCCGGCCACCCTACGGAGGAAGCTCATTTCGGCCGCTTGTATCCGAGACCTCGTTCTTTCGGTCACGACCCAGAGTTCGTGACCATAGGTGAGGGTTGGAACGTAGACCGACCAGTAAATGGAGAGCTTCGCCTTCCGGCTCAGCTCCCTCTTCACCAAGACGGACCGGTACAGCGCCTGTTTTACTGCTGCAGCCGCACTGATCCGCCTGTCGATCTCCCGCTCCACTTTACCCTCACTCGTGAACAAGACCCCGAGATACTTGAACTCCTTCGCTTGGGGTAGGCAGTTTGTCCCCACCTGGAGGGAGCAATCCACCGGTTTCCGGCAGAGCACCATGGCCTCAGATTTGGAGGTGCTAACTCTCATCATCCCTGCCGCTTCACACTCGGCTGCAAAACGCCCCAGTGAATGCTGGAGGTCACGGTCCGAGGAGGCAAACAGGACCACATCATCCGCGAACAGCAGAGATGCGATCCCGAGACTCCCGAACCGGATCCTCTCCGCCCCCTGGCTGCGCCTAGATATCCTGTCCATGAAAGTCACGAACAGGACCGGTGATAAAGGGCAGCCCTGGCGGAGGCCAACACCCACCGGGAACGTGTCTGACTTACTACCGAGGATACGAACACAGCTCCTACTGCAGGCGTACAGAGACCGGATGGCCCGTGCCAACGGGTCCGGCACCCCATACTCCCGCAGCACCCCCCGAGGGACCCGGTCGAAAGCCTTCTCCAAGTCTACAAAGCACATGTAGACTGGTTGGGCAAACTCCCAGGACCCCTCCAGTAGTCTTGCGAGGGTAAAGAGGGTGAAATTCATTAAATAAATAAAAAAGGGTCTCAAAAGGGTTTGAATGGAGTAGCGAGCTCAGTTGTTGGTGCCGACGGATAAAACCAGAACACCGACTGCGAGAGGTTAAAGCCAGCTAATGAGCTCTGAAGTCCAATGAAATATAGTATATGCTTGACAAATATGTAACTTTAACCAACGTTCAATTACAATCAGTCAGCACCTCTGCATCTGTTAAGCATCATGTTGGACTTCTCAACAGGCTAATGTCGTATCTCCATTAGTTCATCTGTCTGTACAGAACTATTCACTCCTCAAAACACAGAAGATCGCTCACCTTTCTTTGTGACACTTCGTGTCTCCCAAACGGCCTCCTGGCATCTTTTTAACACTTCTTCGTCACTACTGCTGGAGTCAGAAACACCAACCACCTTTTTAGCGGGGGCCGCCATGATAACGCGTGTGCTGCTGCCGGTGTTGTCTTTTTGAGCTGAGGATTCTGGGTAATGCAGTCTGTTCGTCAATGTGTGGACAGAAACCAGGCTTTTTACTCAGATTTGTGTTTTTATTCATCACTGTCTTCATACAAAGTGTTTGATCAAGACCAGATCAGATTGGAAATAAAACCAGTCAAGGCAATTCTATTTAAATCCTTACTATACTCACAGAGGAAGTCAAACATCTCCAAAAACAAGAGCTGTGTAAAATTGGGCAATCCATAAAAAGATAAAACAATGTAATAGATGTCCCAGTTTACATTTCTAATACGAGGTTAACAAATGACATGGAAATATGACTATAGTCATGTGATATCCAAAATATTAAGTGTTCAAGAACTATCCAAAGCTTTATGAGTTTAAGAACGTCAGCAGGCACAAATATAGCAGATTTAGGGTAAATTTACATATATTAAGGCGTTTTTTTGTCTTGGGCAGGCCACATAATCAATCATGTCACATAACTAAGTTTACCGTTCAGCTGGAAGATAGAAAAGCCCCAAAATCCCTGATAGTTTACTTATGATTTCATTGTTTTGCAGTTTGCCATTTTTATTTACAATAAATCTGATATGACATGAATGTATTATTTGTAAAATAAGCCAATAGAAAAAGAGTCTTCACAACAGGTTGCAGAACTGATACATACATTTTTTGGGTCAGCCAAGTAGTATTTTAGTGCAGACAAGGTGTCGCCACTTCTCAAGGCATTTAGATCATCCGATGTTCCTCACTGACAGATACTATGACAAAGCAATGCACAGTCTTTCTAGCTCTTACAACAGCAGTGCTGCTAACCAGCGGTCTAACATACATCCATTTAATCCAATTGATAATAAAAAAAGAGGTTCTACTGCTGTCCAAGTGCATGCCTGATAGCACACTTGTGAGTTATAAATACCCTACATAAGGGGTTGCCACTGTTTTTTTAATTGTAAAATGCAAATTGTATAAGAGTAAATAAGAGTGTTTCACACAAGGCAGTACTGCAATATGTTTTCTCTTCCCCTTAGCCATACAGGTGGATGATGCACAAAGGTCTCTTCAATACATTTAAAAAAACTAAAAACAAACACCTGGATATAAGGCACATGGAATCAATGTTATAAAGTACAGTTAACAGATCATTTGTCTAACATTTGAAAACGACCTTTAGACTATTCCAGTGGTTTTGCATTAATTAAATGCATTGCATAATAATAACAATAGCAATGCTAGCCATTTACTAATTATTTCCTACCCTTTAGGCAGCTGCTGATTTCCATTCATGTCTGTACAAAGGGAAAATCTAAGAAATGGAAGTGGCTAATGAGACTCCCAAACTTTCAGTGAATAGAATGCAATTCAACAGCACATCAGCCGCTTAAATAACGTGATACAGATTCACCAAAATGAGCATTGCAAGCTTAACTAAGGGAGAATTTATTGCAAGGCTGTTGTGCACAATAGCATTACATTGTTCAGGTGTACCTAATAAGACTGGAACCATGTGTATAATAAAAACATTACACAATATGTAGTTAATGCGTTACCAATATGCAAAGCCACCAGTATAGTCCTTAGAACTATGAGAAGAGAAACATGTCAATTTCTGCATCTATCAAACTGCCTGATTAAAAATAGATCAACTACCAAACTACATCAGTCTAATGTTGTGTTGTGTGCTACTGTGTATTTCATTGATAGATTGAGAACCTGAGTGCAGAGCAGCAGAAGATACACTCAGCAACCAGTTTAATAGGTATACCATACCGGTGGAAAATAAGAGTGGGATTCCCAGTGCTGTTGTGCCAAATAAGTCAGGAAGAATCACCTCAAGGGGTAAATAACTGTGTGCTTACACATTGGAGCGGTATATCAAATAGTTTGAGACATGGCATATAAAGCAAGTCCAGGAACTCAGATTAGGCTGTTATCTTGATATTTCCATGTATCACAGTGTAGAACAATAGAACAAACACTAGATGCCCAGGCGACAGCCAATTACGTTGTAAAAAACTGTTATGTAAAAGATATTAGCAGAGTGAACAGCTGACATCATGAAAAGAGCTCATGCTGTTCTTGAACTTAAAAAAAGTCCTACTTAAAATGAGATTGGTCAATCTAATGTTCCCTATGAAACCAAACTTAAATATCTGACACAAACAGTCCCAATAATTGACAACTGATAGTAGATATTTAAGCAAGAATGAAACCTTAAACAATGTCAACTAATGCTACATGATCATCTACGATTAACAATACTGTAAAACATCTAGTTAATGCTCGCTTTTCCTTACGGGAAACACAATTGTCACTTGCGAAAGTTGTTTTCAAAAAACATCAACTGATGACAACTACATACTAAAATAAATGAAGTTATAACTAGCACAGTCTAAAGGCTTTGCCATGAGAGGTCTTTGACTCAAAGTGTCCCTTTCCAGCAGAGACGGCAAGAAACTTAAGGCAAAAGTGAAACATGAGACTTGTATGACAAACCGAAAGACGGAACAAAAAGGTTTCAGTCAGATTTAACAGAAATATTTGACTGAACATTTCTCGGAGTCACAGAAACTGAGCTCAATGAGTTACTGATGAATGGAGCCATGATTTCATATGAAGGCAGATTTGGTCCGTTGGTTCTGAAGAATGTGGTCGTTTGGTGGAATGTCAACAAAGGAGAGAATACTTCTGTCCCCCAAAAAGAAGGTTTTGGGTGGTTGTGATGCAGGAAGTATTGCAAACATTATCCCCTCAGGTATTACAGACCACCATTGTAGGCATAGTCTGCCTTGTTGTGCATGATGAGTTTGTTGTCAACAAAGTAGAAACTGTCTGATCTGGTCTCGTAAGGGTGCGCCACCATTTGGCGAACTGGAAGGGAATAAGGAAGAAAAGAGTGAAGGAAGGACAGATGAAACCAAGATTATTATGTGGAAATATGCATGCAACAGCATTAACATCCGTGGTTGAGTAAAATAAACTCACTTAGGTCATCGGGAAGCTTTGGAAACTCATAAATGTGTTCACACGTGTTGCGGCTGTTGGGAATGCAAAATCCAAAGTCAAAGTCAAAGTTCTTCAGTAGGCGTCCCTGGAAGTAATGCCTCTCGATCATACGAAAGCTGTTAATGGGCCGGTCGCCCACTGTGAACTCCACACTGAGGTTTAGAAACACAACAAGAAAACATTTATAACAATTCAGTTATGAACATAAAAGTCTGATTATTATGCTCTCAGTTTATAAGATTAAGAAAGTTACGGTTAATTTACTTACGTTGCACCAACTGTGCACAGTTTTAGGAAGGCTGGTGTAAACTGATATCGCACAAAACGCCCTGCACTGATGTCTACATCGCCACTCTCTTCTTCTCCCTCCACAGGACCTAATATTAAAAACATGTTTAGCTGGCTTGAACATGTTTAGGACCGGCAAAAATGACAATAATTAGAATTTTCATTTGTTGAAAAAAGTGTTAGAGCAACTGGGCTGAAAAGGTGAAATAAAGTGATACTGGAAGATACTGGTATATGCTACATGCTAGAATCTGAATCAGAACCATTTATTGCCAAGTAAGTTTGCACATAAAAGGAATTTGTCCTGACGGGAGGTGCAAAACATTTAACAACATTTAACAAAGAACATATAACAATAAACATGTAACAGAGTGCAATAAAAAGGGAGCATGGACATTTACAAATGGGTGTATTGAATATTTACAGTTGGATCTACAGAGAATACAAATTAAAGTTAAAAATAAAAAATAAAAATAAGTAAAGTGCACGGAAAGTAAAGTGCACTATTGCTCAACATGACATTAAAGGTTATGTATTTGAAAACAATTATAGAAGTTATAATTCACCAGATATAAAAAAATAAAAATAAACTGATGACATTGCTTGCATTTCATATAGGTTGGTTGTTTGTCAAATAAAGGTTTACACATGTTGTTCAAAATCAGAATATATTACATGTTGCTTTAAAATGGCTACTACTTGTGGGACTTTCTGTTCTTTAAATACATTTCTGGTGAGACACCATGCCCCTGGGAAAGACTGCCATTCTCGTGCTTGGTGACTGTGACACTGGGGCTATAACTGAAAAAGCATCCGCGTGTCTGTATACATCCTTCTTCAAACTGGACAAGTTAGACAAAACAACTGTTATTGAGCTGCTATATCGCAAGGAAGTGTAAGAAGACAATCAATAACTCTACAGAACTTTGTCTGAGTGAAACAAATCTTCCAGAGAAACACCTTTGTGAGCTTTGTGTGGGAGAAGTTAATATGTCACTTACTGTTGTTAGGAGGTTTGGCAATCTCAAACAGCACTGTTCCTGTCTCCAGATCACGGATTTTGAAACGTGTGAAGTCAACGTTGTAGATATTGTCTTCAGGTTTGCACAGATAGTCTGGAATATGAATAAGAAAAAAAATGTTGTTTAGACAAACAAAACATATAGCAATTTGACAGCGAGCAAGTAACCATTAGCCATCAGAGGTACTTCTTGGATATTTATTTACCAATACTAAAATAAAAGGTTCATCCTTCCTTTGAAAACAGAGATATCGCTTGATGAGCAACTAGGGTTTCAGTATCTCTTTTCTGCTCCCTGCACCTTGCAGAAGTTGTGAGTAATACTATAGCTCAGGGCTTCTAGCTTTTCAACACAGTGTTGTGATAGAAAAAGGGAAGTAATGCCATTGTTGTCTAGTCCGGGAAAGGTCAAAGAAACAATGGAAGGCATTAAGCATTCGCTGCAACTGTGGTAGACTGGGTGTCCTATGACTCAGATGGTTGAAGCACGGCAATTAGTTACAAGCTTGGTGGGGGAGGTGGTCCCAATTCCAGGAGACCAGAGAGAAAGGGGCCAAACAAATATTGGATTAAATTACTTAAAGCTGCACTTGAGGCCAAACTCAAAACTGGTGTTTTGTGGTGAATATACCTGCATTTTTTAGGTGGAAATGTTATAAGATGGCAGTAGGTGTTCAATGCTGTTTGTATTCCCCCAACTGGCCAGAAAACATCTAATAATACAGGGGGCCCTGGATAATATTCCTTCTCGGTGGCCCGAAGTCCTTGCTACGCCCCTGGATGTATCCTACTTTTTTGGGGAACGCTAAAGAGTTAAGATGCCCAACTCACAACATAGTTAGACATATACTAACCTTAAAGCTACCTGTTTGACCAAAATAATTATGTGACTATATTCATTAGAATTAATCGACACATTGGTCAACTGATCTGAAAACTCGTCACTTAGCCACCATTAGCATCGGGTATATGGTGCCCGTTTAGTCGGTTTAACGACTTAAATTAGGACCAAGTTACACGTAACTTACCCTCCGTGACTGCCCGGAGACCCAGGACATTGTCCGGGGTAATATCTTTCCCCATAGCCCGCAGTTCATCCTCTGTGACCACAGGCCACTTCTCCGTCTGACTGCGCCTCGACTTCAGCTTCTTCAGCATTCCTCCACCTGTCTGTCGCTCCCTGAGCTTTGCCTCCGAGCCGGGGGTGTCTGCGTCCGTCTGACTCTTGCTGACTGTCGGTGCCGATTTGTTTCGCGAACCGTTCATACCAGACACTGGCGCAATAATGTAGTCTTTTTCAATATTGTTATTTGGGAGCGACTTGACAAACTGCGGGTGTAATTTCAAGATGGCGTAAAACGTGTATGGGAGACAAAAAAGGGAGGTTGTGATTGGCTAAGAGCAATGGATATTGTCATAGTTACCGATGGGGTACGAATGGTTTAAAGCCCAGGACGTCCCGTTTCGTTTTTTTTTTTTACCATGTTGTTTCGTCTACACGCTCTGGCTTACCACCCTTTCCGTTTTGTCGAAAGATATTATCATTCAATGTTTTCTGTTAGGAGAACAGGATCTAATTGTATTAATAATTTGACTATTGCTGAGTCTCGTGTGTAGCACGCGCAGCACCGCAATTAATGTCCAGTGCGTGGCGCTAGAGCATCTCTCCGGGCGGTGGACAGATTTGTGTTGACGGAAGTTGCCACGAAAGAAGTGGCGCGCAGGCGCAGCGATGGTGCGAGTGAAGTCCAGGTGAAATGTGCTCTTCGTGTACTATTTGTTCATATTGTGTGTGTGTTCACAGCTCGTTTCTGACGTCACTTCTCCGGTTGCTAGGTATTTACTGTGCGAAGTCAACGTTCAAGACCGGAGGCACTTGTTGCTGCTGGATGACCGAGCGGTTGCGGTGGCAGTGAAGGCAACGGTGGCCCGCACACACGGGGACTACGGGGCCGCTCTCTGCAGCATCGGGTTCTCCGGTAAGCAGTGGCGAGACGTATGTAAAGTAGAAAAATCACAATCAAGTCAAAGGCTTTAATTGAAATTACAATTGCATACATATAGCAATGGCATGTAGGCCTATCGTTAGGCAAATTGTAAACACTAAAAGTACTTGTGCAGCAGAAGGGCCACAATCTGCGTTATACTGTTATTTTGTTACTTTCTTTTTTAAACTGAATTAATTTAGAATTGCTGCTGCATGAGCGTGTTAACAACATTTCTATGTTGGCCATTGTGGCTGGCCATTTTAGCTTTTTTACACTGTTATATAGTTTAATCGAGAATAATTCATCCCATTTTTTAAACTGATAGATTACAATCTTAAAGTGCCAAGTAGTACCAAAACTGTCAGATGTGGAGTATGAAATTGAATTGTAGCATCAATGGTGAGTTAAGTAAACAGATTCCTGCCGTCCACAACTACTTTTTTTTAGATACACAAACACTTTAGTGCTGAAGTAATATCGTTCACACAAAACACACTAGATGCAGGGTCTGTTTAGATGGCTTAATATGAGAATGTTAAGTATTCCCCTCAACTCATGATGATGATATTGCTCTTAAATGAATCACTAATTAAACAATACTGTTCGGACATTGTAGTGTCATCTGTGTTCTCTTTTTTGTTTCTTTTCAGTGAAATATCTGAACGCTCATACTGGAATAGTATTCCTGCGTTTCCCCAAAAGGTGTTACAGAATCCTCTGGTCTGCATTGCCTTTCATTACCTGTATTGAAACTCGTGGGCAGACAATCCCATGTTTTCTGAACTGCTTGCATGTGGGAGGTAAGAAAAACATCGACACACATCCCATAATGAATCAGACATAATCTTTGCAATCTTGAATATTAATTGAACACTAATTAAAGATGTGTTTTTTTCCCCCAGGAACAATTAGAACATGTCAGAAGTTTCTGATCCGATACAACACTCAGCAGCTCCATCGAATGCTACCTAAATGTAAAAATGAAGGTATGGAATTTAAGTGAATGGTATCTAATTCATACTGAACTCTGCAATATGTGGTCCATGTGTTTTTTTTAATTTTTTTTTATCATATATAATAAAATCCAGATATTAACTTCAAATTATTACCAGTGTTGAATTAGAACATTGAATAAAATACTTTGATTACAGGATGGCCATACAAAAAATGGCAATTGACGGCTTCTTTCTCTTTTTTTCATTTGTAGAAGAAAAACAACAGGTACAGAAATCAATACTGAACTGCACTCTTACAAGAGGAAACAGGGACGAATCAGAAGACGATTCAGAGAGTGAGGAAGATGAAGAAGAGTGACTTCACAGCATACAGTAAAGGATGGCAGCAGACAATTTTTGTTACAGAACTGAAATTAAGCATTTGAAGAAATGAATGCCAAACTGGAAATATGGTTTATACTGCAGCTGCTCAGAGCTTTTGTTTGGGAAGAAAACTGACTGACTGTATGCCTGTCTTCATTTGAGGGACACATTAGATGATGTTTGTCACATAAATCATTTGGGTTGGCAGAATGGCCTAAGTGTCACCAAAAATAAAACTGCAATCTCATAGCACAAAAAGAAGAATATGGCCTAATAAAAGAGTTTTCATGTTTCAGTGATTTTTTTTTTAATGTATACTATGTTTTATGGTCATGCCTATTTTGTTTACAAATTAAAATACTGTTTTTGAATATACTGGGTTTGTCCTTGGTGTCCAAACATTTACAAAATTAAATTAAATTTGTATTTTATTTTGTTTAAGATGCAAACATGTCTCCATTCTATCAGCCTACATAGCATAACCTTTAACAACACTGCGCCATACCGTGTGAAGTTAGTGACTACTTAACCGGTTTATTACCTAATGCCATATACTGTATATTAAGAAGCCTAAATACCTGTTACGTTCATCCACAGCTAACAAAGCTTCTTCGACTGCATTTCCCACAATGCTTAGTTGAGCTTTTACTAAACAGATTTGCAGGCGGCACAAGAAACATCCGGGTCTCTCAGGATCCCGTCTGGCGACCCGTCGCCATTAGTGCTAGCCCGTTGTAACGGATAATTTTCTTTGGTCAAAATATCTAAATTGTCACGTTTTCCAGTTTTTGGAAAACATTTAACGCCTGGTTAAGGGCATTTTGTTTTCCTTAACAAGAAAAAGGCTTACAATTCGGGGGTCTTGGCCCCGCGTGGCGAGCTTTCGTCCTCTCTACCAGCAGCCTCCGTAACTTGAGACGCCGAAATCGTGTCTCTTATTTTTTCTCGGGTTGTTTTTGTGTCAAGATGTCGCCGTGATGGGGTGTCCGTGTTTGACAGAAATGAACCAGGGCCTTCGTCGCCTGACCCGCACTCACTACAGCCCGATTTCCCCTTTAGCTTTTCTGTTTGACGCTCGAGAGCTCGGTGGCTCTCTACCCGGAGCTTTGCCCCAGACTCGCTCACTGCACGGAGACAAACATGGAGAAAAACCCCAACAGCAGCACCAACACCAAGGTTCCGCCCCGTGCCAGCTCCGCGGGCCCAACACCGGGCGACTCTAAACCCAAAACAGGTGAAAAGACCTCAGTACGCAACACAAACGTCACTCAAAGTTGTCAAACATGGTGCACTCGCAGCTAAACACTCATTGCCTTGTGGCCTCTGGGGCCTAGCAGTGGCGCAGAGGTTGTTTATCTGGTACGGCCGACGTCGCTGTCAAACGTTTGGCCCTCTCTCAGTCACAATTGAAACGTTATCTTATACTTGCACACACCACTGTATTGGTAAAACCATTTGCTCTGTATTTATGCACCGCAGATGTCGAGATACGTTGATGCGAAGACACACAGACGCATTTTAACAGTTCACTTTTGCAAAAATAAAGTTTTACCTTTTTAAACTAGTTGTTTAATTTTCACACCAATTTGATTAAGTGACCGTTCTGTAATGCCTCTTTAACAATGTTTGCACCTTTTCTTTGTATTGTATTATTTAATTCGTCTCATGTAAATGCTTCCTTCCTAAGATTATTTTTGTACAGCTAATATATATGTTTCCAAAAGATGTGTGCACGTTGTTTCTGGCATCAAATAAATGAAGCTAGAAAATCCCTTTGAAATGTAGTGTCCAATTCTGCAATATGCTGGATGTGGGTTGCACACAAAGACATCAATTTACTCAGCTGGATGGATAGTTTATGGAAGGTCTTACTGTAACCTATAGCACTCATGATGATAGATTTAATTACATATGTTTACATGGCTATAAGACTAATCTGATCTTAAAAATCAGGCATCAGCAAAATAAAGATGGTATATTGAAGGATAATATTTCTGTGTTATGTTGCTTATAAATGTTTTTTCTTTTTTTCTTTCCTTTTCAGAAGGTAAAAATAATGGAGGCTCAAAACGCTACAGCCGCAAGCATGAGCCCTCCTATCCTAAAAGCGAAAGTTTCCAAGGCTCTCGCCACACCACTTCACAGAAAAGCAAGACTTTTGACAAGAGACCCCCTCAGAGAGGTGGAGCACGACAGTATGGCGTTACAGGTGGAGGACGACGGGAGGAGGTTGGTATTCTTAATGGATCGTCATTTTGATCATTTTCAGCAGCATGACTAATAAAGACAATCTTGTTATTGAAGATTTAAAACTTTGAAAAGAAGCACAGCATTAGTTTTTCAGTTCAAATATGATTTACAGATTCTTATCCACTTCTGTCTCTCCAGGTAGCAGAGACACGCCGGGCCGAGTTTAGCCCGGCTCAGTTTGCTGGACCGAAAAAAGTAAGCCTCAACCACTTGCTGAACTTCACCTTTGAACCCCGTGGAGGTAATGGTGGCTTCGGAGATGGAGGCCACTCCGGTTGGGGCCGCCGAAACAAATGGGGCCACAAGCACAAGCCCTTCAACAAGGAGCTTTTTCTGCAGGCCAAGTAAGCAACACCTCTGTACCCAACATGAAACAGATGGCCTAAAAAATTGTGAGTTAACAAACTTTGTGTGTTTCAGTTGCCAGTTCGTGGTGACCGATGACCAGGACTACAAGGCTCACTTCACTGATCCAGACACTCTGGTCAACTGGGACTGTGTGCAGCAAGTGGTGAGTGCCTGTAATCTGTTGAACTGTGCTACCAGTACATGTGTATAAGTAATGAAGCCCACATTCATTTACATACTGATGCATGTAAATGACAATCCATTTGTGTATGTCTACAGCGCATCTACAGTCATGAGGTGCCGTCTTGCCCCATCTGCCTCTACCCTCCTTTGTCAGCCCGCATCACCCGGTGTGGACACATCTTCTGCTGGCCATGCATGCTGCACTACCTGTCTCTTGGTGACAAGAGCTGGTCCAAGTGCCCAATCTGCTATGAGGAAGTTCACACCGCTGACCTGAAGAGGTAAATAAAAAAATAAATAAAGCCCTGTAGGCTAACTGAGTAAATGTTTTTGAAAAGGTGCAACAAGGAAAACAATAAAGCCTTCACATAGAGGCAGATTAATTTTAATTTATTTTGGTTTGGTTGAGTTTTTTCGACTTATTTCAAACAATTGGTTCCATTTTGCAGTGTGGTTGCTATGGAGACCAGGCAGTATGTGGCTGGAGATGTAATCACCATGCGCCTGATGCGCAGGGAAAAGGGTGCTCTGGTGGCCATGCCAAGCTCTCAGTGGGTGAAGGTGGAGGAGCCAGTTCGCTTTGGAGGTGAGAGACAGGGGCACCTTTTATGAACGAGACTCTTAGTTTCCTCTCAGCATCATAGTCTTCAAAATTATTTTGTGGCTTACAGTAATTCAATAGCACCTTCTACATACATACTGTTTATGTCCTTGAACAAGTTGGGTTATGTTGTTGGAAGATTTACTACTCAATTCTTTATGTTGTGTCAGTGTATTCATCCTAAAAGGGATGATTCCCTTTCTTTGTATTCAATCTGGTTTTACGTGTGTTTTCTAGATACGTGTCTCAGCCCGTACTCCAAGCTGCTGCTGACCTCCCCGACGCAGGTTTTGAGCTTGGTGGCAGAAGAGAAGGCTGTCCTGCAGTCTCAACTCAGCCAGGAAGGAGGGGAAGCCCAATGCTGTTTCATCCAGAGTGCCCTTTGTCTTTTGCAGGTAACAGAAGCTACATGTCTCTTTGTGAGACCAAACAATTAGGTTATTTTGTCTGGAGTCAAAAATTAACCAATAGACAGTGCATAGTTAACAAAAAAAGTCACAGTATGAAATGAGTGCCGTCCAAATATATAAAAGAAGCAGGCATGAAAAACACTGATAATGGCTAACAGTTAGTTTTTTTGCTATGCCACTGACTGTAAATCACTGTATTTTTCTCTTGCGTGTCTCCAGCTGAAATAAGAAACTTACTCTACAACTACAACCACACATACCTGTCGAGTGATATTTACCTTGCTAACCTTCATTCACCTCTCGGTATGTCTTTCTGGTTTAGGAGCGGGAGGAAATGCTGCTGAATCAGCAGCAGAAGGCAAACGTAAGAGACAGTTTTGACTTGTCCTGTCTGACTCTGGAAGAACCTTCTCCTGTGGAGGAAGTGGTTACTACCACCAGCAGCACCAAGGTGAGTCTATAAATTAATAATTTCAACATTCTTGGTCTAACAATATTGTATCTATTGGTGACAGGAAATACATTGTCTTACTTTCATATTCTCCCCCAATGCCATAGCTTCTACTTTTATTATATGGTATTGTGCTTATGATTTCTAAGCGTTATCTGTCTTTCCTTTTGTAGCCCGTGCTGCAGTACTCCTCTGCATTTGATGATGAGGTGGCAGAAGTCCCAGAGGAAGCCACTGCAGAGCTGCCAGGCTTCCCTGAAAGTATTTTGGAGAGTGTGCTAGAGGAGCCTCCAGAGGCTATGATGGATGCAGCCCCAGAACCCCAACCTGTTGAGGAGAGCCCTGCCAGCCAGACTCAGGCCGAGTCAGGCCGCCCTTCAACCAATGTGGTGCACGGACCCTACTACTATTTCTACCAAGGTGCTTAATTCCCTGCTCTCCTGGCATAGCCTAGTAGGGTTTCTCCTGCCCATTAAAATCTGGCGTTGATTTTTAAGCTTGGCTGCTGTAAGGGAAATGTCATTTTAAGGAAACTAAATTGCAATCTTCCTGATTACATAAAAACAAACTGATAGTTGAATCTAGCTGAATTAAGACGTGGGACAAATTGTCTGTTCATTAAAAGCTGATGAATTTAGTTTGGTTAGTAAAAATCTAAATTACGTAACATCGGCATGCTTTAAACATAACTAGAAAATATTGTACATAGGAATTGAAACAAGGTTATGGAGTTTGACCATGAAAAGGTCAGACTGAAATGAAAATACTTTGTCTTGGCTGTAGGTTTCTCTTGCCTCACCTTTTTTAGGTTTCAGTGTCTTACCTTTTTCTCCCATGTGTCCCTCCAGCTGATGACTGCCAGCAGATGTTCCTGCATCCTGTGAATGTACGCTGTCTGTTGCGTGAATACGGCAGCTTAGAGGCCAGTCCGGACTCGATCACTGCCGCCGTGGTGGAGATAGTAGGACACACAGTCACTGAGGTCAGCAAAACAAAGAAACACAAATCGGATGCTATTCCGATCATTTGGGTTTAGCTTTTTCAACAAATGGTGAAAGGTGATCAAGTTTTAGGCAGTATTTTTTTGTCTCCTCAAATCTACTCTAACCAGCATACGTTGTAACTTTAACTCTTTGAAAATGGCAATCGCAGTTATTGCTTTAACTGACTTTTCATCCATGGCTCTGTTACAGGACATCCGTCGGCGGCATCGCTATCTGGCACATCTGCCTCTCACATGCGAGTTCAGCATCTGTGAGTTAGCTCTACAGCCGCCAATCCTGTCCAAAGAAACTCTGGACACATTTGCAGGTAAAACACTTTGCCTCTTCACATAATGTGAATTTATAGTTGTAGCAAGGATATTTCATTGATTGTAACTGTTGATTGTATATATTTTCCTAGATGACTTGGAGAAGAGAAAGCACCTGAGGCAGAAGAAAGCAAGGGATGAGAAGCGCAGAGAGAAGCGAATTGAAATTGAGGAGAACAAGAAGCAGGGTAAATGTAAGTACAGCAGTTCAGGTCACAAGCTAATAATCATGCCTCCAGTAAAATGTACACACATCTAAGAGATATCAGACTGAGGTTTGTAACTGTATTGGCATGCATATGTTCCCCAGATCCAGAGGTGCATATTGGATTGGAGAACCTTTACCATTTCCCAGCATTTGGATCTCCTCCTCACAACAGCAGCCCCCTTATTGAGCCTGACTTTACATTTGCCCCCGCTTTAACCCTCAGTAGCAGTCCTTCCTCTGGTAAGATATGATCCATCCTCTGGTCCTTTATTGTATAGTGCTATACATGTAATCTCTGTTGGTTGTTGGCTCATGTTTAACCATTTGAACATTGTTAGTTGAGCTAAGTTCCTTTTGTTGTTTTTAGATGGAATGGGATTCCCAAATCTGAATGGGCAAAGCTCTTCACCCATTGTGGGTAGTGTGGAGGATGACTCCCACTGTATGTCCTTTGCACAGGTGTGTATGGCAACTGAGCAATATAATTAATTGAGACTGCCTTTGTCATAAGCTAAATGAAGGGCTTATATTGTAGAACATAACTTTTATACTTGACATGGTCCTGTGTCCTAGATGCTAAGAGATGGGAAAGCCAGAGGTGATGCTGGGGCCAGGATCACTCCAAAGAAAGGTAGTGCAAGATTGTAGATGTTGATGTTGACAAATGTAATATAATATGTTATAATTCTAACAGCAAAAAATAAATGTAGTAATGATTCAGAAACTGTGTTCTGTAAGTTTAATGTAAATGTTAGTGTCACCTCCTGATATATCCGCTAGACTCTGTAATTATAGAGTTTATTTATGGACATGCATTCTGTGTTAACATTGTGGTACCTGTATGAGGTAGATGAATCTACACAAACCGCTATGCACAACTGCAGGCTGGCTCTTGATAGCTGACTGCAGCAGTCAGCACAACATTCTATATCCTGGTGAGGAGTCTCTAACAATGTGTCAATCACTGCTTGTGAAGCTTGTAAACACCAACCAAACTGTCAAACTACGAAGTCCTCATCAAATATGAATTAAGATTATTTTACTGCATTGTCTATTTCTCACCTCAAATGTTTTCAGAAACATATTTCAGTGTGCCGTTTAGCTGTTAGAAAGTGTGTGACCCTGTAGCTATGTTGAAAACAGTCAAGCTAAAAAGCTTTGTGTAGGATTGTGTATTTCCTTTAAAGCCTGTTTTTTTTTTTTTTACGGCGGTTTAGCAGTGTAACTCCCTGAAGGCTTCCTGAAGTCACCATTGTGTCTTCTGCCACACAGATAATCTGCTAGCTCCGCCAGCAGCAGACAGCGATGGAGAGAGCGACGGGTCCGACCGTGTCCCTGTGCCCAGCTTCCAGAACTCCTTCAGCCAGGCTTTTGAGAAGGCACTTCTGCAGCTGGACAGTGGTCCAGCCTCTCTTCCACAACCTGTGGTTGACCCAGGTCAGGCATATGAATTAACTGTATCAAGTACATTTCATTTTAATAATAAACTAAATTGTTTTAAGACATGCACTCATCCTTGGTGTCTTTGTCTTTCAGATGAGAAAGGTGGAAAGAAGAAGAAGAAAAAGCAGAAACTTCTTTTCAGCACATCCATGGTTCACACAAAGTAGACAACACTGAAGTTCATTTAATCACATTGTTTCTTGAGTTGACCTTCCCACTGCTTGTGTTTTTATGGCCATGCAGATATTTCTTAAAGCTGTAAGCTATGGAAAAAGGTTTTATTAGGTAGCCAAACTTCATGTTATTTAATCATTTGTGCTATGGGCTTGATCCATTGTTTGGGTGGCTTGCCATCAGTTTAATATACCTTAATTTGTACAACTAGGTCAAAGCTTTGCTACAACCTCCTGGCACACTGCAAGCCTTATGGATAACATTTTGTTGAGATGCGAAGTAAAGCCGGAATTTAACAAGCTGTTGGCTCACATTATGTGCGCTTTAGGCTTTTTATGGCTTGTATCACAGTGGTTGCTTTGTGATGTCTTACTTTCCTGAAGTTGACCCTGTGCATCTACGATCCATGAGTAACATTGTTAAGATTTGTATGGGTGCGTAATATTAGAGTAGCAGTCAGCCAGCTGCAGGCACGCTGCACCTTCAAATCTTTCCAAGATACTCAGTGGTCAGGCATCAGTGTTGAACTTCAGTGTTGAACTTCAGCTTTGAATACATAACATTTCAGTGTTTATCACAGGTAATAATGGAGCTAATTTGGATTAGTACTTCATCACCCTTTTAGAGGATGCATTTTGGGATTGAGATCAATGCCCTGGGATGTCATAACAACATGAATACATAATATTCTAATACCATTGCAAAGAAGCAAAAACGCAGTATTGTATCAAAGAGATTAGATCTTTTGGTTCAACCGAACTCCAGTATATATTCTGCATGGTTAGACCATAAGTATGCACTTTCTTCTCATTCAGTTTCTCCTGTCATCTTCTGTTGTAGAAGGTTTACTTACTTTTTAACATTACTCCCCCAGTTTATTTTCAGTGTTGAAAATGTGTGAAGTTAGGAAATTGCTGACATTTAAAGAATGCTTTTGAAATCTGGAGAAAAAAGGATTGATCATTTTTGTTTGAGGGTTCTTTAAGTCACCTTTTTAATTTTGAGCAAGTTTAAAGACTAGTGAACAAAACTAGTCTGTTGAAGTGAATAAAAAATGATGCACAATCAAATGACTGACTGTTTGATGTGGCTATTAGCTAATGCCAAGGATCCAATAAAGGTTCCTTTTTGGACGGGTCAAACACTAGAAATCACCATCAAATTAGGACTGCCATGTTGTGATGTAGTATTTAGTTCTCGCCACATGAGGGCAGTCCTGACAAGTCGGATGTCTATACAATCTATCACAGTAGCCGAGCAAAGCAAGGTCAGACATTAATAAAATGTGTAAGGCTATTAAAATACATGAATGATGTGGGTTTTCTTGTTCATATGACAACAGTTCTCTTTATTCATAGAGGCATTAGCCCATTCTTTTATTGTGTCCAACTTTTTGAAACGGTCAGTCACTCCCTATAGGTTTTTATTATAATGTATTGATTATTTCTATGTAGCTCAGATGGGATAGTTCTTGCCCAATCAAGCAAAAGATGCATCACGCTATCCACATTCAGCTCTACATCAGCCCGGAAGTCAGGGGGCTGTGCATGTAAAATACATGAGTTGCAACAAGGGTTCATTATAAATCCAGTAAATGCAATTAAACTCCTTCAATATATGGACATTTAGAAAACTTGGATATGGCCCTTAAAACAAACTACTTCTTTGGGTCCAATTTTAGTTAATCTGATCTACGCTGAAGATTTAGTGGTCCTGTCTTCTTCGACCTGCAGTATGGCATTCAATTCAACTCTAAAAAGAGTTATGATAGCTAAAACCAAGGATGATCAGAAGTTACATTTTCCTTTGTTTTTTATGGCAGGCCAAGTGCTAAATGTGATAAACAAAGGGAGATATCTGGGTCACATCATCAGGAATGACCTAAGTGATGATGACGATGTGTAGCGTCAATGTTGCAAACGGTATGCACAAACCAATATGCTGGCATGTAAATGTGCTGTGTACAGATTATGTTAAAACAGCGCTCTTCAGATCCTTCTGTACTCTACTTGGTGTGCAGTTACATTAAAGCAAAAATGTAAAAAATTCAGGTGGTATTTAATGATGCTTTTAGAATCTGGCTCAAGCTCCCAAGATGGACAAGTGCAAGTCACATGTTTGTGACTAAAATTCCCACCTTTCATGCTGTGTTGAGGAATTGTATGTACATGTTTAAATGTTGATTGACTGCATCAAAAACATGTCATCATATAGGCCTTAACTGAGCCCACACAAAGTGATACAAGGTAGTCTTCTTGTTTTTGTATGTGATTTTTGAAGCTGTGTCTTGGTGTCCTCGTATTGTATTTGTGTTGTATTTGTTTTTGTTGTCATATGGACTCGTGTGTCTGTAGAATCAAAGTTGAAGAAGTTGTTTATGTTTGTGCTCCGCTTTATTTTGAAAGTAACAACCGGAAGCCACGCACGTGGCGCTGCCGGTTGACTCGCCATCGGTTGAGCGGCTAACCAGTCAGTCGGCTTGTTCAGCGCTGTCTAGTCCAGCCTGTCAACAACACTGCAACCTGAGACGGACTAGCTCAGTAAACCAGCTAAGTTAGCTCCTCTGCTAACCAACTGACACGACTCGTACTTTTCCCTTCCAAGTTTGACAGACGTGTTATGATTGAGGTTGTTTCGACAAGAGAAGCTGCAAAACCTGACTTTCTCATTCGGTAAGTTGTCTCCGGTGCGGACCAAAGACGGGTTCAGTCAGTGTTTCCATTTTGCGAGTCCCAGCTTCTTGAGTTGTTAGCTCACGGCTGCTAGCCAGCGAGCCGTATGGTGCGTGTGTCCCTCCTCTTCTTGGATTATCACACGAGTTTTCAACCCTGCGTGCGTCTTTTGTAACTCGGTGGTTGAGCATAGTTTGTGTGCTTTAAATGCACCGCCTGCTCTGAGCAGGCCGACTCCGTCTTTTTCCTCGGATGGACCGGGTACTGTCCGAGGGGGTGTAAGGGCAGCGAGCGGCTGGAGGAGCAACACTTGTTGCAAATCCTAGACCGAGACAGACACATTTTTTTTTAACAGACATTCCTGTTCTATGAAATAATTGGTTGATTTAGTAAAAGTGGAATAACTACAAAGTATCTGTATTAACGTTTCCTTATTGGTTATATGGACACATTTACATAAATGCTTATTTGTGCTTGCCCCTGTTTAAACTACTAAAAACATCCCTTGATGGATCACGTCCTTATTGATACTGATACAACCCAGTTTAACTCTGCATCATGTGTTCTTGGATGACAGCAGACAATTGAGGTGATGAAATATATGTGAGTTGTAATTTAAAGCTTTGCGGTACACCATCTATGTGAGCACTCAACTCTATAATTACAGAGTCTAGTGGATATATTATTTTTCAATTTCAACAGGAGGTGACACTAAAATTGAAATTACATTTACAGCACACATGCAAGTATGGCAACACTCGAGAGATACTTTACTACTTCTTTTAGTTGCTAACAGGTAAGTTAACATGAATGTGTCTATTGTCTGTGTTAGGAGATTTCCTCTGTATAACTGGATGAACCAGGTTACTGAATAGATAGAGTCCTACTCACTTTCTGTATGTACTTCCTGCTAGAAATCAATGAAATGTATTACACCCACTTCTTAAAGATGCCTGCTAGATGAAGTATTCAACATAAGTATGCATCGTGCTAAAATTGATACAGATATTGAACTTGTCGTCTGTGGCTTTCAGTAATGAGTCCTAATGTAAAATCACTCGTACATCTAAGGCTATATAAGGCAGACACTTTCCTAACCCATGCTTTGCTGCTCGACCCACCATCACAGTGAATGTTTAGCATTCCATTTTAGCGAAGGCGTTTCCTGTCAACATCTAAAGTTCAAGTTTTCGATCTCTGCTAGGCGAGCTGAAGTCTGTGTGTTTTCTCAGTATCTTTCTGTTTCCTTTTCCTTCCAGTTCCTCTTTCAGATATAGTGCATCTATGGATACCAAACTGTTATCAGCAGCTAATTAGTTGAAACATATCAGTATAACTTATCGGTTGATGTACATGAAATGATATGTGCCGAAAAAGAGAGAACAGAAAAGGGCAGCAAACCAAACTGTTAACAGTATGGTTCCAATATTCAGAGATTGAATTTACATATAGTGAGCAGTGACGGAGGACATAATGAAACTAGAAGAACAGGAAAAGTAAACATAGAGCAGGGTTAATGGTTTCCCTCATGCAGTTTGTGGTTTTATATGCCTGAACATATTTCATCTGCTCGAATGTAAGGGTGTGACTATGTTTACTCAAATCTGAGTCAGTGTAAACATGATCATCTATTTGCTTCTGTATGGGGTCGTGAGAACACCGCAGTGAAGAAGTGTTTGGAATGGACTGCCCCGTTGCAGCTCTGCTGTGATTTGTCTTCCACAGCCTTAATCACAGCAGTCTTGACTAGAGAAAGTGTACTTTATTGACATACAATGTGTTCCTCTTAGGCGTCTTCAAATTCTTCCTCCTGTGTGATATGACATCGCTGTTTGCTTCCAACAAAAGCCAGCGCTCTACAGCAGACGGTTGACATCTGGTCAGGTAAAATATTCTGGGATTATCTCACAGCAGTTGGTTCCAGCATGTCATTCTTCTTGTTGCTTCTCTGTATAGCAAAGTATCTCAACACAGCAACATGTGGAAAGCATTATCAGATGTGAAGAGGGAGTCTCTTAAAGGGCTAATGCAGAGGAGCTCGAGTTGTAATGTTTTTTTTGTTTTGTTTTTACTGAAGAAACAACTGATAAAACTTATTAAGTTAACTACAAAAGAATGGAGTGATATGATCTCCAGTTATCTCATATTTATCACTATGCCTCCTTTTTAGAAGTCAGTTCAAGATAAACATGTGAAAGTTCATTAGGGGAGGAGCTGAATCTTAAAGGGCAATCTGGTGTGAGTTTGCAGTGGAATCCCCCATTCACTGTCTAAGCCTGATTTGCCTGTGTTACAGCATGGAAACAAAAACAATGCCATTGTAGTTGTCTAGCTCCTCCCCTGTATTAGGATCCACCTTTAAAGGTACATAGTCCTGATCACTACTGCACCAGTAATTCAGTTTAGCAATCTGAGGCAATACATTTACTGGTTCCAGGATACATGCACAGGTATGTAGCCAAACAAATGTGTCTGATATATATATATATATATATATATATATATATATATATAAACCTGTCTTATTTAGAGGACATTATAGAATATTAATTAATTGGGAATAGAGAGACTTCCAGTAAGCATTTCATGAATGTCTTGTGGTGTCAACAGATTTCTGTTCAAATTAGTGTAAGTTATTTCATCCTGAATTACCCAACCATGTACAGTTTTAATTCTTAACCGTAGTAGTGTGTTTTTACAGCAGATATTTTGACTCAAAAGCAGTAACTAAGTGTCCCAGTTAGCCGAGGGAGTGTGACAGTGAACCAGAATGCACAATACCTGAACCCTGAAACTGAAGCAGCTAAATGGAATTTAGCCATTATTGATTTTTATTACTTACGCCTGTGATTTTCCTAACGTAACCGGTCAAAAATGTTAAATGAAAAAGGTCTATCAATGTGAATATGGGGGACAAACAGCTGTCAACATGTGTGCTTTAAACTGTTAGTGACCAATGACCTTGTATATATCACTGTGCTGCAGTGCAAGGCACTCCCAAGATAAAGTCCACAGTAATGGTTAGATAGAGTGAGTGCTATCAGACTAATAATGAGTTTTATTTAGCGTTATGTAGTGCTGTGGTATTGCATCAATATAGAATTGACCATAGAGTTGTTTTTTTTGTTACTTAGATCTTTTATACTTTTATACTTTTAAAGGTGCTGTTCAAGAGGATGGCTGCACAGGTTGAGGTTAAGCCTGGGGAGGTAGGGAGGCTAGTGGTTGGAGGACGACTTCACCTGAGTCCTTTGACTGACTCCAGCAATAAGAGCCTCATCGAGATCCCCTCCATGAACCAGTCCCGTATTATCACCCCAGAACCTAACAAACCTGTCCCAAGCCCCAAGCCACGGCTCACTCCCAAACCTTTTGCTGTGGAGAGAAACCCCACTATTAGGCCCATACTTGCACCGAAGCCCCAAACCAAGCCCCGGCCAGAGTCCACTCACCTTGCTGGATACAAACCAGAGCCTCCATTTAGTCCAAAACCTCAGCAACCAGTTGCCCCTGTCCAACCCAGGCCAGTGTCAACCAACCCCAACCGTCCTGCCCCTACCTCCTTTAATACAACTAATAAGCTGAACACTGGACAAACAACCAAGCCAATAGCCCAGCCATTTAAACCGGCCCCTCCTCTTGACCTTGGAGACTCCAGCAAACCCTTTCCTCCTTTAACAACAGAGAAGCAGAGACATGGTTCATCAAGCTTGGTCTATTCCAAGAGCCTTAAACAACTTCCAGCAGCAGAGTGGTCTGGAACCACTACAAATCAAGGCGAGAAGGACCAGATGACTTCCATCAATGTTGGGTCCTCCATTACCAGAGCCAAGTCCATGGGTTTTCTTGTTCAGGTAGGGCAGGAGGAAGAAGAAAAGGAAAAAGAAAACCCTGAGGCAGCAGTGCCACTGCGGCCAAAGCCCAGAGGATCCAGACCCAGACCTGTGTCAGCCATTTTCTTTGACAGTCCGACCAAGACAGAGACACCAGTTCCTGCCCTTCGCTGGGCAAGACGCCCACTTTCAGCTGATCTCACGGCCAAGTTTGAGTCAATCGGTCTGTCTCTGCACCGTAAAACTTCAAAGGAAAACACTAAGGAGAACACTCCAGAGGAGATGGAGCCGGCACAAAAGAGAGAGCAGGAGAAAACACCTAAGAGTAACACACCACAAACTAGTGATGGTGCAAGTGACAAAAACACTCTAAAAGAGAGTGAAGAGGATAAGCGTGCAGTTAGCATAAAGTCACGAATTAGTCTCCTCCTCGATTCATCCTCCTCTCCTGGGAGCGATGTCGCAGACCAAGGGTCGGATCTTTACTCTCCAGTGGAGCCAGTCCCTGAAACCGAACCACCAGTGGGTGTCAAACAGCTCATCAAGCAGCTGACAGAGGACCCATCACCAACTCAGAGTCCTGTTGTGAAACCAGTACTGAAGCCCCGGCCCTTGCCCCTCGACCTGACTAAAAGGTAAGAGCTGCTCATAATAGGCTTGTTTGAGATGAGCCACTCCTGCATAGAATCGATCATCGGCGATCGGCGCACAATGCATGCTTGTTAGATTTGTGTCCGACTTGATACCGACTTGGCACACGTGAGCAACGATAACCTCTCGAGATCTAGGCGGCCGCAGTTTTTAGAGCCGGGCACCTCAGTTGTTCTCCACCAACTGCAAGACCCAGAGCATGATGGGAAACGTCTGGCTGTCTCCTGATCAAAGAGCTGATATGCTTAGTATTGACAACTCGTTTTTAGAAATTCCTAAATAAAGTAAGTAAATGTATTATTTGACACTAGATTGGTGGCAGTTAGTGCAACGACAGGTTAAATCTAAAAACATATCTTGTGTGATTGATAATAGTAAAGCTCATTTATATAACACCAATACCAAAATGAGCATCAAAGTGTTTTACAAGGCAGACATAAAAAGGACAAAGGACACACACACACACGTGTCCACATAAATATATATTTACAAACACGTATAAATAAATCTGAACGTAGTTTGCAAACTACAAGTAGCCTACATATGGGACCTAACAGGATGTTACTGTTTCTGTGACTTCCTGTGTATTCTTTGAAGGCTGTTGGTAGCTGACTTGACCATTGTACTTCGTTAAAGCCCCCTGCTGCTGCCGACTGATCTCGTCCGCGTTCCAGGCGAGGCGCAGCTCATCTCAAACAAGCCTAATGTCTTAATGCCTCGGCTTGCTTTTGTGCCATGTGTTTGTCCACGAGTTTCTTTGTCATGCATGGCTTTTGTCTTGTGTGGTGTATGTTCATCAGGTTTTCATCCGAGAAGTGTCCAGACAGTGTTTTCCTCAGTGAGGCAACAGACCGCGATGAGATCGGCAAAGATCCTCAGAGGAGGGTAAGAAAGGGACTCTGCTTCGTAAGAACTGGTTTCTGTTGGGCTCAGTCTATGTTTAACACGCAAATGAGAATGAGTGTTACAGCTTTCGTGTTTACATGTGCTGTGGACACCCGAGGGTGTTTAAAAGAACATTTCCCTAGAGGAAGTAGAGCGTTGCAGCAAAATGACTTGTTACTACCATAGATGGATAAAACTGTGAAACCTAATACAGGTGGCACAATAATCATCCCCAGTCACTGCCGGTTATGAAACACACAGAGGAGATCACTGGGAAAAGGTCAACACAGAACGGCTTTGATTACCTCCTCTGCACCACACCCACTATTATGAGGCCAGCATAGAACAATGGGGATACCATTACTACGTTGACAGTCCATTTACATTCTTTGAGGGCTGTATTTTCTCCTGTTATGTTGTTGTCGTGAAGTCACATTTGTTTTATTTCTGTCACATAATTCCACATTTGTTGTAACATAATGTTCAAATAGTGAAATAGTTGAAGAGAAAAAAAAAGCATGATTTGTTAAATGAACAATAGGTAGAAGATTTGCTGTTATCACCTAACAATTCTCAACATATCTCTGAATGTCCTTAGATTGAAGAGTCAGCTATCACCCCCAGTGACCAGAGGACATTTGTGGATCTAAAAGACTCCCAAGAGGAGCTCAAAAAGACCTCCACGCCTGAAGAGCCTGAGGCGGGACAGGAGTTTGGTGCCACTTCCAAGGAAAGTGGTCCCAGGAGTGACCTACAGACAGTGAAAGCATCCTTGTTTGAACATGTTGTGGAGAGGCACAGTGTGCTGATGGTGGAGGAGGGCAAGCCTGTAAACAAGCCTAATGATTCGTTCAGCAGCCCGTCATTTAAAAGAGGAAATAGTGAGGATGAGGGAACTCTTGTCACTGCCACCTACAAAGAGCCTGTATCTCCAAGTCCTCTGAGGGTGTCACATGCATTTGACACTGTTCAGGCTGTGGAAGAGAGCAGGGCAGTGAGTGAGTACATCCCATCAGCTCAGTGGGAGGATAAGGCCATGACGCTACGCTCCAGGCGCTCAGAAGGGAGCAGGCCGGTGGAAGAGCGGACTGGTTCAGCACAAGACGAACCAGCTTTGGCTGTGATGCCAGAACAGCAGCCTCGATTTCTGAGAGTGGGTGCTTTGCATAAGTGGACCTCTACAGGTCTTGAGACGAGAGAAGAACAAGGGGCTTTGGGTCAAAACAGGGACGGGCAGCGAGAAGCTGAACAGGAGGAAGTGGCTGCAGCTCCAAAACGTTTGAAAATGCTGCAGTCAGAAGAGCAACCAAAACCCAGGGCAACCTACTTTGCTCTGACTGGACAAATACAGGAGCCAGTTTCTCCTGTTGATGCAGGAGAAAGCATAGGGGACATGACTGTGCCCTTTGACGATTTCTCTGTGAGGTCTGCACCAGACGGTTCTCAAACGAAGCTTCTTCCAATACGCTGGAATCCAGCATCAGATGAAGCTTTTGGAAAAAACTCTCAAGTTCAAGTTGAGGAGTTGATGATGAGGAGCCAAAGTTCACAAAGAGAGATGAGATCAAGTTTGGATGCACAGACAACAGAGGAAATGGTGGAAGTTGAAAAGAAAAGAGAACTAAAAAAAGATACAGAAAGACACATGGCAAAAATGAAAGAGTTTGAGAGGGAAAAACAGAGACAGCTGGAAATGGAGAAAGAAGCACATTTAGAATTTGCACGAATGAAGGAGAGGGAGATGCAAAGAGAATTTGAAAGGCAAAGACAGAAAGCCTTTGAGAAGGAGAAACGGGAGTTTGAGAGTTTTGAGAAACAGCGTGCAATGGAAAGGCAGAAACAGTTGGAGTTTGAACAAAGACTGAAACTGCAAGAGCTGGAAAGAGCGAGAATAAGAGAACTTGAAAAAGAGAGGCAACTACAACTTGAGACAGAAAAACAACAAAAATTGGAGAGAAAGATTGAAAGAGAGAAACTGCGAGAGCAGGAAAGGGAGAGACAGCGGGAACAGGAGAGGCCAAGACAAAGGGAGGAAGAGAGGCAGAGAGAGCTGGACAAGGAAATACAGCTGATGGAAATCCAAAAGGAGAAACAGAAAATGGAAGAGCTGAAAAGAATTAAAGAGCTTGAAAGACTGCAACTCTTAGAGTTTGAAAAACAGAAGCAGAAGGAAAAGGAGACGCAGCAGCTTATGGACCTAGAAAAGCAGAGACTTAGAGAGAAGAGGGATAGAGAGGAGGCAGAGAAAATAAGACAGATTGCATTGGATCAGGAAATTATAAGAATGAAAGAGTATGTGAAAGAAAGGGAAAGGCAAAAGGAGCTTCAGAAAGAGATTGAGAGAGAAAAGCAGAGAGAGCTGGAGAGACAGAGACAGAGGGATTTAGAGAGGGAGCGACAAAGGCAACTAGATATTGAGAGACAGGAATTGGAAAACCAGAGGCTGAGACAACGAGAACTGGAGAAGGAAAGGCAGAGGAAAGAGGACTTGGAGAGAATTAAAGAGATGGAAAGAAGACAACTCTTGGAGTTGGAAAGGCAAAAGCAGGCAGAAAGGGACAAATGGCAAATTCTGGAGCTCGAGAAACGCAGACGGCAGGAGAGTGTGGAAAGGGAGGAGGCAGAGAAAATGAGACAGATAGCCAAGCAGCAAGAAGCAGAGAGGCAGCGGCTAAAAGAGAGGCAGAAGAAAGAGGAACAAGAGAGGGCAAGGTTGGAGTCATCCCCTCTCAGGCCTCAAGTGTTGGATCTGGACTCTATGCTCCGAAATGACCCGTTTTCCAAGCCAACTTCTCACCGCAGTGACCCTGCAACACGATGGAAGGAGCCATCTCCGAGAGTAGAAGCATCTTACAAACCTGCCATCCTTGACATAGACTCTTTCACATCTCAAGTTCAGCCCTCCCCCAGTAAAGACTTGTTTCCTGTTTCTGGTAGTCAGGATGTAGACGCTGCATTTGGAGCTAGATTACATCTGCCTACACCTGATGTAGATGTTAGCTGGAGGTTGCCACAACAGACTTCAGGTATCACAAGCCCAGTATGGACGACATCTCTTCAGGACCCGTGGGAGCTGCGGCCTGTTGAGATGTCTGTGGACAAATCTATGGCTGAACCCAGAAAACATACCAACAAACTCAGCCCAGAGCAACTCCTCCTCAGGCAGGAGGAACGACTCGCACAGAGGCAGTCCAGCAGCGCTCCTGAGGAGAAGATATGGCTCCCCAGAGAGCAACAGCCTCAAGACGGCAGGGGAGAGGGCCTGAGCCAGAGGAGATCACAGGGATCTCAGGTGAGTCAGATATATCCCGGAAATACTATTTCATACAGGTGGCAACAGCTGGGTCTGAACATTTAAGTCAATGCATGTTTTGTTTTCTTTCTAATAGTCAGCAGGGCGGCGGCGACTCTGGTTGCAAAAAGAAGTCAGATTGTATAGACGTTGATGAGAGATTGACCCCGTTTCTTACTTGATTTATTGCCTCGATACATGTTGCAAACATCAGTTTATTGTCTCATTTACTTGTTTCAAGTCTTCTTAAATACAGCTTGATGTTCATTTAGTAAGTTATGGTCCCATTTAGAGTCATTGATGACAAAGCCAGGTATGCTTTAGGGCGTAACTACCTTGTGATTTACAGGCTGCTACCATGGCGTTGTTCGTTCTGTAAGTTGTCCGTGTTTTCGTCTTTGAACTTTAGTGTTTTCAGTTCATCAAAGTTAATTGTAACATTTTGATCGTCTAAAATGCTCCACCCTCTCGCGTCACTTTTTGTTGCAAAAACAAAACGGCAATGGCCAAAATGCTGAGCTGGAGGCTTTAAAACCGTAGTCCAGAAACCAATGAGCGATGTCACGTTGACTACGTCCACTTCTTATATACAGTCAGTTCATGTGGAAATTGTTTTAAATTTGCACAAATGTAATCAGAGTATGATTATAAAATACAATAAACAGTATTACTGCAACAATCCTCAAAGTAAACATGAATATAACCCACTAAAATTGAAAGCAGGTTGTACTATGTATATTATTATCTGTTTTAAAGTGCTCAAGATTTACATAACTGAGATAAACCCATATGGGACAAAGTGCACACAGTCATAGCCCTTTTTACACACAGGTCTTCAGACAGTGGCATTCTGGTTGTACCCAGAATAAGATCTGGAGCTGGTAAAGGTACTTTTAGTTACTGTGGCCCTCTGGAATGTCTGCATGTGTGAGGGTAGTGTGTGTAAGTATTTGATTAATGTTTTAAGGTAAAGCACATTGAGTTTTTCTGTCATGAAATCTGCTCTATGAATACGTTGTCTTGCCTTGAAATCCCAATAAGCAGAACAGTTCAGAGAGAAAATAGTCATCGGTCTAAAGTAAAAATATGACTGTAGTTGGACAAAAAGGGCTGTTGTTCCAGCATTGCCATTCATTCTTCTTCTTTCATTGAACTAATATTATCTTCTGCCTTTGCATGTCTGCTGGATACCAAATATCTTTCTTTTTTACATAACATTAAAAAAATTTAACAACTTTCACATGTACACTACATATGGCATGGCATCTGTTCTACAAACATGTTGGAAGTAATTGTAAATTTTTTGTAAAGAAAAGTCCATTAATCTATGCTGATTATCTGTTAGTTAGGTCATACTTCTGCTCCTTGGGGGACTGTATTGTTTATGTGTGTCTGCTTGAGCAGTGGAAGAGTGACCATATGCATGCTCTCCCTCTCCCAGTTGTCTTAGTTCATTTTGTACAATTGTGTGTAATACATATTCCACCAGTTAAGAATTAGCTGTCCAACTTGAATGCAATAAATTGGCACTTGAAAAAAGTTTTAAATGTAGTTCTGAAAGGTGTCAATCTAAATGTTTCTCTTCAACAGCATGGTAGTGAACGGGTTTAAAGAAATATGTGTATAAGGTGATATGTTATGAAGTTGACTTGTTTCTGTGTGTGTCTTAGGAGTTGAACAGGATGCGGTCTCGCAGTGTTTCACGGCGATCAGCTCCTTCAAGCAGTGTTTTGGAGAGAAGCCTTTCTGGGATTAGGAGTCGCAGCGCTCACCGAGAGCAGGACAACAACAACAGCTGGGTGAGTCAGGCTGCTGCTCGGCCTCTGCAACAGTTCAACTGTTTCCAGGACCGATGCAACACAATGAGATGAGGAACTTTCTCCTGAGTCTTTGATTCATTTGGATGGTTGGCTGTGAGCCCTTTTATTATAATCACTGTTTTCATTTTGGAATGTTTGTCACAAAGCTTTGTGGAAACAGGGAGGGAAATCTGTGTGCACTTGTGTTTGTACTGGGAGTGTGAGCATGCTATGTTTGTCTTTGAGAGAGAGAGGGTGTGTGTGTCTGTGTGTGTGTGTCTCGCACATTGAAGACAGACGTAGGTAGACAATAGAGGAATGCAGTTAGTTGACTGACCGTTGACAACTGAATGCTGTTGTGCTTAGGTGGTAAAGAGTCTGTGACTAATGTTGAAGGCACGGCCTTCAGGACTCTTCACCTATCACGCGTCACGTTTCATGCAAGTGGCGGACAAAAATCCTCTCAGGCCTGTAATTCAGGATTGGATTAGTCAAATGGTTAATGCGTACATATTTTCACTGCTCATTTATTAGAAGGGACAGCTGTGACGTGAAACGGCCTGTATTGATCATGTGTCCTGCAGCCAAACAGACACTTCACATTTGTGTGACTGTATTCCTCAGTGTTGATTGGTAACACCTGTTATTTTTTATCTTGTTCACATCTGTTTTTCCCATATCTTTTGTAATGGATCATCTAACCTTTTGACTGCATATTTGCAACGACACACTTTACATTCACTGATATATCATCTATATTCAAGGATGTACGGTGTTTATTGATATGCAGAGTTAGGCTCAGAGGGCTCTTTGTCTTGGAGAGTGTAATTGTAGGCCCAGGTTGAAGCCAACACTATGAAACCAGAAGTACAGTTTATTGCGTCTCATATTTGTACACTGCATGCTACAGAGCTTACTACCACCATCTAGTGGTTGTGTTTTACTTAATTGTCCCCCTTCCTGGTGTTAGTAGTTACCCACTGCTGTCCTCAGTGCTGTTGTTCTTTGCTTTTGAAATATGCTGAACGACTGTCTGCTGTGCTTTAAAAGGCAGCAGCAGGCAAAATAATACACACTGTTCCAAAGAGTGTAACATGTTGCTATAATGATATTATACAATGAAATTAAATACAATACAGGGCTGCATTACACTACCACGTGCTTTGTAGGATTTCACCCTTTAGTGAGCCATGGTCTAGTTTGCCATGCCAATAACAAATTGTACACGCTGCACACTTATACATATAACGTATGCAAGTACATTTATGTGATTACTTATTGGACCGCAGGAACATTGTGTCTGTTTATTTTAAATACAGACATTTGTTATATAAATAGCTGCCTGGTGTCACTGCTGAATTTGACCATGGCATTGTGTGTAGTGTAAACATTTATTTTAAATTATCTTATAAAATATGTATTACATATAGATCTGCAACTCAGAATTATGATTATTATTGTTATTATTTTAATATCTGAATCTGGGAGAGAATTTGTCTTCAGGATTGACAGAAATTAGAAATAATGTTTGCCAAAATTAGAGATTCACAGGTACCGATATTGAATAACAATCCAATACTGACTCAAATTGCTGGATCGGGTATCGGTGACAATAGGCCAATCTGGTATTGGGTGCCATTGGTTGAATTCAGTACATTTATATGTTTGTATTTATTTGTTACATTTTGTTTTACAAATTTAGGAAAGCAATGTTTAAATCAAGCCTAATGTTGCCTTACAAAGAGAAAAAGTATCTAACTTTGTTCCACACAGTGAGCCATACACCTTATTAATTGAACACTGGTATAAAATTGGTGCTCTGTATTGGCCAATACCAAAAGCCCAGATATCTGTTTCAGGACTGAAAAAGTTGGATCGGTGCAGCCCTAAACAAAATCCATCGTTGTTGGCAGATTGGATTGTCCTACCTTGTATTTACTGGTGGAAGAGTCCAGATGAGATAATAGTTGAGTGGTGACATCATTGGTTTAAGTTGGGGGGTCTGAGGCTGGAGAGCAGAGCAGAGATGGGCACCGGGCTGAGAGCTGTGTTGTACTTGTGGTCATGCTGCCTGACTCCACACTGCCTCTGGGTAAGTTACAGCACAACTCTCTTATTACAGATGTTTTTCTTTGTAACATGTATGTCCTCTTACATGATACTGAATGGTAGGTAGTTATCATATAGACAGCATGCTGTGTGCCCTTAAGCTGCATCTATTTCATCTCCTTTGTGTGGTCGCTGGTTGGGTTTCTCGTCGGGGCTGCGCACAGATTGATGATGTCAGCGGAAGAGGGGAAGTGATGAGCAGCCATGACTCACTTCCCATCAGGTGACGTTTAGTAGCAATTGATTTTGAGCAAAGGGGCACATGATGATGATGATTATTATTTTCTTCATCGAATCTTAGCAGTTGTTTTTAAAATTTGTTTATGAAATGATGGAAAATGTAGAATTTAACATCCACAATTTCCCAGTCGGCTAATATGTTTTCAAAATGACTTTATTCTCCAACTACCCAAAAGCCTTCCATTTATGAGGATTTTTTTAAATGAGAAAAGCAGCATTTTTTCAACTTTAAGAAGCTGGAACCAGCAATTGTTTCACTTTTTTACTTTAAGAGATCATATATAAAAATAGTAAATACATTTTGGTGATTGACTATTTGAGTAATTTTTTCAGCAATCTTGAGAAGACTGAAGGAGTAAAATAGTAATATATTTTTGGTACCACTTGCTACATTACAGTAATGATATTGCTGTAACTAATCCTGCTGTAACCTCCAGATGCTTGATATGAGTACTTTAGTTTTATCGGACTGTCACCTTGTCCTTTTAATAGTACCCAAGAAGAGGCAGCCATTTTCAGGCTGAGGAGATCGTGAGAGAGGTCAGTTTGTGTGCTGTTGGAAACTGAGAACCTCACAGCTGACTTTCCTTGGGCACAGCACTTCAAAGAACAGTTAATCAGATTACCTGTAGGGGGCATATGTGGACAGGGATTCAGCTTGAATGAGCTGTCCCTGTTTGCTCTGAGGTTACCTCTGAAGTGTGTCTGGAGTCGCCCGCTGTGGCTTTATTCAGGTTACCAGTTCACTGGCACCAGATAACAGAGACCTGATTAAGTTGAAAGGGTTTTCTAGTCTGTTCTTCTGTTTGTATGAGTCTGACTCTAAGCGAGATTTAAACAAACATTCATTTGACTGTTGTGATTCTTGCTTTTGGCTGCGCTGGTTGATGAATGTACAAACTCATTTCCCTGGTAGAGCCACACTTGTTGTTTCTCTGTTTTCTCTCATGCGCGCCCAATCACTCTATTAATAGTTTTCTCTTTTCGTGCTCTTTTCTTGTGCTCAATTCTACCCGATTGTATCACACTTTGTTTTGAAAGGAGATGCTGTGTCATAGCATCTCTCATCCTTCCTTCTATATTTGTTTCCACTGCCTCTCTGTTCTGGCTGTGACACTTCACTTCACATCTTGCCCCGCAACTGAATCAGGCTGGAGCGATAGAGCACCGCATAACATATATCACCCTCCTCTCTCCCTCCCGCTCTGTATCAGGGACCTCCCATTCTCTCTCTCTCTCTCCCTCACTCCGTTCCACACTCCCTCTCTCCACCCAGTTTCTCCTTGACGGTGAGTCCTATAGCGCTGAGGACAGAGAGCAGCACTGCTGACGCATTTTCTCCTACCTGCCCGTACCTGCAGAAAGAGGCGAGGAGAGAAACATTTCCTCTCTGTTCCTCCTCTGGATTTGACTTCCCCACCACAGTGCTTTCTGCTGTTTCCTCTGTTTGGCACCGCGTTGATTGCCCTCTGGTTTTCCTTATGGAATACGAATGACTACAGCAGCTTTTCTTTTGCCACCATCTGCCCTGCACCATTTCTCCTCGCAGCTTTTGCCAGAGGGTGGCACTGTATCTGGCACCATGGAAATGTAGTCTTGTTGGATGGATGGATTTTTCAACTTTTAACCCGGGCCTTGTTTTGGAGTTGACGCATCATCGACAGCTCTGGGAGCGCTGTCAGTTCGGCTGTAATTGAGGCTGGGATTAGTACAGAACATCTCACATCTGGAGAATTGGCAGAGGTGTCACAGAGCATTGTTTAAGAAACTAAGTATTATTAGCACAGTGGACCTGAATGTTGTGGCAAACATAACCAGTATGTCGAGGATGTGTTTCTTAGGCTGTCTCATAGAGTAGTGCCCTGCATAACTAATAGTTAGTGCTGGACATGCATAGCAACCTTTACATGTCCACCCGGTTGTTGTGCCAAGCATATCATAGCTAGCATATCTTGTGTGCATTGAAATAGGCATTAGAAAGCTTCACAATTCAGTTCAGGCCGACAGGCTGGAGCCTTGACAGTGATGAGTTGAAACAGTCCCAACGGCTCCATTGGGACTGCACTGCAGAAAGGCCTTTTAGAAGTAAAACGGAGGAGACACTCTGTCCTGTAACGGTCAGGGACTAACTGGCGTTATACTTGCTGCAGTGCTGGAAGCAGCAGACGCTATCAACATCACCACATTGGACTGGCTGAGCTGTGTTGTTCTCTCCATCACCTTCCTCACTGCTGCAGTATTGACCCAGCAGCACACACCAGTGAATACTTACGACACTGTCCGTGCTCCCGCATACCTAGAGACTAATGATTCTCTGTTGCTGTGATAGTAACAAGCGTCACAGTTCACAGACTTCCTTCTGACACACCAAGTCTTGCCAGTAGTGGGTTGTGATGGAGTATCTCGGGGACAAGCTGTCAGTGGCCCAATCTCAGATGTCAGGATGGGTGGGAAATGTCCGTCGCTCCCTTCACGGGGCACTGGGCTTTTTGTCCAACTCGGGCCAGGGAGAAGACGGGACTGGGGACTTCAAGAGAACCAACTCCCTGCGCTCCCTGGCCTCCCGCAGCAGGGAGTCCATCCGCAGGTTCTCACTACGCAGCCAGCAACGTCTGTCCTTACGCAGGCGCACCGCACCCAACACCCCCACTGCTGTAAGACTACACACATTTAAAGTACAAACACACACCAGGCTACCACAATTCGCCTCTGATGCCAAGGACAACCTATAATCATAAGTATTTGCCAGGCACAAATTTGATTCCTACTTAAACTGACCCGTAGAGTCGGTCAACTATGTGCCCAGCGGTATTACTTTAACATGTGTTGAAGTTAAATAAAGCACAAGTGGAATTCAAGTCATTTTGCAGCAATGTCTGTGCAGTTCTGTAATGTTACTGTGGTAACAGCTGCTCCATGGTCAACTATTTGGTCTCTAGCCAGACATGTCAAGAACTTATCAATCTGCCTCCCTGATCTCATCTATCTCCTTCTATGCTTTCAGCACTTCTCCATCTTACATGGTCCGTGGTACAATGTAAACCTTTCTTTGTTTCTTTCTATTTGTTTTGCAAAGCTGTGGTTATACTGGTTCTTCATGTCAACAACCTTTTTTTAATGTTTTATTTAGGCACAAGAACGGACACAATATTATGCTATTATTTCTATTGCCAAAAACTAAACTCTTGAAGAGGACACGCATCTGATTACTTGGCTTCCTATCACTCTCCACCCTGATATCCAACCTGCTCTGTGCTCTAAATAAAGGACAGATTTAGAAATCCATGTAGGGATATGGATACATTGCAGAGAAGTTGTTCCTATCTTTAGGTTACGCCTGTTTTGCTGAACAAACACCCCATGAGTCACAACTCTTAAAGATAAGGGGTATTTTGAAGACGCCTGTGTGGGTCTGAAACACCATCAACTGTGGTTGTGGTCTCTGGGAGCAACTTGCCTCTCCACTGGGCCAGTGTTAAGTGGATGAATGACAGTACGAGGTCAGTAATGGCTGAATGGTAATGGACAGTGTCCACATACCCAGTAAACAAACGGGAGGAGGCAAGGGATGTGGGAATGCGACAACCCTTTTTTCCCCCCCAAATTCTTAAACAAGTCTCTATGTCCAGAGATGCAGACAAAGTGGAAACTGTTTATTTATAGTGTATATATATGTATATACTAGTGACAACTGCAACATACCATATTCACAGATGCTGAAAGTGAACAATCGCTCCTGTAGCTCTGGTACGTGTCACCACAGCCATGTATTTGGTATTGGGTTGCTTTGAATTGCTTTGGCTACCATTAAAGCAGATAATGGAAATCTTGAGGTTTGTATGACCATCGAAAGGGATTAAAGGTTTTATTGGTATACTTTTTGCATGAACCTGTGCCATTCAGTAATGGTATGTGCAAAAAGCAAGTTAAGTGAAATGTTATTTTCTTGATGGGAGAAATATAAATGACATAAACAGAAAATACATTAAAACAAGCTTGGACAGGTCAAGAAATATCAGCCATAATTTATGACTCGTATACATTTTATGACTTGAATGCAAAATATGTGGGCTTTTGGACGTTCAAAGAGCACTGTAGAGCTCAACCAATCAGAGCTATTTGTTTTGTGGGAGACCAGTGTGACCTGATGAGTGGACAAACCCGTCTGTGAGAAGTATGTTCACATTGTAAAAATATAATATCGATTTTAAAACCTAAATTTCAAGGTAACTGTGTAATTGCGATTATTACTTGTACAACTGTGTATAGACGTGTAACTGCAGTGTATTTCTGCTTTGTATCTTTGGGGTTAGCTATTGCATATCTATGAGACAACAGCACTGCCAACAAATTGGAGATGCATTGATCTGGACAGTTAGGAGACACAAATGCAACAAAAAAAAAGTAATAAACATCACCAGGCTGAAATAAATGAGAATACTCCTTTTAAGTCAGATCCAGTGCCCTCTGAGTAGAATTGTTAAGCCAAGTCAGGTTTTTACATTCTTTCCCTGTGTTCTTACTAGACGCTTTGTACAGCATTGAGCCCTGTGTCTGTACGAACCACTTATGTAATGAAAGAATAACACAGCACTGTTGGGTTTGCCTCGCAGAGTTCGTCTGAATGTAAGCCCTCTGACATGCGGCTAGAATGCCCATTTGTTGACATGAGATTAGTGCCTGTGGGAGCAGTTGTTTTGAATATCTGTAGGATATTGATATTGATTACGGCTGTGTACATTAGTGCACGCAGAGCATATTTTCCCACTCCACCCTACCCAGATTGATCAGAGCAGATGAGTAGAGAATGGGGAGTGGTGTCGTATACTGCAAGTATAATGTTCTGATTTAATGTATTTTCATGGCTGTTAATGATCTCGCACTACTTGAGATGGTCACGACAAATCCCATTTACAATAACTTGGAGAAGCTCATAACATGAGCCACAGTACAGTCACAGTCAGCTGTTTGTTGACGTTTACTGCAATACTGAGGTATGTGCACACCTTACCAGAGATTTTATATGGTTTGAAAGGTCTGATTTTGAAAAAAGCTATTTCACACACGGACACTGCAGACTGCAGCACTGATGGGGATTCCAAATTGCGCACACATTCTTCAACAGTGCTGATAACTGGGTTATAAGTTTGTGTTTTGGATGCTTTTTTCATGTAAACACGTATGTATCTGCAGTAACTGCCCACTGTGTTCTCTGCTCTGGTCTAAAAACATCTGTTTGGTGCTTTGCAGAAAAGCCCTTCCCTTTTCAAGGAACACTTTCCATTTAACTGTTGAGGTTGTAGCAATCCGTAGACCGCTGTTTCTCCATCCTGTGTGAGTGTGTGTTGTCAGGTTATGTGTGGCACTTTGCGATCAGTGTGTTATGAAGTAGTAGTTTCCAAGGCCTCCATCAAGCCCCTTCCTCCTTTAGATTGTCAGTGAGCCCTATTTAGTGATCAGCCCTTTCTCTCCTTCATCCTTCCATTCATCCGCTCTTTGTTATGTTGTTTCCCCCGACACACCCTTCCTGTCTCGGGGAAGCTGGCTTTTGCTAATGTTATTAGGGAAAAACCTTCCCCTGACAGATATAAATCATTGCTACTGGACCTGTTGGTTCAGCAGGCCTCCCTACTGAACCGAACATATTCTCCTTGTGTGTGGCTGATAGCGGAGCCTACACCTGTGTGTGTCATGCAGCAGAGCAATTGAATCATTGTATTGCTTAAAAGTTTTTTGTTGTAATTGTTTGGTCAATACACCTGTCTAACTTAGCTCTGTCTGTAGATTAATGCAGGCTGCACCAAAAAGAAAGTAAGAGTCCAATTGAGGTACAATACTCAGACCGTTAAAAGCCACAATTTTACTGAATAATAAATGGTATGAGATTACGAAAGAGTCTCTAAAAGGCTTTCCAATGGCTTTGAGCAGCCAGCCAGAAGTCGTTTCTTTTAGCTGCTGCGTACTGGCGCCTCTTTTCAACATGTTTCAGCAAAGGCAATGTTTGTCCTCTGTGCTGCTCAGGTGAGGGTGTGTTGTGGGTGTGTTTAGGTTGAGCAACACACATGCACAGGTAGGATAGGAATTTGTTTTAGCAGCATTTCGCGAGACCTGGTTTGAAGGCATTTTTTACAACAGTGATAGCAGTGTACAGTGACAGGGAGAAGAGAGTAATGACATAATACAGAGCTGGAATGTCAGAACCTGCCTACTTTCATATCTCTGCACACCTGTTAAATTTCTGCATTAAATGTGCATGATTGCATGACTTTAAATTGTCTGTGCCGTTCCAATTCTGCTAGTAGGATCGAATGGTAAAAACCATATCTGAAACCTGCTTCCCCTGCAGTTGGGCTGCTTCCAACGAGACTTGTTGCGATATGCCGTTCTTTATGAAATATTGATATATTAAAATACACTTACGCGCTCTATAGATATAGCGATAATACTGTTATGAATTCTTTTGAACATGCAAATCGGGTAGTGAAAATGTCATATCCTGACAACCCTACTTCAGACAATTCCTTTCCAAAATCAACAATCCAACAAACTACTCCACCTCCACACATAAATTGGCCAGGTGTGCGGTGGTTAGAATGTTTTTGTTCTTTATTTCCATACAACCAAGAGCAACACTATGAAGGCCTTTCAGGAGAGACCAGCTTTACCACCACCTGTGGCCGCTTAGAACAGCTATAAACATCTCTCCGATTACATGCCGATTACGGCCTTCAGACAATCCAATAAGCATACTGTGACCATTGAAGCCTGTGAATTAGCCTTTACAAATAATACATCAACTTTTACTTCTTGGCCCAAATCCATTGTATGTACGTATCATAGATGAAAGGATCATCAATGCTGCTTTTATTAGATCAGCACCCATGCAATACATGTGATTGATCTGGTGCTTATGTTTCAATACTGTAGCGAACCACTCACTAATGTTTCTATAGTTCAGACTTACTGTCATATCTTTTTCTGGCGCTTATTCTTTGAGGAAGATACTCATCTAGCTAAATAAGCATTTGATTGATCACTAGATAAGTGGAGTATATAGTTAATATGTCTGAACAAAACCTCTCGTCCAAATCTGTAGGTTGATTTTGCATTGTCAGTGGAACAAGGACTCTTTAAGTGTGTGTATTTAGGGGTAAGTGGCGTGACCCTGTGATGTCAATGAGAAACGTGTGAGTGCAGTAAATCCAAACAAGTGCTTTCTCTGATGCAGGGAACCATGTTGAATGTCATTCTCACTGTTCTGTTTTCTTTTTCCCGTCAGGAAGGGCTTAGCTGATGAATGGCATCCTTCACTGCTGTTGTAGTTTTCTTTCTCTCACTCTCTTCAACTATCTTGTTTTCCCTCAATCCAACTGTATCACAGTGACACTCTTCTTTCCTACTCTCATTGTCTCGCTTGCGCTCTTTTTGAAGTAATCTTGTAGGAACTCTGCTCTCACAAACACAAAGAAAACAAGGATAGCATTCATGAAGCTCTAAGAATGAGAACTCTGATCCACTGTCGCTGCTCACATAAACATCACTAGTGAACGGCTCTCACAGTCTAGGAACCTGGGCAAATACAGAGCCAGGTGTATCACATTTCTCTGTCCACCCCTCGGGCAACATCTGAGGACAGAAGGATTTTCTATTGTTTTTTTCCTATATAGGCCATGGTTATCAGTTCACGAGCAGGCGATCCTCTGTGAGCCCTGTGTGCTTTTGAGACAGTATGTCCTCTGTATCAGCCTCATTAAAAGAGGCATGGTTCAGTAGACAGCAAACACGCACTCCATCACCCACCCATCTCCTTTTTTGTCCCCACTCTGGTCCTGACTCCATTAACTCATCCTTTCACCTTTTCATTACTGTACCGCTGCTCAAGCTCGATAGGCTGCAGCTCTATGAGCAACACTGTTGGCTCTTCAGTAGCACTGATGACATTGATTACCCAACTACTGATTGAGCTTGCATTAGCACAACAAATCTAAATGCACGATGCACAAATATTTACCAAACTTAACTAAAGTTCAGATGTCTAGTGTCAAGTGAAAGCTGCTGCAACGTTGGTCTCACTCAAACTGGTCTGTTCCAGTTTGAATACTCCTTATTTACTAATAACTGTCCTTTCCCTCTTGCCTTCAGGTGCAGCAGAAGCAAAGTGACAGTGGTGATGAGGAGGGGAAGGACTCAGGAACACCGGTCCGTGACACTGACAGCCAGTATGGGACCTGGGAGACAGGACTACGTACTGATGACAGGTAAACATACTGTAGTTGTGATGTCAGATGTGTTTTTATTTGTGTTCAGTGTGTTTACAAGTACACAACACAAGTCAATGTTCACAAACCATCAGAATTCCATCCATTGCATTGCAAAAAGGCATGAAAACACAACTATGGTAAGCGCAGCCGCTCAAAGAGAGAAATATCTATGCAATGTAACCCATGTCAACAATAAATTATTTAGGTCATCTTTAGCTTCATTTTTGCTTCCAAAAATGTGTGTTTATAACAACTGGATTCTGGTGGATTTATTTGAAACCGGACTGTAGGCTTGCCACAAGGTTTCCACTGAAGTCAATCATTAGCTTTCGTTTGCTTAAAGAGGCAGAATCAATCAAATGTTTAAGACCACTGGAATCAACCTTGATATTATTGCTCATCATCTATATGTTTGTGAAATATCTGTATAGTATTGCAACATTTCCAATTGCTTGATGTCATTTTCTGTTTGTGCCTCCCTCTGAAATTAAGTATCAAAACACTTCTAGAATTATATAATTGATCAACTTAACTTGATATTTTGGAGGCTGCTATTTGTGATGTTTTATTGGATTTCATTACAAGATGTTTAAATAGTTTTCTTCTCCAAAAACGGTATGTAGTAGTGGTGTGAATCCTCACTGGTCTCACGATTGGGGGGGGGGGGGGGGGGGAAAGAAGAAGAAATTATTATTATTATTATTATTATTATTATTATTATTATCCAAATTCTCTGCATTTGACCCATCCTTGGTTAAGGAGCAGTGGGCTGCCCTGTGAGGCGCCCGGGGAGCAGCTAGGGGTTCAGTGTCTTGCTCAGGGACACTTCGACATGTGAGCTATGGGGGGGACTGGGGATCGAACCGGCTACCTTGTGGTTGCGGGACAACCACTCATCCCCCTCTTTAACAATTTAAATGTGCAACTAAAACAAAAATAAATCCTTCTGCTGCGCATTACAAGTGTACTGTGAAAATAAGCTGTTCACCTAGCAGCTCAAAGACCGGTCACCTACTGAATTCCCTACGGCATGGATTGGCCTCGCAGCGAGCGGACTTTTCCTTCAGCCAAGTTCACACTACACAACTTTCAAAGTAGTCAGATAGCCGTACAGTACACAACTTCCTGTCTTCTAGCTGTGAGTTTTGAAGTTGTCGTGGTTTTCATACTACATAGCTGACCGGCAATCCTTTATCTGGAATCCCAGATACGGTCACAAAAATACACACACGGGCTTAGTCATGCTTGTTGATGTTGTTGTTGTTGGCACACGTGTTCACATAAGTCTGTTTCCACACCTCCTTACTATTTCCCCTATGTAGATCAGTTACTGTGTTATGTTTACCCATGCAAACATCCACATCCTAGTAGCAACAATGAGAACTTTGGTCCTTACGCTCTCATTGGCTGTGGCTCCCTGGCAGACTCCTAAAGTAGTGTCCTGTGAAATTACTCATAGCTCTTGTGCTGTTGGTTCAAGTCACTGCATCTCCTGACAGGAACACAACGGTTGAATTTCAGCCTGCATGTATTATTCCAGACAAACATGTTTTAAACGGAGCAGCTAATATTGGTAGCCAGAGCAACAAGTTGCCAGACCTCCTTGTGTTCAAAGCTCTGCCCTCAGTTAAACAGCAACAGGAGAGCAAGAGGAAAGAAACTAGCACAACATTGAATGAAAGCAAAATCCAATAAAGACTCCCACTGAGCTGAAATTATCCAAACTCCAGGTTATGATCTTTTAATGCATCCATCCAGAATTATCCTCTTCCACATCTCAATACATCTTTGAATATGTCTACACTTCTATTATGTAGATGTAAAGTACCACATGGTTTATGATCTAGAACATGGAGTACTTTACATTATGATCAACTTAAAGGAACAGTGAACATTATTATTTTTTGACTAAAAACGATTCACTTGAACAGACTTAACCAAACATTAATGAATCCTACTAACAAGCTTTGTTTGCCTGCGTAGCCACAGCCTGATAATGGTGAGACCGCTATGCCACAGACGACCAGTGTTGTATCAAGATAAATCAATAAACTCTTTGTTGATTTTCGTATCGTTGGTGTAATTGTTAAGAAAAGTTTGAATAACTCCTGCGCTACCCTGTAACACAGACCGATTGCTCTTCTGTGTCAAAAGTTACATTGAATCAAATTGCAATCTGTCACTGACCTCCTGTGGTCAGAAAATATTATCACAACATGGACCAAAACCAATATGGAAGGACAGTTATTCAATGCAATTTAGTAAAAAGAAATGGTAAAATAGTAGTCTATTGCATATATATTTCCAGAATTCCTTTTCTTTAGTCTTGCAGTTTGTTTTTAGGTGCGTCAGCTAAGTCATAACTTCCTACAGTCAAGTCAACAAAAGGAAAGTTATGACGCAGGCTCTGTTTGATTGTAACTGCGGTAACGGCAACCACACAGTTGCCGTCAGAGGCGTTTCTTAACTCTTTTTTTTTTTTTTTTTTACTATTTCAGCCTCACTCCTGCGACTCCCAGCTCGGAAAGCAATCTCAGCCCTTCACCAAGGAAGCCCACTCCCCCACGGACGCCAGGTGATCAGGCCCCACAGTTTGATACTGACACTCTGGACAGTCTCCTTCCCTCCTCCTCTGCTGAGAGCCAGCCACTATCTTTCCCTGATGTAAGTGTCATTTGAGTTGACCACAGATCAGTTCTTTTGATGGCGACCTCTGCCTTTACCAGTGTCTCATGTCGGATGCTGTTTGTGTCAGCAAAAACTGATGAATAATACGGTCTTTTTATGTTTTAGCAACAAATGTATCATGACTGCATTGACACTTGCATGTTCATCGATAAGCTGACGTATTCATCTTGTGTCTGGGTGTCCAGGCCCCGACCACTCTGCTAGACACCAGCGCTCTTCGGTCCAGAGCCCATCTGGGGAAGAAACGAGCGCCGCGGACACGACCCTCCAGGGCCGCTCTTCAAACTGCTGTGCTTTTAGAGGAAGAGGGAGGAACCACCGAGGACTGGCTTTACAGAGACTCCACAGGTTGGCACCAAAAACAAGCTTAAATCTTGATACAGTTCTATTCCATCAGATTAATTCCTCCTTCAGCATACACTGAACGGTCATATGTGAAAATGATGCACACAGAAGTTTAATTGTGTTGTCCAGAAGCACCTTTTAATAATCTACTGCACCCCATCCCATAGGCTACTTATTTTGAACTGTACCGTATGCTCGCATATGACAGTACTATGTGTTTGCCCTATGACAGAGGCAAAGGTTGAGACTAAGGACGATGACTCGGACTCGGAGGAGCAGGCCAGAGGAGCAGACACCAGCCCTGCTGTTTCCTCTCAGCCACAGAGGATAGCCCTGTTCCCTGGGATGGACCATTCAGCTTTAAAGGTGATTCTCACTTGTGCTTTTGTCAACTGTATTCACCATATGAGTATGTCGTCCTATTTATTTAATGTAACACAAATATGTGTTGTTGTTTTTGTTCAATTCCTAAATGTGTCCCGTTCCTGTTGTCAGGCCCAGCTGAAGAAGAGGGGCGACTCTGACAATCAAATCGATGGACCTACTCCCTCTCCTTCCCAACTTTCTCGCTCTCCCAAATCCCCCTTTCTTCCCAGGGCAGCGCGTGTACTGCCCCCTCCTGGTGGGAAAGAGAATGGGTAAGCCATGAAAGTTGCAGAGAATGTGTTTTTCTTTGGAGACAAAAACTTGTTTAGCTGTTAGCCACTGCATTAACTATTCTCTTTGTGTCTTATTTGTGTAGTGAGGAAGACTCACCCCAGTGGTTGAAAGAGCTTAAGTCCAAGAAGCGCTTAAGTCAGTATGAGAATGAGAGCTAAGTAAAGAATGAGGTGAGAGTTTTTTTTTTTATGTCTTCTCCATCTTTCCATGTGCATATTAAACATAAAAAGAGATACATTATTTCCATTTTTGACACCAGTTTACCTCCTATGCTCCCCTCTAGGTTGCCTTAACAGATGAATCTATATGAAACTGAAGCCTTAATGTTCGACCCAGAGAGTAGGAGAGGTGAATCTACAGCTGCTGATGTATTTTTTTTCTATTCGTTTTTTGTTCTCTTCACGTCTGGGTTGATAAATGTGCATGGTGCCTTTTTTTATGGAGAATCTCTGTCTTGTGGAAAAAAACAAGCAAGCAGAAAAACAACATCAAGCTACTCTGCTTTATCCATTTCATGCTTGAACCTGTCTAAGCACTTCTGCACCTGGAGGCAATTCACATGAACACTTTAATAGGGACCAGGAGAAGTTGAGGGGGGGGGGAGGTGGGGAGGTGATTATTGGCAATTACGTTCTGTCAAGCATCATTTCAGGAAATGGTTAAGTTGTGGGACCACGATGCCTCTTTATCCTGGACGTGCGTCATCACATGCTGGAGGACAATCCAGCCGATCCTTTCCAAGATGTTTGTATTTAGTCTCCTAACTTGACTAATATGTACAAGCTGGCTGTGTCTGTGACATTTGTGTGTTTTCAGTGTGAGGTTGTTGATGGTGGTCACACAAGCATTGCCATAGGACAACATTTCAAACGCAAATGAGTTTCCTTGAACATAGAGAACAAATCACTGCTGACTTGATTGCTGGAGAGAGTGTATTATCATGTTAGTAACTGTAATCAGGAGATGTTATATTTTTATTATCATTGATTTACAAGAGACAGAGAGCTTGTTTAAAAAAAAATGAAGATGCATCACTACAATAGACTTTGTTACACTCCACAACCCTAACCTTGTCATAGTTGCTGCATACTGTATATATGTTTTTGTCTAAGTATCTTTTTTTCTTTGTGGAAGAGGGACAAGTGACTTTGCATCTGTCCATAATGCCTACTCCTTATCAGCACAAATACACTCTTCAATCTTTTATATATATATATATATACACATATATACAAAACAACACTAATCAGCCTGTGATCCCTCCTCAACAGCTGAAATGATTGTAGCTGTAAGCATTCGTCATAAGCCATACTTTCAACTTGTGGCCCTCAGACACTCCTCAATCATGGTTTTGAAATATTATTATTTCCACGATTTTGTCCCCATTAATGTGCATGTACAATCTTTGCTGTCAAGCCAGACATTGCTCAAACTGACTGGCTCAGAGTGTCGGGTGTTGGCTAACACTACTCCACTGGTTTGTTCACTACATCGTTTAAATGACTACCTTCTGTGATACTCCCAAATAAATGAACATTTGCACCCGCTTTTCATCTTCACTATAATCCTTCTCCTCATGTATGTCCTTCCACCCACTCGCACTGCGCTTCTATAAAGCACTTTGTCACTTGATGCACTACAGCACTGACCTCTGCCCCCTCTTTTTGGCCATGTCTTGTGTCCTGTATTGTCGGAGTGCTCTCGCAATGCAAGTGAATGTGGTAATCGAGTCTTCGAAGTGATTGTCCCTGGTTTCTATGTACGTGGCATTTTACTTTGTCATGAATTCTGAGGGTTTGTTTTGTTCATGTCCTCCTTTGTCCCTCTTTTTTTATTTTATTTGAAAGTACAGATGTATATTGCACTGTGTTGTACTGGCCAGTGTCCTAAAGTGAATACATTCTTAATAAAATGTACTTGACTTGACTCTGTCTAGTGTTTCTGGCTAAGTTTAACTCTGTGGATGTTACACAAATCTAAATGTAATACATTTTTCTGGGTATTCATGTGATCAGTGAGTGTTGTGTGCACTCCTTTAATCAAAACTTTGAGTCAATGGAATTTAAATCTCTTAACGTTGTATTTATTCAAGCACGGTCTGTGAATAACATCAGGTTTGATAAGATTCTTTGAAGCAACTGCTGCAGATTTGCTTCAGTCAAACCTGTGAATGGAAGTATGTTAACCTTGCTGATAAAACAAACCCAGATTTGCGAGAAAAGTGTTTGGAGCTTTGGTGTGGTTGGGACCGGGTGTAGTCCCAGAGTGTGTGTATGTTTGTGCTGAGCGGAGCTGTTTCCTGAACCCTCTTGGCTCGCTCTCCTGGTGCCCGCACACAGTGCTCACTGGCAGCCAGGCGGACAGGCAGGGCAGCGTGTGCCAACACAGCTGCCTATTGAAAAGCAGCGTTACGGACACAATGTGAGCGACAGACTTGCTGTATCAACAGCTACCCCGTTTCTGCTGTTGTGGCCATAAATAAACCATAAATACCCCCCCTGTCCCTGCCCTCTAACGGCTCAACCTCACCAAGCACCAAGAGGCACCGAAAACAGAGGGACACTACCACTTCCTAGCAGGCATACACAGGTAAAAACCTCTCTGGACACAGACTGATCATTTCTATCATTCAGTCGATTCAATGATAACAGATTTTGAGGCAAACTATTACTTTATATTTGGACAACATATATGCAATCCTCCTATTCAAGGGTGTTATAAATTGCAAATGTGACATAGCACTTTCCTCCTATGTACGTTTATGTGACCGTGTGTATGCATGCATGTATGCATGCATGATGGATGGATGGTGATTTGTCTGTGTGTGTGCTGCTGCCAGAAAGTGGAGGAGCAGTGGATCAGGAGGATGTCGGAGCAGCAAAGTGCCCCGGAGCAGCTGGCTGCTGGCAAGGGCCAGGGAGGAGCTGGAGTCACCTACAAGGTACTGGAACGATCATGTGAGAGATGGAAACCTGGTTTGATCAAGTCTCATTATGTATCCTGGTGAACAGACATCAGAATATGTTATTGTAATTGATTCTACAGTATTTTAGAGTAAGTATTATCACAATATGTCTTCTTTATAACCAACGTGAGCCACTTTATGAAGGCCTTTTTCCAAACCACGTTTAATAGAGACTGAGGTGATCCTGACCTTTTTTATGGTCCCTCTGTGTGATCCAGGTGTTGCTGTTTGAGTTTGAGAACTTCCAGGGCTGCAAGGCGGAGTTTTCAACAGAGTGTAAAGATGTGACGGAGAAGAGACTGGAGAAGGTTGGATCTGTGATAGTTGAGTCAGGACCGTAAGTAATGCTCGATGTTTAATTCATGTCTCGAGAAAACATAAGTAGTAAGAAAATTGTTTCCTTGATAACTTGTTCATTTGTCAGGTAAACTAAATTATGTTTCTCCTCAGCTGGGCGGGTTATGATCGGCATGGCTTCACAGGGGAGCAGTTTATTCTGGAGAAGGGCGAGTATCCACGCTGGGACACCTGGACCAACAGTCAGAACAGCTACACCCTCTTGTCTCTCAGGCCACTCAAAGTGGTGGGTGACTTGTCTCCACACAAAACTGACACTGCAGCCATAAAGCTCTATAAATGTGCAGGGTTTCAGTTACGAGCTGCCCCGCGTTACTTCTCTACACATTGTATATCATTGTAGTCAGCATCTACTAGAGACAGTGAAAAGACTTGTCCATGTGTCTGGTTTCCCTTCTATAGGACAGTGCTGAACACAAGTTACAACTATATGAGAACCCTGGATTTACTGGTAGAAAGATGGAGATTGTCGATGATGATGTGCCCAGTTTGTGGGGCCATGGTTTTCAGGATCGTGTGGCAAGTGTGAAGGCTCTTAATGGAACGTAAGAACCTCCCTACATCCCCCTTTCATCCATGTGTCCATTTCTTCTTTTTTTTTTATACTTGATAACCGTGTCCATTTCTTTTTGGTGTTAATTTTGTTTGATTTACAACTCAAAGCCTATTGTGAAACCCTGTGTCACACTTTGCCTGTTTTCCTTTCCTCCAGATGGGTCGGCTACATGTACCCAGGCTACAGGGGGCGCCAGTTTATCTTCGAGAGAGGAGATTTTAAGCACTGGAACGACTGGGAGGCCCCTGCACCTCAGATCCAGTCTGTCCGACGTGTGCGAGACATGCAGTGGCACAAGAGGGGCTGTTTCACTGTCCCTGACCCGGCTCCGGCTCCTGGCCCCGGCCCTGACCCCGACCCTACCCCAGCACCTCCTGCCCCTCCTGCCACAGCTGGAGCCAGCTGAGCAGGATCCTCACACGCCTACCACCCCTTCCCACAGCCTCCCCCACACTGCCGACAGTGCCTGCCCTCTACCTTAACCTAACCATGGCAAACGATGCTTGTGCCCATTGAGGAGTGCCATGTATGTTTCAGTGGCGAATAAAGTTGTTTGACCTGGAATTGGCCCTATTTTTGGTTGATGTTACACTTGTAAGTCACAGTGGAAAGGGCTTTAAATTAGATGCTAAAGATTTTGAAAAAACAGTATCAGGGATGTAAAACTGGCAAATGGTATGTGGAAATGATGAAGCCTACGTTTGGCAGATATTTTTCCTTAAGATAAACTGAGATGAGTTTTGAACTGAAATTATTTTCAAGTTGTGTGAGACTTTTACTGCCTCAACGCCTCATCCAGTAGCATTAGGAGGACATGACTTTGTGTGGAGTTTGCACTAATCCAAGCACCGTGTTAGACTTTTTTTCCTTTTTATCCGGCTGCTCAGTTGAGGAGATTTTTTTTTTTGCATAATGTGACTGGAAAAAGTCATGGAAATTATATAAATCCTTATGGAGCGTTTGATGGTAGAACTGCTGCAGTAGCATCTATATACTTAATAACATATAGTAACATTATTAATCTCATTCCATAGAGGTACTTTCAGTTTTTGCAAGTACAAACATATTGATGAAAAACAACTATTACTACGAATGTTACTTCAACAGCTATTAAACTACTACTAAAACAACTGCAATGGCTGCAACAACTCCCACTACTACTAAAAGTACTATTATTAATTGATTTGATAGTTACAAGTGTTTGTTCCTTGCGCTCCAGTTCTGGTCTCCTGCAGGCCCTTCAAGTCCCTTTGTTCATTCAGCAGTCTGGACATCAAATAGAAACATTTACAGAACATATAAAGTCTCTCCTGCTGCAATAACCAACCCTGATTGCATACCTTTCAAACTGATATTTTTACACCCTTTTCATGGAAGATATATAAAAACCTTGTACAACGCAAAGCACAGATATGTATATTGAGTCATAAATTGATAATCTGATCACATAATCATGGACAACATGGAGACCTTCACTGTCTACCAGTTCAATCATTTAGTAAAAAATTTAGCAAACAATAAAATAAAATACTAAATTAAAAAAATTAAAACAAAACATGCATGTCCAGGTAGTTTCGACACATACGATGCAATTCCCCTTGTTCCATTCACCACCAAAAAAGGCTAAAATGCCAGATCAATATCTTTAAAACACACACAAACTATAATCAAAGTATCAAGAGAATATTATGCTCTCCTGGTCTTTCCTTACTCTGTGACTTTGTCCAGCATTGATCTTGTCTCGGAGGCGTCTGAGATGCATATGTATGTATACATATATATATATATATATATATATATATATATATATATATATATATATACATGCATGCATGCAAATATATATATAAATATACAAATGCAGTACCATATACAAATGCAGTACCATTATTATTGAGGTAGTTGTTTTGTGTTCTGCTCACATCCTGGAGCTAATCATTTGAACCAATAACTGACCGTTTAGTTGGGAGTCGAACCGCTTCAGTCTTCTACAGCCTGGAAAGTCTTACACCTATCTGCGGCTGGCCTACCTTTCCCCTGCACAACTCTTTAAATATATCATTGGTGAACTGCCTTGTAATTTTGTCATGAACCTTGTTATTATTGTGAAAGTCTTACTGGGAGACTGTCTGAGCTGTTGACATCCTTGTTATCATCCAGCTAGTTACAACCCTTCTGGATCAGTTGCACCCCCAGGGAAGCCACTGTCGCTAAAATGACCCCTGAGTTACAGGAGTTTATCACCCTCACCTTCCCTCTCTGAGTGGTTTTATAGTGCAGTCATTATGTAGTTATTTTTGTTTTGTACTCTCGCACATATCATTTAAAATTAAACCAAGGATAACAAGCTTTAAGTATACATTTCTGCTTTAATTTGAGAATATTTAAATGTACATCAGATGAACAGTGTCTGGATTGGAGCACTTTTTATACAGAGTTCCCCAAAGGGATGGTTCCACATTTTAGGGAAATATACTTAATTGCTTTCTTGTTGCGACTTGAGGGGAGGATTGATTCATGTTTTAAATCTTATATGGGACTATTTCTTTAAAGGGACTTAAAGGTTTTGGGAAGTGGATTCTGTTACTCAGAGGGTCAGTTTCCAGTCTTTTTTTGCCGAGTTAACTGTAGCCGCATATTTACCCGACAGACATAAGAGAGGTATCAATCCTTTCACATAACTTTAGTATGGAAAGCAAATACACACATATTCTTAAGTGTCAAACTTTTAAGGGGAACACTATATTTTGTTATTGATCTGTTGAATATTTTATCCATTATAATTTTATCCATGAAAAGTCAAAAAGTTGTGAAATAGCCATCACAACTTCCCAGAGCCAAAAGTGATGTTTTTGAATTGCATGTTTTCTCTGACCAAAACACCCAAATGTTACTATCATAAATTCTCATTTTCTAGAAGCTGAAACCTGCAAATAGCTAATTATTGCAGCTCTAAAGGGGATCAAAATAAATTAGTTAGTATTAGCCTGCTGCTATGCCATTAAATTGGGGAACTTTGATTACAAAGAGAGGCATGCCTTGCACTATTCATCCAATATGGAAGTGAACACTCTTATAGCTGAAGGACAAAATGCAAAATGAGAAGTTTTTTTTATTTCTGACTTGTCCACTGACTCTTCCTCAGTCATCCAGCAGAGGGCAGATGTAAACTGATATTGGCTGCTCTCGAGATTCCTTTGTGGTCCTGTCATTACTCAGCCTCTCTCCTCCGTTTCAGTTTCTGGAGTCTTTCTGCAGAATAACCTAATTCGCATCACCTAAATTGCTATCAGCGGCAGGCTGAAAAACGCTGGTGTCAGTTTATTATTAATGGTAAAACACGTATCTCCCTGATGTCTCATGTTGGTTTTCCTTCATTTAAGGAACAACTTACCTTGTGGCTCTGAATAGGTTTATATAGCAACAAAAAGACAGTAACTCCCTCCAGAGAAGCCTGATTTATTCATAAAACGTTGTAAAGATCTTCTTGCTTCTCCAGGCGCTTACGGTTTGTGTTTTCATGCCCTTAATGTGTGAACAAGACCCTTCTCAGACGGCACACTTTATAAAAAGTCCATCACCGTGTTCTTAAGAGGCATTTACGTTTTATTTTTTGTATTAGTGTTGGAAATGTTGAAGAAAAAAAAACACATGCTCCGCGTTCTCTGTGAGTGTGCACACTTCATCTGGCTCCCTCAACTAATAATAAAAACATAAAAGATAAATATATACATTTACATGTACATTGTATTCTAAAACGATATTCGGTTTATGAGATAAAGTTATTATAATTCACTAGTTCAAGAATAAAGTTGAACAATACTTTACAAATTCCCAATTTGTCTCCCCCTAAAGCCTTCTTGACATGAGATCTAACACCCAGATCCCTAATTCAGATATATACTAAAACAAGTTGCACTACAATATGGAGCCGACTTTTTTCACCCTTAAATTCTTTGAAAGAACTCTCACTACACGCACAACCTCTTATGTTAACAGATGGCAATGTCATAAACAGCTCAGTTTCACTCAAGTCTCGCTTCTGCAACGGGGATACATTTCTACATTGTTCACAAATCTTGTCTGTGATCTCAGGGAACACAAATAACTAATTGGTGCTCTCTCTCTCTCACACACAATGTAATCCTGTTTCTGTTGAACTGAAAGTAAGTGTAATGATGTGAAAAAAACATAAAATATCCCAACAGAATAGTCACAGTTTCCATCACAAAGATTCATAGACCCAAAGTGTTTCACAAACTCCTCTCCTAAATGCTCATTCCACTGTGTGCCTTGTAGCCTATGACATTACATGGGGGTTAGGGCTAAATGACAAAACACTATTCTAATGCAGCGATAACACTGAATCATGTCTAGCTGGGAATTAAAGATGATCGACTGACCCTGTTTCTGTTGTGTGTTTTATGAGGTACTTATATTTACAGGAGTTGGAACATTTCAGATGTAACATGGGTTGTTTGATAGGAAAATGTAGGCCCAAGATCCACACAGTCTCCAATTAGCACTCAAGTCATACTCTGTCATATCTTATGAGGTAACCAACAGACGTGATTTGTAAATGCACTTCTAACTACAAGAACATAGAAAGTGGAATTTTCCCATGTTTTTTACTTCTTCATAGAGGTCAGTGCAGAAGTGCAAGGGCCCCTGGAGCTATACATGGGTTCATTTGCTTTTTTAAGGATGCAGCACAGCACACATGATGGTGATCAGCTGGGATGTAATTCTAGACTCTCTGCCTGAACACTTTCACCAGTAGATGTGGCGAGTAGATGTGGTAAAACTCCTTATTCAATAACAATGATAATAATGACGATTCAAGGTCAACATTCAACACGTTATTAAGAAAAAACGTACATCTCTGTCAAAAATATGTTTTTTGAAAAGACCCAATGTGAAAAGGTGAAAAGTGAATCCTATGTGATCACAGCCTAAACCAGTATTGTAGTATTGCAACTTGTGTAATAACTCCATTATATTGCATGCTCCTATGATTAACATCTAAAACCTCATCCCACCAAGCAACACATGGCTGTAAGATAAATAACAATAATAAGGCTTATAATAAACATTATTTATATTTATTTATCACTTTTCAAAACAAAGTTACAAAGTGAATTCTAGGCCCTTGCAAGACTATTTACATGCACATACAAGGTCAATAAAACTAATACATGATGAAATGTGACATTGTGCGATAAACAGGTTTGACAGAAGCTTTGGAGCTTCTAAACAGCAGAGGCGATGCATTTTTTTCAACATGAAACCTGAATAGAGTTTTCTAGAAATTAAACAGCAAATAAACCTACTCTTGTGGAAATATTTGGACTGTGATTCAATTCACTACGAATCTCTACTGCACAGTAAAACACATATTTTACTATCCCTCGCTCTCCCTCTCATTGTAGGTGTGGGACTCTTGGCACTGTTTGTGCTGAATCATGTGGATATCGAACAATGACTGGCTGGACAAAACTGACAACTAATGAAATAACTTTGTGGGAGTGTGACTCCCCGGGGTGGGGGGAGGCTCCAGGGTGACCCCTCATTTCAGTCTGCTGGGCCTATGACAGGCCGATCTGCAGGCCGGCTTGGACACTGTGGGTACTGTTGGCAGGGTTTCCACCCCTGGGCGTCCCGTATATATTGAGCTCATCGTGCCATCACAAACACACTGGCGCAGGCAGGTACTGGTAAGAGGTTCATGTCAGTCACGCTGTATTTTTTTAATCAAGTTTACGTTTACATTTTTTATCATAATTTTTTTTCATTTTGCTGTTTGAATAATTTAGGTTTAATGTCTACAAACGTTCTACAAACGTTCTCCCATGAATGTGTAATTCTGTGTTCTTCAGAAACTTGTTTTTGGGGGAGAGGGACGGGCACTTTTGTATACGTGTATTATAAAACAAAATATATGAAAGTGGGATGAACAGCAGTTAGACCTGCTCATATTGTAGACATAAAGATAGATACATTTTGATAAGCATGTAGACATCCAAGGATATTTATCAGAAACAACAGAAATTATATTTTTTCTTTTCAGTTTCTTCATTTCCAATCCATTCACTATGGCAACAGACCACCAGAGCCCTGCATCCAAGCAGCAGCAGCCAGGGACCAGTGCATTTAAGGTGAGAGGAAACGAGCAGTAATGCAGAGACCAATTCAATTACAATGTACAACTTCCTCCTGCAGGAGTTACACTTCTGCTGCATGCCTTGCATCCACCTTGCATCCACCAAACATAAAATTGGAAACAGATTGGCAGTCTTGAAATTGAGACCAGTAGCTCGATAACTTACACTGTCCCCTTTTCTCCCATTGGCACACAGCTGGTTATCTATGAGCAGGAAAACTTCCAGGGACGCTGCCATGAGCTGACTGGTCCCTGCAACAACCTCCAGGAAGCAGGCGTGGAGAAAGTGGGCTCCATATTGGTGCTGTGTGGACCGTGAGTGTGGGTCAGAGACAGACAGACCATTAAAAAATGACATGAAGTCCAAGAATAAAGGACTTACTCTGTGTATGAGTACGGAATAGAAGGGGAAGAAAATGGTCAGAAAAAACAATGATACGTGTGCAACTAGCTTTCTTTCCTGCTTTCCTCCTACATATTTCACAACCATCCATCTCTTTCTTCCCTGTCCACTCAGATGGGTGGGATACGAGCAGGCCAGCTGTAAGGGGGAGCAGTATGTGTTTGAGAAGGGGGAGTATCCTCGCTGGGATTCCTGGACCAACAGCAGGCGTAGTGACACCCTTATTGCATTCCGCCCAATTAAAGTGGTAAGAAAGATACCACCCATACACATGGGTCGTGCTATCAGTTGCTAAGCAAATCATCCACTGGGTTAATGCTTTGTTTCAATTTCAGGACAGCCAGGAGCACAAGATTGTCCTTTACGAAAACCCCAGCTTTGCAGGGAAGAAGATAGAAATCATCGATGATGATGTCCCCAGCTTTCACGCACACGGCTACCAGGAGAAGGTTTCCTCTGTTCGGGTTCAGAGTGGCACGTGAGTCCATCTTCCCAACACAGATGCTGTGTGATACTGCAAATAATGTACTACATGTGTCTTGTCACTGTCTCTTCACCTATAACTGTCTCTTATCTGTTTCCCCTCCCTGTGCTCCTGGTACTGGTACTAGTTGGGTGGGCTATCAGTATCCAGGCTACAGAGGCTTTCAGTACCTGTTTGAAAAGGGGGAGTATAAGGACAGTGCTGAGTTCGGAGCCCAGATCCCTCAGATCCAGTCGGTCCGGCGCATCAGAGACATGCAGTGGCATCTGAGGGGTGCTTTTCACCCCGTCAACTAAGCTTGTGACTCTTTGCTGTCATGAACCATGACCTTGGCTTTGCTCCCTTCCAGCATCAACCCCTTTGTTCTTCATTTACACAATGCAGCATTTTGATATCTATTGCAGCTGTTGCAGGAGTGACATTCTTTGAAGCAAACTAATAAATCCTAATTGCTTAAATTTGACTTGATTGTGTGATTTACTTGAGTTTGTCCCTCTGCCTAAGTTCTTTCCCACCAACATCCTAAAGGGACAACTCAGGAGGAAATAAAGTTTAAGAATAATTTAAATGGTCTACGGGGTAGCATAAGACACATGTCAATGTTGATAATTGTGTAGTTTAATGTGCACTTGGCAACTCCGACCAATAGGTTGTGCTGCAGGGGATAACAAATGGCGTCATTTCCCGTTTTCCGGTGAAGAGGAGCTGACGACACACGATACAACAACATGCTACTTTCTCTGCTCGTGTAATACTTGTGCTGTTTGAGTAAGAACGTTTCCATGTTTTAAGTATTTTACTTGTGTACTTCGTCACTATCAATTCCGATCTCGGTTAATCGGAAACGTTGGTATGAAAATGTTAATTTAATAGAAATGTGACTACTTAGTTAGCTAGCTTAACTTGGCCAGCGAGATAAGTAAACGCCTAACGTTAAAATATCAGGTCATTGGACTTTTATATGAAATTAACTGACGTGTGTTTTAATTGTATAATCATTTCAAACAGTTAACGAAATGTGGAAGGTTTTAGGGTTTATCTGTATCAACTTCATCCCAATAGGTTTGTGTTGTTGGAGTATTAAACAGAGACAACGTCGTAGCTCACGAAGATTCACCTTCAAAGCTGGCAATTATATGAACTTTGCTAAAATGCGTTTTATGAGTCTTTATGTTCAAGTCTTATATTCGGACTAGTCCACTTACCGTATATTACTGTCTTATATCAGTTGAGCAGTGCATTGTGGGATAATAGTATCCACAGCAGCACTTCAAGTTAATTAATTATGCAAATGTACATCTTTATGTAATTCAGCTTTACTTAAACTTATACATGCTGTCATATACATGCAGGTGCATACATGAGCACAGACAAAATTATTAAACGAAAGAACAATTTTCTATAGAAGTTGTGTTTTTATTATAAGTTAAATTAAGGGAATAATAATGAGAGATGAAGCCAAACGTGTGGGTCAGCAGTAGATTAGTGTTTATTTGACAGTCTTGAATATTTGTTTAACTCATTTTGTATCTCGTTTCTTTAAAAAAAACTTTCTCCAACAGTTAAGATGCCTATCCTGTGCAGTAACTGTATTGACAAGCGTGCTGTGCTGAAACGTCCAAAAACAGGCCACTCGCTGTGCAAGGAGTGCTTCTTCTGGGCCTTTGAGGAGGAGGTGCATCAGACGATCGTGTCAGCAAAGCTGTTCAAACATGGACAGATAGTGGGAATTGCCGCCTCGGGTGGAAAGGACTCCACAGTGCTCGCACATATGATGAAGCTCCTAAATGAGCGATACAACTATGGCCTTGAACTTATGCTTCTCTCAGTGGATGAGGGAATCTCTGGTTATCGAGATGACTCCTTGGAGACCGTAAAGAGGAATCAGCAACAGTATGAGCTGCCATTGAAGATTGTGTCGTACGAGGAGCTGTATGGCTGGACTATGGATGCTATTGTGAAGCAGGTGGGACTGAAAAATAACTGCACCTTCTGTGGAGTGTTCAGAAGACAGGCTCTAGACAGAGGAGCCATCATGTTGAAAGTGGACCAGATATGTACAGGTAATCCCAAAGAGCATTTAAAAGTGTGAATGCAAGAATTTCAACTTTGGAATGTGAAAGAGCGGTCTTAGCCTGGATTTCGAAGAGTAAAAATGTTATTTCTGTGTTTTCGTTCACAGGTCACAATGCTGATGACGTGGCAGAGACCGTTTTGATGAACGTCTTGCGAGGAGACATCGCTCGTCTGCGCCGATGCACTGCCATCTCCACAGCCAGCGAAGGTGACGGGGTCGTGCCGCGCTGCAAGCCCCTCAAATATGCGTATGAGAAAGAGATTGTTCTGTATGCGTACTTTAAGAAGTTGGACTACTTTTCAACTGAATGTATCTACTCCCCCAATGCTTATCGTGGCTACGCGAGGACCTTTTTAAAGGACCTGGAGAGCGTAAGGCCGAGCTCCATAATGGATATCATTCACTCAGGGGAGAACCTGTCCGTGCGCGATGGGGTGAAGATGCCTGTGCAGGGGACCTGCAACCAATGTGGCTACATCTCCAGCCAGGCTCTGTGTAAGTCATGTGTGCTGCTGGAGGGGCTGAACCGAGGTCTGCCGAAGCTGGGCATTGGCAAACACCACCGCCTGCATGAGAAGATCCTCTCCAAGCAGCCCCTCACTGAGAAGGAGGAGAGGAAGCTGAAATCAGTAAACTTTTGATAATTAGGATCCCGTTTTATTTACCAAGGAGTCAACTGTTATGTGTTTTCATTTATCATCAATTCCATATTTATTGAAAGTTGCCATGGAATATTTTAATAATAAAAACTGAGAAACTCATAGCAGTAAAGCTTCTTCACATCATAGAAAGTCCATTCACTGCTGTCTTGCAGCTGATAACCAGGGATCACTGAGACACTATGTAGACATACTTTCCAATGGTTTTAAGAAGGTTAATATTCTATAATTACATTTTCAATAATAGATGAATGGTATAATACACACAGTCCGACAGGAGAAGATTGCATTTTTTTTTACTGAGTTCCATGATGAGCTTTTCAGGTTACTTTTACCATGGAAGTATTAAACATTAGCAATCGGCATCACTTGGATTTACAAATTCTTACACCCACGTGCTGAAAAGAAAAGTAAGTAGTGTACACTTACTAAGTGCAGAAACGAGGACTAGCAACTTTGTTTTAATTTTTTTAAAGTGAGATGGTTGTGAATGTTTCCACATCAATGGAATCTCACTGATGGCACGTTTCATTTTTTTTAAATTTGATGTTTCTTCTCTATGTTCCAATGCACCAATCTCGGTGTAGGATATGGTGACAAGGTGCCACAATTTAATAAATGCAGTATCCCATATCTTCTTGTGTCTCCTGTTTTTCTTAAGGCGGATGTAGTAATTAATAATCTCATGAAATAAATGAAGGTTAGCTTAGAAATCAGTGAAACGCACACAAATTGACATGAAAATGTCATCACAAAATGTCAGCGGTCTCAACTGGCTGATCTGGGTCCCTTTGTGTAATTCCAGCTTCTGGCCGCTAGATGTCGCTCATCACTGAGTCTCAGTCAGAGCGCGCGCTTCGCTAAAGTACACATGCACATATTGCTGCGCGTTCACGAGAGCTATCCTGACCAACTTCCAGGGCAGCAGACAGTGGGGAAGTTTGGAGAGCGAAACGCAGACTTCGTAAAGTTGAGAAGCTACCAAACATAAAACTGAGACAGGCCAAAGCCAGGCAGCCACTATGGACGACTTAGGTAAGTTACGAAGTTGTTTGTAAAACGCTCTGTTTTTACACAGCCGATAGCGGGGTGGAGGACTTAACGTGACGACGAGATTTCATGTTGAAAAGACAGTTTCTGGGTCACCTTGCTCTGCAAAATGCTGCCTAGTTTCTGCCAAAAAAATGTTGCAGTGCAGTATGGCTGAGTGAATGTTTGCCACATTTGACCCACTTTGATTTATAAAAGCATCGTAGTAACTTAGCGGCTGGGCATCGTTGGCCTTTACCACCTCCTTTTAAACTCTCCCCCTCTGTAGTAGTAACGTTAATGTGTCTGATAATTAGACGCTGTCCTGCACATTTAAACAAACCACTTTCAATACGTGTGCCACAGGCAGGAGATATTTGGCTGACATTTTGACACAGAGCTTCAGCATTACCTCCTCAACTTTTGCCCACAGGCTATTCATTCCAGCTTTGAAGTGGTGGAGTCAACAGGCCTCCTCATTTAGACTGCTCGGTGCAGCACAATGTGAGCTCAACCCTGGCTAGGCGGGCTTATAATGTATCTCCTCTCTGATGGAGTAGAACTGCTAGTAATACCTAATTAGTGACCATACAATATACTTTGTTGTCCTTTTGTGAAATGGAAATAAACGGAAAGCCTTGATACATGAGACAAAATAGAACAACTGGAAACTGGACTGTATGTAAAATACTGTGATATGTGATTAGGGGATACCTTACATTAAAAGGGAAAAATCTCACATCTTATTTATATGTCAAAGGTACTGTCAACACTTTCTCCAGGAGGTGAAACAGTATAGTATTATTGTTGGTAGGACCCTGACCCTGTGCTGTTATCCTGTTGTTTTCTGTTACAGGGCAGGCTTTTTATATTAGATTGGTCTAGCTGGGCCGGCATTTATCTGTGTACATGCAACACAGACCTTGAATAATGGGAATTCAAAACCATCATGCTGCACAATTGCCTGTATTATGATGAATAAACATTAACATTTAGATTTGCCTTTAAATCCTGTGGTATACAGGCATAAATTAACTTTTCTCTACCAGCAAAGTAGAAGTAAGAAATTCACTGGCTGAGTTGTTATTACTACACAATAGTCAGGTTTTTAGAATAGAAGATGACGTCTGATCATGTTTGGTTATTTGGCAACATTGGCAAAAAAAAAATTATGGCAGAACTGTGACTTGGGGCTGCGAATAACTAACTCGTTTTCGTTATTCATTAACATGTTGGATTTTTTTGCTCGTCAAACGTCTACAAAATAAATGTGAAAATATTGAAAAATGCCATTGAAACATTGTGAACCCACAAAAGAATATTTTCTTTTAGCTTGCTTTATATGACAAAGATAAAGATATTTAACTCACAGTGATGCAGTATATTCTGCTAAAAGCAGCAAACATTTGAGTGACTGAAACCAGTTTATTTTAAAATTGTCGTCAATTAATTTTTTGTCAATCGATTAATCAGCTAATCTTTTCAGCACTATAAGTGCATTTTATCTGCCCTAAATCCAATACCAGCATTGATTATATGTGTAGCTCTGTGCCGTCTATCAGCTCCATCTGTTTTTTGTGCCTCACTTAACAGTCACCTCTTTGGTTCATCGGCCCTTGATCTTTGGCATTGAACCTCTGAACTTCTAATTCTGTTTGTTGTAGTTTTCACCAGCTGGTCAGTTTGCTATATTTACTTTGCTAATTCAGAATAAACCACTTCTTAAGCCTCTGTCAGGTATCTGTTGCAACGCTCCCATTGTACTGATCTCCCAAAGTATTAATGTAGTAAGAGGAGAGACGATGCGCCTCATTTTGAGTTTGTCCCGGTCTGAGGATACCTCCAGGGCGCATTCGATGCTCTAGCTCCCGAGGGCCACTGAAAGAGCCGATTGTTGGTTGAGAGGGAGCCTGCAGTCTCACTGAAGCGGCGTGAACAGCAGGCTGATGGAGGGGGCGAGGCTGCTGAGGAATGTCGAACATCACTCTGTGTTGGGGTCCACGGCCAAATACTCTCTGGGTCATGACTCACCTCCTACCACTACTCTCAGCCCTGTGCATGCTGTCACCAGAGGGAGGCTTAAAATGGGCCCTGTGGTAATTACACTTATAGATTGTGAAACACTTCTTGAGCTTTGAGGTCTGGTAGCCTGACGATCACACAGCCGTGAAGTTAAATTATCCACTCTCAGGATTTAAACTTTTTTGTCCACATCATGTGGAAAAGCCCTCCCATTTCCTCCCTAAATATGAAACAACAAACCACGTTAAATGCTTGTAAATCCTTAATGACTGGTTTTCTGTACTTTCACTAAACCCCCTCGCTAACAAGCCCCCATGGGGCCTTGTCTTGAGGCTCATTGATGACAGACGGGTCGACATGGAGCTGTTTGGAAACCTGATCACACTCCACTTGACCCGTCTATTTCATTCTGTGTATATTGATCTCATCACATTGCTTAACATTCGAGGAAGGGAATTCCCTCAGCATAGTGCGAGCCCTCTTCCCGTCTGTTCCTCTGAGTCAGAGTTTTCCAAATGTCTACTCTGATTAGTCTTTTACAGTCCAGCCCATTGCAGCCAGTTCTTGCCTCACTGTTGTTACTGATGTGGCCCAGGGGACGAGTCCTCACCCAGATGTGGCCTTTAGACCACATTTGACACACTGTCCTCTGGCTTGTCCTGCTCCTGGGTTTCATGTTTGAGTGGTATGAAGCTCAGCTCCGCTCTCTGTGAATTCCTCAGGATTGTGTGAGATTCAGGCCGACTGACCTCACTGTACTGTGAAGGCCGTGCTCCATGTCTGCAGGTTAACAGGGAAGAAATTGGATTAGCACAGACACACATCATGCTGGAGGGTGATTTACTAAAGTGAGAATAAAACTTTAGCATGATTGACTTTCCTTCTGGTTGTAAATTCTCTCTCTTCACGGATTACCAATGAATGAAATCCAGGCCCGAATTACTGACATGGTCATGTGGCCAAGGACCCCAGACCCTGAAGGGCCCCTAAAACTAGAGATTCACTGTGGTAATTTCATGAATATCATGCACTATTAGACCCCTGTCTTGCAGTGTGTCATAATATAGTTTTAGTACCTTGAATATATTTCAGTTGATACTATTCTTACATAGTGCATTTTCCTAAATAACTGTGTGTTTAAATCAAATAACAACCAAACTAATTTAGGGAACCCAGGGTGAGTCTGGCCATCAGCGGGTTAATCCAGCCCAGATGAAATCAAAACAGTCAGAATCAGTATATTTATTTGATAGACTGTGTTTAAACAAGGGTCTTGTATTATCATACAACACCGTCACACATGTGTTATTGCCACTTAATATTTTGCTGTCTCCTATACAGACGATAACGGAACTAGTAAGAGTCAGGCTTGCTAACTTTGTAACGCTAACATGCGGAAATAGTCATCTGTACTGTATGTAAGTAAGGTCATGTGCACTGTTGAAGACAAACATGCCGTAATCGTCATTTACTTAACTTTACTTGAGGAAACATATAGTGTGCATTAGCCTACCAATGCACAAACATAGTTTACATCCTGTAACCCCCTGAGTAGAAGCACAGGCACTATTTACTGTTTAGATGCAGACAGGCTTCAAAGCAATGTGGGCTTCAGTCTTTATTTTGCACAGAAATCTACGGGAGGTGGCTGTGTGGGCTGACAGTAGTGCCTTTTGTAAACACACAGCAGTGTTGTTAGATTTACTGTAATATTATCAGTTGATCACCTTGCAGGGGAAGCCCTTATTCTCCAGACAGAAGTAAAAGTTGGCTGTTGTAGAAGCAGCGTGGTCTTAAATGTTTACAGCGTTTGCGCAGCATACCAAAAGATCTTAGACGGTCTTATGTGCTCTCTGTGTCCTGGTGTGTCGGCAGCACAGAGTTAGTGTTACCAGACAAGCTTTCATCACCCCATGAGAGCTGCAAGGTTAGTGCATACCGCCCCTAACCAGTGGGCTCTCCTGCTCGGCTAGAGGGAAGCTCCTGGCTGTAAATCAGTCTTGTTTGCCGAGCTCCACACCCATCCTGTTCTGGGTCTGGGGAAGAGAGAGCTGCATGGCTGACCTCATCACTTAGGCAACAGACCCTGCCCCACATCCTGAGGAAACAGAGGAGAAAAACAATGAGCAGCAGAGTCAATGCTTGGAGGCCAGCAAACGTTGGTAGAGTGGGCAGCTGTGGGCTGTGTGTGTGATCTGGCCAGAACAGCGTGTTCCCTATTAAATGCTGTCGTACCACATTGTTGCTTCACTTTGCGATGACCTTATACTCTTTTTCTCTTGTCATGCTGTTTCCACGCCTTCCCTGTTCCCTGGCCTTGTAACTTGGCTCAGAAAGCATTGCTGATTATTTTCCTGACAGGTCTGGGTAATGCAGTATAGGAATCTGAGTCCCTGCTGGTTTCTTCTAGCATTACTGGAGCTGGGGACATGGGGGGCATGTTTAAAGACAGAGGAGCTTCTTGTCTGTGAACAGGGCCGGATATCTCACTTCTGTTTTCCAAATAACAAAAATTCAGCCGTCATTCAGTTTTAATATTATTCCATTAAACTCCAGGTTTCTCCTCATATTTTGCTACTGGGATTGGTGTTAAACATTAATGCTTTATTGATAACTGAGAAAAATTGAGAAGTATTGAAAGAAACATGTCAAGTAACAAAATGATTAATATTAACTAATAATCTGCAACTATTTTCATAACTGATTAATCGTTTCAATGACAAAACATTCTCTGGTGCCAGCCTCTCAAATATGAATGTTTGCCCGTTTTCTTCATCTTCCATGATATTAAACTTAATATTTTTAGACTATTCAACTCCAATTTTGGCTTCAGTTAATTGGATTGAGCATTTTCTACTATTTTCCGAAATGTTAAGCACCGAATACTGTCAAGAGAATAATCAGCAGATTGGTCAATAATTTATCCACTGACTAAATCCATCAGGATTGAACTGATGGCTGTTTAATGTTCTGCTCTTCTATAGGAAGGCGACTAGTTCGGAGCACAGCTTGGTGTTTTCAGTCAGTGTTTTAGAGACGAGAGACAAGACGGCCTTTCTTTGAGGATCCTCAATCTACCCGATTACTCTCTTATGGCACAAAAGCCGACTCGGGGTCACTGGCACACGGTCCTCAAACATGCATGGGTATGAATGTGTCCTCAGTGACTGGGTGTCAGTCTTCAGACTTTCCCCTGTCATCTGATTTACTGGTCTGTGGGGAAGTGCTTTTATTTTGGTCTAGCCTTCTCTCAAGGGGCGTGTCATCTTTCGGATATGGGGCTGCCTGGCAGTGTATTTTTGGGTATGTTTATTTTGAAGTAATCACCCTAAGATGCTTCTGTCTTTCGGAGGGTATGCTATTACACTCATTCATCCTTTGTCTGTATGAATCTGTGTGTCCTAGTGTACAAATGGGTGGACATCTGTAAAGGCACAACCTTTATTTGAATATTTCTCTCTTGGTTCATCATTTAATCTGTTTGCTGCTGGTTGATATTCTCTCTTTCTCTCACATTCCCTCTGTTTGTCTGTTCCTCCCCTGCCGGTCTCACTGGCATCTCCCCCTCCGCCCACCTCTCCCTGGCCCCCGTCTGTCCTGTTTGATATAAATATCGTGTTGGGTTGGCCTGATGGGGTAGGGTTTCGCTATGGGGCTGTGGCCATCTTGCTCTTTTGCTCCCTGGCTATAAAGAGGTGAGCTGTGGACCCTGGTGGGCTATCACCATTGCCCACATGTTAATAGAAAAGCTTAGACAGTTCTCCCCCCCCCCCGCCCCTCCTCCTGCCCGCCCGCCTGCACTGTACACTATGCTCTGTGGGAAATGGGTAGTAAAAACATTGACATCTCCCTTATCCTGGAATTCAAAGCATGCTGTAGTTAGTGGAACGGGTCCTGTAATTGTCAACACATTATTTTCATTTTCTGGACTGACAAATGGTATTTTGTATTCAAGCACATTCCTCACAGGCTTTGTACCTAAAATCCTGAGGTTTAGTAGGAATGTTTGTTCTGCTTGAGTAGATTGTATCACAAAGCATCATTTTGTTTCCAGATAAGACAGGTTGCATGTTAAATGATGCTTCACTCGGATTTGGGCAACTGTATACTATGCACCCTTCCTAGAGCCACCTTACCCATGTCCCCGCCTGATTGCTTTCTTTCTCAGAAGCGGACAGAGGAATGTGTGGAATTCCCCATGCACCTTCGTTCCCATCTGATAAACACTGCAGGACTGTGGCAGGGCCTTGGGTGGATGGATGGGAGGGGGTGGTATGTGCACAGGCAGGACTGTACATGCACCCACTGCCACAAGAATGTGTACAGTATCCACAAAACTGGAGTTGTTTGTTGAACGTAATGAAGATTAGTTACCACAGTGTGACCACAGATGGTTCCTCAGACAGAGTGAGCCACTGTTATATTGTGGACTGACGTTTGATGAAATTCATCTTGTTATTAGTCCCAGTCATATCCTTTTTGATGACAGCTTTATTCCTCCAGACCTTGCACAATGGGCTATTGAGTCAGGATGCTGTTAGAGCAGAATTGGACTTTGTCCACTGTGGCTCCTACCCCCTGTCTGAAATGGAAAAGATTAGCCTGTTACTTGGCTTACAGAGCACTATTGCATTCTTAATGCTTCTAGCTCTTCATGGACCAAACATGTCTTGAGACTGACGGAGGCTTGTTGTCCGTCCTCATGCCAAACTCAATGCTGCCCTCCTCAGGGGAAATTAGGGAAGCAAGCTACAATTTCAGTAGCATCTTCAATTTGTATCCTTTTATGACCTGCATTAAAATGATAGCCAAGAGATGCATTTAATGGAGTGGTATGTGTTCATTGCAGGCTGCTTAGTGGAAGGCTACAAATGGATATGAGCTGTGAATTATGGATTTAGAAATTATACTTTTCTGATGCTAAATTTAAACAGGCTCGACTGTGTTACAGGTCCTTCCCAATGGCCTGTTTGAATCTTTCTTTATCCCGATATAAAAATAGCTGAATCTTCTGTGGTGCATCTCCCATTGTGATTATAGTGCCATCCATATCAGTGCTGTAACTAACAATAATTTCTATTATTGTTTCACCTGCGGATCATTTTCTTTTCTTTTTTAATATTGAAAAAAAAAAGGAAAAATCACAAAGTTTCACTAATTCCCAAAGACCAGCGTGACACCTTCAAATCAAGTGATTTGTACCAGTAGTCTAAAATCCAAACATATTAAGTTTACTCTCACATACTATAGTTAGAACTAAATACTGTTTGGCCTTTTTGCTTCAAACATTACTCAACAGTTAGTTGATTGTTAAAATAGTTGCAGATACATTTTCTATTCAGCAACTTGATTAATAATTTCAGCTTTAATCTAAATCTTCTTTAAATCCCGTTTATGTAGAACAACTCCCGATCCGCATTCAAGTCAGGGACGCTGAGAATAAAGGGCTGAAAGCAACACATAGATGACACTAATTTTTCTACAAACAAAAAATAAAAGCTGTTTTTCCCACAAAGGAATGAATACAGGAATTAGACGTTGTAGATGGAACAGTGATCTAACGGTGATGACGCCCCCTGTTGAGAGTTTGTGGGCCTGTGCCTGAGTCACAGATGTGTAGTATCAGCAGGTGGCAGGGAATATAATGAGTGCACAGACACTTTTATAGTCTAAGTCTCGTAATCTTGGCTCTGTCTACCAGTGTTTTGGAAGGCTTTAGGCAATACGGCTGTCCCCTTCGTCAAAGCCAGAACGGACCTTCTAGGAATACATTTCCATAATTAGTCTTTCTTAAAGGCTTTTCTTATTTTTGACAGCTTCTAAAATCTTCTAGGCTACAAGAGAAATCTAAATCCTACACTGTATTTTATATGAATCACCTTTGTTCCAAAAGCAGCTGTGGTATTTTTCTATGTGGAGGCTTTGTTTTATGAGTGACAAAGTCAACTTCGGCAAGACCTTGTTCAACATGTCAGCACCAGGTGCAGATTATTTTGAGCTGGTCATGATATTTCAGCACATTTGCACAGACATGGGCTACCCACTGAGCTTACTGCTTTAAATAGGCGTGTGCTCCCATGCGGTTTACGTCCAACTTCATGACTTAAACATTTAGCTTCTGGGCTGGATCTGCTTTTGGTCTGAAGACTGGTTGCAGAATATAGTGGAAGTCTGACATGTGAGAGTCTCCACTTTATCACACTCCCCATCTGAGTTGAACATTCAAACTTAAAGTCACATGCTTTTGGATGCAATTTAACATAACAGACCTAACCCTGACATGTGTAAAGTTACAATCGTAGTGAACAAATTAATTTGTAAGTGCAGATTTGAAGGGGAGAATGCACTTTTAGAAACATTTTCAGTGTTAGTTATTAAGATAAAGGCGCACTGAAAGAATACCATTATTGAAAGGATAATGTCTCTCAAACCACTCCCCCCATTAGGCTGGCAACATGTTATTACTTCTTGTGGCTCACACTAACTTTGTCTGTACTGCTGTGTGCTTCACACACATACACACACAATCGCACGCACAAACACAAACACACACACACAAATGCGCACAAACACGCATTTAATACTGCTCGGAAGATATTACAGATACAGCAGGTGGAAACAATAATGTGAGTATATACTATCTTTTTATGTATTCTTGGATTACAGGCACTGCTTTATTGTTTCATTATAATATTGCATTGTGATGGCTTTGTTGTTAGATCTGTTCATGTTGACCCTAGCCTTGCGAGTATTCAGTGTTGTGCAAAAAATTCACTTTTCTGCTGACGTACATTAGGATGAATGTAACCGTGTGTGAAAGAATTGTGAAGTATTTGGAGAAGTAGGATGATTCAGTTAACAGAAAAATGACTAAAAACATCAAGAATTTATATTTCATTTATTTGCAGACTTGTATCGCTTTCTGAAAGAGCTCCTATTCAGGACAGGAAATACAAGTTTTCATTCATGAACAGATTTTAAATGTAGAGAGTATTTTAGAAGCCAGTGGTCAGTTGGACAGTTTTTGACCCGGCTTCTTATGCTTGAGTTTAAAAGTGTGGAAACTCCTTGACTACCATTCCAAGCAGTATTGTAACAGTATGCAGCCGGTGATTGCGTCTATTCTGGACAGGCTGAGAATGGATGGATTGTGTGATGTAAGAGTCTATTTTGCTCCTGCGTTCCTGTGAACACTCAGCAGGGTAACACTGTAGCCCCTCAACCCTGGACTGGACTCAGAAACACTCTGTTTGTCTGCTTCTCCATTCTTATCAGTGTGTCTTGTTAAATTCACACTGATTCTCATAAAACAGAGACTTATCAAAGACATGCAAACTTACAGAGGTATAAAATACCGTAATGACAGATCAAGCTCATGGACGGGTAGCTCTCATTGTCTCATCGTATTTATAGTGTGGACCGATCAAGAAAAGTATGTTGGGGATTTCAGAGGGATTTTTTTATGAAGTCCTAACGGGTTTAGGTATGAAGTTAGGCTCGGTGATATACTGTACCATGCTGTTTTTGTCACAGGGCTTAACCTTTCTGTTGAATGATCTGCGCTTGAGGAAAATGCTTTTTTTGGAGATGGGTTGGAATGAGAGACTGACTCAGACACGCTGCCATTGTCTGTTTACGACCTGGCACCACAGTCGGTAGTCGCCTCAGAGCACCCAATAACCCAGTAAAGAATGAATTGGTCTCCAGCGCAACCATGTTTGCAGGTCGAAATATTTTGCGAAAACAGTTCAGGAATTGGTCTGTGGTGTATTTGCTCCAATGGCACAAGCCATTACTGAATATGATAACGATTGTTGTTTAAATGAGAGTAAGAAATATGAAGACGGCAAAACTTGTGGAACTAATGTATGATTTATTTTTTTGGTAGGTACAAGATTTATTTTTGCTAAATCCTTAATTATCAATTCTTTCAGACGCGTTACTGGCGGACCTGGAATCTACTACATCCCACATCTCGAAGCGACCTGTGTTCTTGTCTGAAGAGACCCCATACTCCATCCCCAGTGGAGGACACTCCTACCAGGATGTGTCAGTCCCACCTCCAGTCCCTCCTCCACCCTCAGCCGAGGCTCTCAACGGGTCCCTGGTAGATCAGCCGGACTCCCACCACTCCTCTCAGCAGGTATGTCGCTGTAGTGTGACCATGCATATTTCATGAACTAAGGTTTCCCCATGAAGCCATTCCGCAAACAGGTTTGTCATAAAGTGCTTAACAAGCATGAAGTACAAGAAAGTGACACGGCACGCATTACATTTGGTTTCGAAAGATGTCAAAAGAAGATTTGATATGTTTATGTGCTTGTGATCACAATCTCTGATATCAAACTCATCAGAAAAGAAATATGAGAGGGGAAATCAGTCCTGCACAGGTAACTGGGTCCAGATGAATGTCAATGTCGAAAGCCAAGTGGAAATTCTGCTCAGGTTTTCTCTATGTCTCACTGATGTGTCCTCTGTAGTCATTGGGTTCAGCCCAGAAGAGCTCATGGTCCAGGGACAGTAGCAGCTCTCCATTGTCTCACATTGAAGAGGACCACGTCTACAGGTATCCTGTCACACGCTTGAAATGTTGTATGTATCATCGTCATTTTCTTTAACCGGTAGTTACTATTAACAGTTGTCCCTGTCTGTCTCCACTTCAGTTTTCCAAACAAACAGAAGTCAGTAGACTCATCCACAGCAGCCATGACCTCTGCCATGGGCAGTAACCTCTCAGAGCTCGACAGACTGCTGCTGGAACTCAACGCAGTGCAACAGAGCTCCCCTTCATTCCCCACTACAGGTACATGCAAAGCCCCAGCTTTATCAGTTCTGTTTGTGGTGAGCACAGTTAGTTTTACTGTTGTGTGTCCACAGAGGAGGCAGCTCCACCTTTACCGTCATGCAGCATCACCCACTATGAGAACGGCAGCTCTCCTGACATCATGGGGAGCCCTCCCCCTCAGGAGAAACCCAAGAGGAATGGAACGAGGCTGGAAGAGACCCGGCCCACCATGGAGAGTCTGCTGGATGAGCTGGAGGGTTCAGTGCCTTCACCCAGGTGCTTTATATCTGTGTCCCACTTGAAGCCAGGGTGAAAAGCATTAAATCAGCAGATACCTTGAGTTGAGGTTTTATAATCTGTATTGGCAGAGAAATGGCTTGAACAATGCATCCCATCATTAGAGCCCCAACACACCACACTTGCAATAGTCCACATTCTCCTATAATGAACTACTACTCTATCAATCAGAGCTCCCCAAGACGGATAACACTGCTATCTGAAAGGGCCAGTTCATGTTCAAGATCATATTAACGTTCAAATGGTAGTTTATAGACGAGAGTATTTTGAACAGGCTGCTCTCGGTTATGTTGTGGAAATGCTTTGAACACATCCTCAAGTCACGTCACATGGTAGTACATGCAGGTAGTACTTTACGTAACGTTGCTTTCTTCCCAACTAGTTTGAATTGGTTGAATAATGTTAAATTGATTAGCATGCTTGCTAGCTTGTTTTTAACCTACATCTGCAGCTGTTTGCATTAATCTATGATCAATTTGTCATGATTTCTAAGCATGTAAGAAATGATTTCATAGACGAGTTATAGCCATAGACAGTTTCGACTTCTTGTCAGACATATTCTCAGACTACTAAGACTATTTATTTATCCAGCTTTACAGTGGCATCAAAGTGGTTGCAAGTTAGTTTTGTTTTGTCTTTCTGATGTTTTAGGATCAGGAACACAGAATGACAGACCTTACTTCCTCAGAACGTACATGAAAGCCAGCAGTCAGTCTGTTTGTAAAGCTTCAATGTTTGCATGTAATTACAAATCATATTGTAATTTGTATTTTCCAGCTCCTCTGCTCACCACAGCGATTTGGACACGCCCTCTCAGCAGCAAGCCAGAATTTCAGCTTCCTGTGCCACGAGAGAGCTGGACGAGCTGATGGCCTCTTTGTCTGACTTCAAGGTACAGAGCATCATGTGTGACGACTGGAAAGGCTTCAACAAACACACATTTCTGTTAATTTCTCTGTCCTCTTTCTCTTATCTTGCTTATGCTTCTATGTCCTCCAGCCCAGTTCTTTGGGCTGTCTGCTGGACCCAGCAGGAGCGTCTTCCAGCTTTCCTTGTCCTCCAGCCTCTTCCTCCATCACCCCGGTGGCTTCTCCTTTCCTTAGTCTCTCCCATACGTCTGCCTGTGCCTCTCCTCTGTTCTCTTTGCCTGCTGGTCTAGAGCTGCACATAGACGAGGATGGAGGAGATGGTGGCATGTCAATGCCCCATGCAAACCGTCTCTGTCCTCACAGTCCTATATCCTCACTTTCTGCAGCCAGTGACCTAGACCTGGACATAGATGTGTCTGCCACCATGCTGTCATCCCAAAACAAGTCTCTGCTTGTCCTCTCTCAAGCTGCTTCCTCTAACTCCAACCTTTGGAGAAATAGCACAAGTCCTTCCAATACCACCACCACCCCTTCACTAACGTCAGTTAACACAGTCCTGGACCACAAGTCCTCCAAGTCCTCTAGTCCATCTGTAGAGCGAGTCTCACCCTCAAATACTGTTGGTAAATCCCCTTATGCTCCTGAGACTATGAGCAGGGGATCTGCTTCTTTTCAAGACATTGTTTTGAATTTCTCTACTCCACCTCCTTTTAAAAACCTCACCCCACCTCTCTCGGCTCCAAAGACTCCTTCACCCATCCCCGCTGCTTTCTCTATAGCTCCACATTCTGCGCATGTTTCCTCAAAAACATCCTCGCCATCTCCGGTCTCTCCATTGATGGTCCCCTCTCCACTGGCCTTCACTAGCACCACCAGACAGCTGTTGGAGTCGGCCCCCGCACCCCAGAGAGCCAGTCCCTTCACTGCACAGCAACACCCCATGGTGGAGCCCTCTTTGGACGAGGCACTAGACAAGCTGCTGGCAATGAGTTTTGCACAGAATCACTCAGCAGCACATCTGGAGGAACCACAGCTGATGATGGAGGCAGAGTGCTTATGCAGAGGAATGCAGGAGATGCACGAGGAGCTCATCCTGCCTATGGACAGAAACAGTGTGCAGCCTGACACTTTCACCAGCGCCACCAACACCATCACAGACGACTCAATGGACGGAGGGACGGATGGGAATGGAGATCTGGACTGGGCTGATGAGGAGCTGTCAATGTCCTTTCATGATGGACTGGATGGCACCATGACGCCTTACACCGAGAGGCCATATACAGACGGCAGTATGACCCCGCTGACAGAGGCCAGCTGGATGGATGAGTCCATGACCCCGTCTTCATGCCCCGGGACCCCTGACGTTGCCCTGGACCTGCCTCTGCTGCAGACTCCCACTATAGACCGAGTCTCTGCTTCCGGACATGTATGCATCTCCCCTCTTGCTTGACACAACATGGGCTTGTTTTGCTCACATTGTTTTGCTCTTGCTCCAGAGACGGATGCTTCCACACCTAGCTAGCCTCTGCTTAGAGGGTTTCTCATATTTCTTTATGAAAAATTAAAACATGATACCAAATATTGATCTGCTAGTTTGCTCACTAGTATATTTTTTCACACTTTTTTTATTTTAAGACCGATAAAACAGGGATTGTTTTGTGAGCATTCAATAACATCTCTCAAATCTTCTTTAGCACGATCAAGTAGGGCTGAAATAATTTGTTAAATAATTGATTAGTCTATGAACACTATGAAAGGTTTTCTACTTTTCTGTATTTGATATTATTTTAAAGTGAATATCTTTGGAATGTAGACTATTGGTCAGATAAAACCGAGCAGGCTTTCGGTATTTACTTTATTGTTGTTGTTTTTTGCCTTTCATAGATGACCACATTAATTTATATATAAAAAAATGTAAAAGATGAAAAAGTATTTTTGAAAATGCATCGTCAGACAGAAGCTAGTGGAATAGAAGGTAGCTTAAAAACAGAGATGCTCTTTGTAACCAAGATGTTTTGCTTTGATACTGCACTCATAAATATATCACTGATTGGCAGTACTGAGCATGGCACTTATAATCTTCCTTACCTGTTGCACCAGTTTTGTGTGAAGGACCCTAATGCCATTTGCGCTGTGAAGTTGGTGTGGTTGTTGAGAGACTAGGAAGGCTGTGAGGAAGATTCATGGGCCGGGTTTTTTGAATTTTGAAGGCACCTGACATAAGCATGCAAGAAGTGCATGACGTGTGACTCTGAGCCCACTGACCACAGCATCCTGGCCTGTCATGGATTTCTTTTAAATCTGAATTTGTGTGACTCACCTGCTGCCTCAGAGCTCTGCTGTAACTGCTTCAGCTGGGTTATGTTGGGTGTGGACGTATGATGAGATGCTCACCATTCCCTCTTAGATAAAATCAGTGATTAGGCGGACTAAGGAGACTCCTAACGTGCACCCCATGTTCCGAGATGGTCACCTGCGGAGAAAGATGGGACCCATCATTGTAAACAAGAACACTTCTCAGGACCGCCTCATAGAGGAGCTTCAGGGCAAGTTTGGAATCGGCCGCTCAGAGCGGCGGCGTAAACAGTCTGATGATTGGCTGACCGAGGGCGTCATCGTCACATGCAAACCTCAGCGTTTCCGTCCCGATGGGGCCGGCAGTGAGGTCGACAAGGTTGGCTTCAGTGTGCTCAACAGTTTTCCAAAATATTTATATTCTCAATGAATTCACCTTTAGTTTTCTACACACTTTTCTCTCTGTGCTCCTTCCCTTCTCTCTGTTTTTTCTCTCCTCTTTGTTTAGATCATAACTCCCACAGAGTCGCCTGTCCCTGTGAGGAAGGTGCTCCCGCCTCTCTCTCCCCCCGCCCTTCGTCGCCCTGTTATAGAGGAACTTAGCCGACTACTCCCCGTACAGCACCCCCCTATCCCCACACCGCCACCTCTCCCTCCACCTCCCTCTCTCCCTCCTCCTCCTCCCACTCCCCTTACACGACTTCCCCACATCCAGCAACCACTTCCCCCACCTCGGCAGATTATAAAAGCCACACCAGCACCAGCCCCAATTCAGGAATCTCCTGCCCCCAAACCAGAGCCCCCTGCTCCTGTTCTTAAAACCCCAAACCGCCCTCCACCAGTGGAGCCAGTGATACCAATACCTCCAAAAGTCCTGGTGTCAGTAGGCTGCCAAACTGAGTATGACCCAATCTTCCCTCCAATGCAGGCATGAACCCCTGTCTCTTATCCCTTCTTGTTTTTCACAGCTTTTCATGTTTTAATCTTTGTAACGTAAAACTTAATTTTAATGTTTATCAGGCACATCTTGAACACGTAACTAATTTAAATAATTAAATAATTTCAGATTATGGCCCAAGGGAAGGGCGGCGTTCCTGGTGGGGCTCCGACGCAGGTCAACAAGCTGGACAACATGCTTGGTAGCCTGCAGTCTGACCTCAACAAACTGGGAGTACAGACAGTAGCTAAAGGAGTTTGCGGAGCCTGTTGTAAGCCAATTGTGGGACAGGTGAGATACCTTTTTAGAAGATAATACGTTGGTGATATAATTTTCAATGTACTTACTGTACAATCCACTTTTCTGTTTGTCTAGGTGGTGACTGCTATGGGCCGCACGTGGCACCCTGAACACTTTGTGTGCACGCACTGTCAAGAGGAGATCGGCTCCAGGAACTTCTTTGAGCGAGAAGGACAACCGTACTGTGAGACAGATTACCACAACTTGTTCTCCCCGCGGTGCCACTACTGCAACGGGCCCATACTGGACGTAAGTCACTGCTGTTTCCATATGTGGTCGTGTCTGTTGTAGATTACAGTCAGCCAACAACACGTGTTGTCATGTCCCGTTCAGAAAGTCGTGACGGCGCTGGATAGGACATGGCATCCCGAACACTTCTTCTGCGCTCAGTGTGGATCTTTCTTTGGCCCAGAAGGTATTGTGATTTGTTTGACTTTTGTATCTACAATCCACTCATAGTAGTACAAATAATAGTTTCCGTTTGCCTTTCTGTTGTAATTGAAGACAATCTGTTTGTTATTTCTATGAAGGCTTTCATGAAAAGGATGGCAAGGCCTTTTGCAGGAAGGATTACTTTGACATGTTTGCACCAAAATGTGGCGGCTGTGCCAGAGCCATTTTGGAGAACTACATCTCAGCGCTGAGCAGCCTTTGGCATCCGGAGTGTTTTGTCTGCAGGGTCTGTATCTTGTCATTTCTGTCACTCGTGTTATTTTATGTACCTGATCTAGGCTGGATATTGTTCAACAAAGCTCCAGAATAACCACATCTTCCTCTGCCCTCTCTTGTTTTTGTTTACAGGAGTGCTTCACCCCGTTTGTGAATGGAAGTTTCTTTGAGCATGACGGCCAGCCTTACTGTGAAGTGCACTACCACGAGCGCCGTGGCTCCCTCTGCTCCGGCTGTCAGAAGCCCATTACGGGACGCTGTATCACAGCCATGTCCAAGAAGTTTCACCCGGAGCACTTTGTCTGTGCCTTCTGCCTGAAACAACTCAACAAAGGCACCTTTAAAGAACAAAACGACAAACCGTACTGCCATGGCTGCTTTGTCAAGCTGTTCAGTTAGGGAGTTAGGGAGAGCAGCTATGGATCAGAGCTAAGATCAGTGTCTAAAGCATCTTTAGCACAGGTAGGCTGGGGATGGGATTTATTGTGTTTGTATCAAAGAAGGCTGTCTGTATTCTGATAGAGACATTGGAAGTGTGTATGGATTAAGTATGTGCATGGGGTTGAAGCAGAATACAGTCTCTGCTAAAATACTTTTAACTTGTCCTTCTGAAAAACGCCCCTATTTTCAGACTGCCAGCTATGCATTTTGCATTGAGGCTTTTAAACAGTAGGTTTTGAGTTGGTCAGTAGGCCAAGGTGTGATGCAAATATACTCAAAAGGTGACATTACAAAGGTTTTTTTTTCAACTCAACATTGATATATACAAGACTAAAGTTTTTTTCTTAATCCCAAGAAATGTGTCGGATATTTTCAACAGGCAGAGAGCTGTAATTTTCTGTGTTTTACAATATTTTTAGTTTTTATCTGTTAGATGGTGGTGAAATTTTATTGAACACTGTAGAAATTCATGAAATACTAGGCATGTTTGACATGTTGCTCACTGGTTGAGCATGTCATTTTAGAAACCATAAAAAATAACCATACAAATCAGACACCGATAGCAGGGAGGCGGTGACCTATAGTTTTTAACATTACAATGCAAACTGTTGCAACGGAGGAGGGTACAAAGCTTATTCCCACATGGTGTAAAGTTGGAAAGAGCAGATGGATTAATCCATAATATCACTGTAGAATTGGCTGGAAATAGGCTGCATCAGCATTCACAATTGTTTTGTATGTGTGAAAAATCTAGCGTGTTTACACTTTCAAGAAAACACTTGTGTATAAAAATGATGTGTTGATACCAGAATGTCACAAAGATGAGTTTGAACTGAGTGAATCAATTTTACAGTTTCCAAAATCAGAGTGACAAACCACACCTTTTAAAAAACATTGTTTTAGCAAAAGGCAAACGCATGGATGCATGGATGAATATGTTCACAGAGCTTGTCAATGATGAAGTTCAGTATGTAGTCATCCACCAGTAGCTGGTCACTCTTGGTCACAGATGTTTGAACAAACGTTGTGTATTTGTGCTGCCAAATCATTCCTTGTATTTTCACAGAAGAAAAGAGAGATCTGAAATCATATTTGTGTCTCTTACAGTGAAGTGGAATCACACAAAGATATTGGGAGTATATTGTGCATCTCTTAAACTACCATTAGTGTTTCTAGGTACATCCTGACAAGATCTTTGTAAATATCAAATGCAGCTACATTGTAAGCAAAACGATGGCATGCTTAGCATGTACATGTGTTTCATAACCACTCATTCAAAGGACAGGGCTGGTGAGGAGGCATAGCAAAGATATTTTGATATGTTTGGTATCATTACTGTATTGAGAAGCTGATGAATGTTCTCTATTTTGAAATGGGAAAATGTCCCAGTGATATTCCAATGACTCTGCAATTGTGGATTAACAACTTTGTATTTCAGCATCAGTGTGTATTTATGATGTAAAAGGCTGTCTCTGCCATTGTATCAGTACCATGTCTAATAACACTGGCAAATTCAGCAAAATACTGATAACAGGTCAATAGTTCGCAGTTATGTTTTCATGTATAAGTCCGCTGAAAAATGATGGCTGTAAAAGAGAGAAGCTGGTGGTCAGTTGATGACTCGTTTCCCTCAGCATCTGAGTAGCATCTACTGGATGACCACCAGGTTGGATCTTGACATGCAGCAGATATATCGGGCCTTTTGTCTTTTTCAGGGAATTCTAGAGCCTTAAAACTTTTCTCACTCTATTTAAGATGTCATGTAACAATTGTCTTTTCCAATCAATTTAGTAGAGTGTTATTTAACCAAAGCCATACCTTATTTGAGTTGTGTTTGTGTCTCTTCATCTTTTTGTTCTTTTCACTCTGAATGTCAGTCCTAATGAATAGTGATATTCCTCGCATCTAGTCTGATTAAGCAAATCAATTCAATTTTGTTATTAAATAGTATACAAGGGCTTCATTTGTGATATTTTTTTATTTGATGTGTACATGTTATACTTGCACTCAAGGAAACACCAAATAACACAAACATTAGTCCAACTTCCTCCTCAAAGATTACAAAAGAGTGGAGAAGTTATTTTGAATGCATGAGCAATAGAGACATGTAGAAAATTACCACTGCCCCAACATTCAAACAAAACAAAACAAAAACTTAATTTAGATAGTAAACCAGATGTTTTGACTGAAAAGCAGCATATATAACTTTAGAAAGGCAGTACCCGCCCCGTACCAGGTGGTGGGGGTAAAGCAACGCTATTGTTGGCCAACCGCTAGAAAACGTAAAGAAGAAGAAGAAACGGGAGCCATTCCGTACTGTGATTGGACTAAAATATCAGATGGTTTGTGTCGTCATACCAGGGAGAATGACATGTTTATTTTGGCTAACATTTCAGGTAAGTCAAGCTAATGTTTTCAAGTGTGGCAGATAATGTGTTAATGTATTCTTTTCTACACTACGAATGTGTATTTGTACAAGTTTAATACATTTGAAGGACTTGCTGGCGTCAGACTTTATCCGTCTCGGTTATAAGTTTACCAAACTCATTAAATACCGTTAACCAACATGCAACTATGTGTCCTTGTTGTAACGTTTTGAGTTAAACTTTTTGTCAATGAATGCCATTGTTTGTCATTTGTATTTGATGAACTAAATAATCTGTCCTGGCGGTTTGATTGAAGCTTTTAATTCAGTTGTAGAGCAGCGCCCTTTAGTAAGTATTTACATGTCATATAGGGTCACACATTCTGTGAATGGGTTTCACACTGATTGTAAAACCAGGTAGTTTGGCCTCCAGCACTGTGGTGTCCTGTGCAGGAGTTACTCATCACTCAAAAGGTCATGCCAAATCCCTCAGGTGTATTTTTAAAATGTCAGCCGTGGATTTAATGTTTTTTTTTAATGTATTATTTAAATGTAGCTAACCTACAACATCCCTATGTATTTCAGGTATCTTAATGCAAAGTGGACTCAAACATTGGCGGTACCGCAATGGCATCCTACTTTGATGAACACAACTGTGAGCCCACCAACCCAGAGGAACAGTATCGTCAGAATGCACTACTTGAATTGGCCAGGTGAGGCTAAACGCACTGCAGACCCATTGTAACGCTTTACATTGGTTACTAGTGTTCAGTGTTGTGATGGATGGATGGTTGGTCTTTGTGTATAGGTCTTTGATGCAGGGCTTGGACTTGATTGACTCGGGGGCGTTCGACTTGTCCGACTGGGATCAGCGTCTTCCTCCTCCAGCTGCCAAAACTGCTGTTCAGACCCTTACGGTGGTCATCATTTCTCCAGAGCAAGCTGGTGACAGACAATTGCTTCAGTAGAATACTTACAATATATTAGTCATATTTCACTGATATTCAACAAATGCGGATACATACATTTATGATGGCAGAGGGAGAGATCATGCTTACAGAGAAAGTAGGGAGGGATTTATTGTGAATGTTTTTTATCTTACAGATAAAGGTCTCAAGTGTCCTGTGTGTTTGCTGGAGTTCGAGGATCAAGAGACGGTTCGAGAAATGCCTTGCAAACATCTTTTCCACTCGGGATGTATACTGCCCTGGTTGGGCAAGGTAAAGCTGACACGTGTATCATTTAGAATAAAATTCCAAATCGGACATGTTCTGGAAAGGTTTGAGTGGCTACACTTAAAATTCCCTTTGAATCTTTTGCTGAATGTTTTCATTCATAGACCAACTCCTGCCCGCTGTGCCGGCTTGAATTACCAACTGACAATCCAGAGTATGAGGAGTTTAAAAAAGACAAGGTGAGTATGTAAATATGCTTTGGACGGTACAAATGAGCCTCATCTTCGAGCTGTGCTTTCAGTATAGCATCAGTCCTTGGCTGAATATTGTTTTCTGTCCTGTAGGAGAGAAGAAAACAGAGGGAGCACAGGCTAGAAGACTTGCATGGATCCATGTACACATGACTTCACAGTGCTGTGGTGCACATGTGGCACAATGACATTTTATAGAAAATTATAAGAGAAGTTTCAGGAAATACATGACGCTGCATTCATGCCATTTCGTGCAGAATGCAATTTCAAGCATGCGGATGGGAAAAACTCATGTCGGCCTCATGTCTGTAGTTACTTATGAGTCAGAAATATAAATGACATCTTCACTATCTACCATTGGGCAAAAAGAACAACAGAACTACAAGCGGCAAAGCCACCATCACTGACAGCTTTATCTAAATAAAATCCCAAATTTAAGAATGTTACACAAAGCTAAAAAAAACAAATTTGGTTTGACCTCAAGGCTAGTAATTGGGGTAACCATCTTGGACTAAAGTGTGGCCGCTCCCGTTAGGGTAACAGACAATATTTCTGCTCTTTCCATTCATTTGACATGGCATGAATGCAGCATGATCATTGGAAATGCTCATATTTCAGTTGGATTAATGTTCTTTTCTATGTAGTTTGGGTACAAATATTTTAAAATGAGTATGCTTCTGACCGTGGCCCTGAAGCATTTCTGTTTTTATTCCTTTTTGATTTAAATCTATAAGCTTTTATCACGCAAAAGACAACATGTTCAGCTGTATTTGTCAAATTATATGATTTATTTAAACACAGGAATATATTTTAATCTCCGACTCTTTTTGTTTTTCCACAAAAAATAATGTATACATTTTGAGAGAATTACATTTTGAAAGTGCACTCCAGCAATGCAATATGAATAGTATACACTTATATTCTGCATTTTATGTTGGACCATCCCTGTCGGGTAAATCCCCACACCTTCCAAGCCCCACTGTCACAGGCGTTCAGTACATGTGTTGTCTTCAAGCCGAGGTACAACCTGAACACTCTTCTAGAGCCACAGAAGACATTACAACTATTCCACTGGCTGAGCAGTACCCCTCCCCATGCTGAGTAAACTGACCATGTGTAAAATTGTTTGGTTCCCCTTTAACTGGTCCCGTGATGTTTGACAAGGCAACTCCTCTCTTCTGGCCTAGACAGAGGAACAATTATTAACATAACCAGAATGGTCTGGATTGGTTTTGATGCTTCTACATAGGATGTCGATTTATACCATTTCTATACTACAGCAATTATCTGCGAAACACCCATGTTTGCTATTTGTGCATGTAGTAACACACAATATTGAACCTGCAACCTTGCCAACTCAATTTAGGTGGGATTTTTAACCAGCAGTATATATGTGTATATTTACACAGGTTAGCCATACTTTCTCATATGCCAAAAGTTGTTTCAAATAATAAATATATATATATCCACTACAATCTCCCAAAAAAGCTTCAGGATGATACCCATACTATTTCACACTGTCAATATAACATGTACTGTATGACCATGATGTCATTTTGCTCTCTGTTTTAAACAGCAATGTACTGACTTGTCTATAAGTACACAGAGGCAATTTTCTGTTTCAAGAACCACCCATGCAAAACCTCTAATGTATAATTTTTATATGTTTGAATATAAATCTGTGAAAAGAAAATACCTAAATGATAGACAAATCGTACATATTTACAGAATTTATTAAAAGGTAACTAAATCATGTGTTTTTGTTTTATACATTTGTATTGACATTGTTTCTGTGTTGCTGCAAGAGGGATAAGGCTGAAACATCAATTCATACACACCTGCTGCTGACGCACTCTAGACTTACCCTGAGTGTAACCTAAATTGGGTTGCATAAGTCAGCTTTAGTTTGAGCAGTAGCAGGTCGAAGCAGTCCGGTGATAAGCTATATACAAATTGTAAATATCACTTGAAGTTTGGTACTGTCGGTTTGTAACACTGCATAGACACAATGAAGTTTGACACAAGTTCTACCACCATCATATTGACCTCAGTTAACTCTTGTGAACAACATTTTCCATAGAGCTACTGAGAAGGCCTGACATTGCTTCATATTTAACAGAAAATATACTCTCAAAACATAACTATGCTTTCCAAAGCTATCAAATCGGAGTGCAGGCAAGAACCATGTTATTGTTATTATTCTCTCCAACAGGAGGATCATGCAATCGGTCGTGAGTGTGCATGCTTCCGAGTGTGTCTGTATAGTATGACTTATGAAATACTATACTATGACTTTCTTCACGACATAATATATACATTGACCTTTTTATATACTATATCACAAACCTGGGCCGTGCGGCCAATTAAATTATTTCATACATTTAAAGTCAACATAAGAGGAAAGCTAAAACTAAGAGTGCCGTGTGGAGTCAGTGAGTTGAGCAGTGTAGTGTATACCATACTGTCTTTTTAATGACACTTTTCAATGCAAACTATACTATGACTATTACATATGTATGACTTACTATACAATAACCTTCTAATGACTTTGTTGGCATACTAAAATGTGACAAATTACATTGTTATGTCATGACTTTTTGTATGACATTAGACAATTACTTTTTATGAGATTTTATGGCACACTACAATTACGTTATTAAATGTCTGACATACTAAACTGACTTAAAATACTTTACTATGACTGAGGTCTATGAGGTTCTGACTGTTAAATTTAAGTCTTAAGTTCAGTTGTAGAGCTGAACCCGTTATCAAATATTTACACTTATTTGCAGGTCAAACCTTTTGCCTATTATTTTCACACTGATAAAACCTGAGATAGTTGGGCCTACAGCACGTAGCAAAGAGCTACAAGCAGCAAAGACACCTTCACTGGCAGCTCTATCTAAATAAAGTCATTATATATATATATATATATAAAAAAAATACACACACACACATACATTCACACACTAATTTGGTAGGACCACAAGGCCAGTAAGTGGGGGACCATAATAGCTTCAGGATGATACCAACACTATTCCACACCGTCTCTATACTGTATGTAGAAGTACTGTATGAGTAGATCATTTTGCCCTCTGCTTTAAGCAGCAATTTAAAAGATAAGTGTCATTTAAAGTGCAAAGAACAATTTTCTGTGATTCAAGGACAATCCATGCAAAACATAATTTATCATTTTTATTTCATATTTGAATATAAATCTCTGTCAAATGAAAATACCTAAATGATAGACAAATTGTACATATTTACAGAATTTATAAAAAGGAAACAAAATAATCTGTGTTGAGTTATTTTTGGGGATTTCTCAGACTACCATTCTTAGACATTTTTCAAATTGAGGAACTATGTATAATACATTTGTATAGACATTGTTTCTGTGTTGATGTTAAGAGTTCAAGACATGTACAGATCAGCTTTTTGTAATATTAGGATTCTTCCATCAACAAAGATACCATATGAAAGCTTACTGGAGTGTACATTTTGACAGAAAAAGAAACGCGTTGTAAAACCTACCTTCAGATTTTGGCATGTGGAAGATGGTAACATGGAATAGATGGTTTTAAAGAATACATCCAACCCTGATGTGAGGGCTAAAACAAGCTGCCATTTGTAGTCACCGTGTGACTTGGTTACAGTTTGGTGAAATAGGCTACAGCTGAACACAAGATTAAAATAAATGAAAATCTGAACCTGTTCCCCTGGCACAGTACGAGGGATAAGGCTGAAACAGTGCTCTCATCAATTCATACACCTGCTGCTGACACACAGAAAACCAATCAAAACTCCAGTGGATTCCAGTCTTTTTTGGCAAGATTTGCAGAAGACAGAATTGCTGCAGTCCCAGAAAGAATAGGAAGTTAAATAATTTGCACAAAAAGTAAAACTGACCTGACATATGATTGCGCAGCTCGTGTAACAGCAGATCCACGGTCCAGTCAAACGCAGATACTTGTTCAGACTTTGTGGATCGAGCTGTGGATGCTGAGCTACCATCATATTAAACACTTTTAAACACAAACAATCGAAGATGTAAAACATGTTGGAACTCAAGCTTTTCCTTCAGAACATCAAACCCACAAAAGATAAGAGGTAGGTGATGTGACCTTTTCAAAAATGTGTATTGCTGGCATCCAGTGGTTAGACTGCGTAGTGTTGATACCTTTTTAACAGAGGGCAGAATACTGTATGTTATGAAACACACTTCTCTAACGGTTTACAGAGAAATAGCTCACTCACTTACTACAAAGCATAGTCTGAGTGCATCCTAAATTGGGTAGCTTAGTCAGTTTAAGTTTGAGCAGTAGTAGTTTGTGGCAGTCAGGTGATAAGCTAATTCACAATTGTAAATATCACTTTAAGAGAAATTGGCAAAAGGGAAATCATACACAACCTTAATATACGACACACATTCCTTTCAGTCTACAGCCCATTTGGTACCATTAGTTTGTAACACTGCACTGACACTCTTGTGACGCCATGAAGTTTATGTCACATGGTCTACAAGCATCATAGTCACCTCTCAGTTAACTCCTGTGAACACAACTTCCTCCAGAGCTACTGAGACGGCTGGGCGTCGCTTCATAGTCAACAGAAGACCTATTCTCCAAACTCAAATAAGGCTTCCAAGGGTCCAGCCTGGAATCAAATCAGTGTGTGGGCAAGAACTACGTTATTTTGGAAATGTGTTAGTCGGATTACATTTTTACCTTCACATCTACTTATTTTACTATAATATGTAGGTCACTTAAAATCACATGGTGTCACTTACAAAATAAATAAAAAAAAGCCCTGTGTTCAATTCCAACACACTGAAAAAGGCATTATTCACTCCAGTGGAGTGAAAATCATCAGACAATTGATGGCAATTATTGCACCGGACTTCAAAGTCAATGAAATAAAAAGATAGCATGAAATGTAAATGTTATAAAAGAAAATCATCAGATCATGCAACATGTGGGACAATAATGGAATGACATCAAGGGACACTACTTTAGAGATTTGCAGTTATAAGTGATTGAGATGCACACGGTCCTCGTCCTTACAACAGAGTAGAGCTGTTGGTTTGTACGCAGCAATCTAGCACTCCTATGACAATAACATGAATTATGACCTCAAGATACATGTATACAGTTTGTAAAATCATTTTAAAAAATACCATCAAAATTTGCATTCAAAATCATCTGTGCAACCAATTAAATTGTCGAGTGAAATTAATGATTTTTGCCAATCATTTGACAGATAATTTATGCTTGATTGATTTTAAAAAGACCATATGCTTACAGCCTGTAAAACATACATAACTGTTCACTTCTCAAACATTCAATATTTTGTACTTCCTATACAAATTCAATACTCAATCATAAATTGTTATTCTCTCATTCAAAAATGGTGCCGTGCAGAGATAAGCAAAAGGCCAAAACAGGTGGGCCAGGCTGAGCATTGGGTAGTTTATGAAGGAGCGTCTGGGCAGGGGAGAAAAACCAGTGGGCACACCAGTGATGTGACCAGTGTTGTTCAAGAAACAACCGACTCCAGTCAAAAAAAACATTCATGGTTCCAGTGCTCAAGCTAGTTCCACACGCGTTCAACATCGCTACAAGATATTTTACTTCAGTGGCTCGCACCAACACCAAAAAAGATAGTACAGCATTGCAGATGAGATAATCTGGTGTTGGTTCAATGGTTAAAGATATCAGGACTTCCTCTCTTCCTCCACAGGCTGCATCTGTTGTCTTGCGTTCCTGTGTGAACCCATGAAGCACCTCTGCAAACCTTTGAGCAGCAATGCAGAGCTACAACATGGCTATGCTCTCTGGCGTACAGTTGAGATGTGTGGACGTGCTGCTTCCCCCGGGGGACTTCAGGCCCCCTTTAGTCGCCCCACCCAGTGTCGAGCCCCGGGACCGCGAGCCCATGATAACTCCTGAACCGTGGTGGTGACACTGCTGCAGGCCTACCATCATAGTCTCGCTGGTGACGGTGCCAAACTCGTAGGTGAAGGTGCCGTAGAAAACCAGGATGTCCACCGTGAAGACCCACTCGCAGATGGCTGCAGCGTGCTGCAGGATAAAGCTCTCGTGGATGAAGAAAATGCCGCCTAGGAGGGAAAGTTAAGGGGAACAAACTTATCTGGTAGATGGAGGCGCAGAACAAATAGAGCTCCTCTTACCCAAATCTCTAATGGCAGAGTGAGAGAAAAAATATCATGCTCTTTGTCTAGAAACATCTATGATATAATGAGATGAGATATATGAGAATGTACCAGAGTGCCAGATGTAAATTCATTATATTATTAGGATTAAATTTAGGATTTTGCAGCGGCGCGAACAGCTGATCCACTGCAGGCCCAGTTAGAAAATCCATGGCCCGCCACTGGATATAACATACAGTTCATAACTACTACATCTGCACAACAAGACAGTGCTAGTAAGTGAAGGATACTGAGGACGAGGGAGACCATGGCTCCCAGTGTCAGAGCAACTCTGAAATGGGCCATCCAGTAGTCAAGGGCAGTCACAGCCACCCGGTAGGTGAGCACACACTGCAGGCACACAAATAGCAGCCCTGCTGGAAATGCCACACCAGCACCCACATAGTGTAGAGATTTGGCGTGATCAACCTGAGAAACAGAACAGTCCAGTCAGAGGGGTTGCTTTTACTTGTTTGAGGTAAAAAAATAAATAAGCAAAAGGTCACCAAAATTTGAATCAAGATAATTCATATTTACCTGGAAGTTGCCCACCATGACCAGACCCAAAGCGTTGGTGCAGCCGGACACCAGAGCGCTGGTGTTGACCCAACATCTGTGGCTGTGTTCGATCACCTGGGCGTAGCGCAGAAGGCACACCATCACCACTGCAAGACACGGGAAGAATTACTCTGCAACCATGACGGATAATATAAACTAGAATTACCGCCTCAAGGTCAACCAGGCCAGTTGCATTTTACATCCATGTCCGTCCAAAATGTCATCACTTCAGCATTTTATCACCGTGACCTTAACCACCAAATTTCATCAGTTCATCCTGGAGTCCAGGTTGATTTGGGCAGTTTGAAAAAAATTATCAGAATAATCATTTGGCGTTCCTGAAATATGGGATTTACAAGAATGAGACAGAGTTGAGGTCACAGTGATCTTGACCTTTGACCACAGTGACCACATCTTAATCAATTCAAGCTAGAGTCTAAGTGGACATTTGTGCTATAGTTAAATAATTTCCCTCCAGGCCTGTCTGACTTAGGTGGGTTGAACAACCTGAAAACATAATGCCTCTGGCAGAGAGGCATAAAGATGTCATAGTAGAGTTTGTCATAATAAAGAGAGAATACTATGCCATAAAAATGTCAGAAAATAGTATAGCATGTCATAAAAAGTCATAGTTTATCACAGAAAACGTCATATTAAGTATGTTGTTTAAAATGTCATAATAAAAGTCATAGTATAGTATGTAATAAAAAAAGTCGTAGTATAGCGCTCCATAAAAAGGTCATAAAAAAGTAATCCGACGGTGGACAATCATTCTGTTGATCTTAGCTGACAGATTTGTTTTACTGCCGTCTCAGTGGGGACGTATTCTGAAAACTAAATGACATCTCAGGTTGCATGAGGGTATTTTTGACACAATTTCTTCCCATTTTTGACAGGTTTGTTTTACATGTTGCTGTGTGTTACAGTACTCCCACCAAGGCAGTACAATTCTGCTTTAACACAGTTATAAAGGAAAATACTAAAGCATCCAAGCAGCTTGTAGACTAGTGAGAGGGAGAAGGGAGCTGAGAATAGACGGAATGACAGTTCAATGTAGAATTTAAAATACAATTAACCATAAAAGAAACAGAAGAAACATAAAAGATGGAAAAATTAATTGATAGTGAAAACAGCAGGAGAGAAACAATTAAAGCAGACAGGAGATAATTGGGGCAGAGCGGAGTGGTGAAAACAGAAGATGGAGGGGGAGGAGCAAAGGAGGAAGGCCATGGAGGGCACGCAGAAGAGAGGACAGAGGGGGGAAGTGGAAGGAAAGCCACATTCATTATTGATTAGAGAGCACAGGCTATTTCAAGCCCCTCCAACCTGGAGGTTAGTGGCTGGTGTCTGTGGGCACTATGGATTAATATTCACACATAATGGACAGCGAACACAGACACTTTTCACCTCAGCTATACTGATTTGTTGCTTTGTGTGAAAGAGCAGAAGGCAGCAGTTTTATTTAGTGTACATCGCAGACTACCGATTTTATATTATATATTGAATGACCCATATTTAACCATTTCTTTAAAGTACAGGCAATGGATTTTTTTTGCCATTTTACTACACTATAATACAACAATTTAAAAATATTTAATTTATATTAAATAACATAATAAAATTTATTATGTCCTTTATAATACCCCCCTCACACATAATATTTACGTAATTTTTTGGTCATGGTATTAGGAATAATTCCACATTATGGAAATAAAGACGCTTATTTACTTTCTCGCTGAGAGTTAGATGAAAAGATTGATACCATGCTCATATCTGTACAATACATATGAAGTTACTGATCGCTTAGCTTGGCGAAAAGACTAGAAACCGTGAGGGGAAGCACCTCCGAAGCTCACTACATGGTGGTGGTGGTGGGGGAAAACAATTTTCTTACTAATGTCCAGGCTGAAAGTTTTTTTTGTATTACATTCTTTTATAAATGGGGCATTCTGGCCTTGATTTTTATCCTGGGCAAAGGCACCAATTTATGCAAGAAAAGTATCAAATAAAACATTTAAAAAAAAAATGTTGTCTCCTTATTGAACAAAAAAACGTATTTTAACCATCCAACTATATTTTAGAAGGAAAGGAAAGAAAAGTTATTCTTTTATCCTTAACATGTGTGACTCAGACCCCTGTCTGGGAGTTCTTCAACTACAACCTACAGACAAATTCCTGGGAGAGGCTGGGGACATGGATTCTGAGTGGGCCATATTGAAAGCCTGCATTGTGGAAGCAGCTGCTAGGAGTTGTGGTCAGAACGCCATCAGGGCCTGAACACATGTCCAATGGTGGACACTAGCGGTGAAGTTGGCGGCCTTTTTTGGGCTTGGCTCGACCAAGGATCTCCAGAAACAGAAGGAAAGACCAGAATGACTGCAGCTGGGGTCAAAGCAAAAACCCGGGTATGGGAGTTCAGGGAGACTATGAAGTGGGACTTTTGGTTGCCCTCAAAGAAGTAGTGGCAAACCATTAGACAACTCAGAAAGTGAAAACAGGGCTTGGCTCAGGCTGCGTTCAGCAGGGAAGGAGAACTGTGAACCTGGACGACCAACAGAGGCTCTGGACATGGCTGACGCAGCACACTTATTCCAAGGTGCAGGAAAGGAAACCCCACCCGATTGTCAAACCTCAGATCCAGGAAGAGCAACGCGGCTTCCGTCCTGGCAGTTAAATAGCAGACCAGCTCTTAACCTTGCAGGCCCGTTTGTGATTTTCGTCAATAGGATTTAAAAGGCGTGGCCAAAACGGAGGAGTGTGTCTGGTTTGAGTACCTTAAAATTGCATCCCATCTCTGCAGATGTAGCAGTTCTACTTTCTATTATATTGCTCACCTTTTAATATATCAATCTGTTTAATTACTATTGTATGTACTTTGTAGGCTGTAATCTTTTATCCATATTTTTGTTTTCATTGATGTAAAGCACACTGAATGTGCGGTAGAAATAAAAGTGCTATTGCTATAATGTAAATGCTCGTTGCTTCTGTCATTGTTTTAATCCCATTCTTCTTTTTTGCTCTTCTTACACACAACTCTCTGTTACAGCTGACCTGCAGGCAAGTCTTTCAGCTCCACCATTATATTTGCGCTTGCTATAGTGTGACTGTCTCGCATTTGAGTTTCCACTTGTTGCCTGGTCACAGAGACGTCAAGTCTCTGGGAAGTCACTGCCCCCGGTAAATAAATAGTTCAGCCCATAAAACCATATCTTTATTTATAAAAAGGCCAAGTCCACCCTACTACGTTTCCATTTTAAAACGCATATATTTTGCTACGTTTACACTGAGCATCCACACTACGCCGGAGGAGTTCAGAAACGCTCCTGAGGACGGATAAGTTTGAAAACTCCGGGGTTACATCCTTCTGTGGAAACGATGACGTAGACACACGCGTTCGCTACTTAATTGGATCTTAGCAGTCACGATGTGTCCTTCCCCAATTCGTCACGTCCCTATCATATGACTCTGAGCGACAGTTCGACCTCGTTGTCGGTCCAAGCAAAGAAATCTCTGCCCCTCTTTTCGCCACTGCCGTTCTTCCTCCGCAGTATTTTCTGCAACTAAACCAACTGCAGTGTGTAGTAAATCTGCTTCCCGTTTACACTGTCCCGCTCATGCCCAGTGTACGTGAAGGGTCATGTGATATGCGTTTTCAAAGGTTGCAGTCTGGACTAAAAAACTAAAACATATATTAGTGTGGATGAGGCCTAACTGAGCTTCGGACGCACCATTAGGAAAAACAAGAGCCAGGCACGCTGTACCCAGTCGTTAAAGTAAGCCAAGCTAACCATATCCTGGCAGTAACTTCGTATTTAGCATACAGACAAGCCAGTGGATTCAATCTTCGGTTAAAATGTTACTATTTATTTAAAGAAAGAACTGTGCATGTATGGTTTTAAATTCAGTCAGAACAAGGCCTTACCCATGAAGGCTCCAACGTTGCCGATCAAGCTGAACAGGCAGCTTTCAGGAGGGAAGGAGCCACATTTACTGCAGCAAATGGAGACAAAACAGCTCTCAGTATTAAAAAGGTAGGAGAATAACCTATACCTACATATGACTATATGCAAGGCCACAGTCCCTTTACAATTTGTCTGTATTTCTTCCAAAAAATTTATAGGAATAAACAAAGTGATTATGATTACACACCTGTGAACTACACTTCCTAATACAAGCGCACTTGCTCTGATTTTACATCTAGATGTACAACTGAAATTTAGACGAAGCCTTTCCTCTAATTAAATTGAAAGTAAGCCTGCCAGTCTCATGAAACCTTTTTACAAGAGTGCTTTTGTATTTGCTCTTGGTTAGAGGCTTAATTGCAGATTAAACTAATACAGTTTTTGCAAAGAGTGGGTTAATGACTGTCAAAGAGCCACAACTTAACGAGGTGCAAATTCATGCCTCGGGGCTTTTGCTGACACACAATTGCTTTTGTATACTGTGTAAACAAAGAGAGGAGGAAAGGTAGAACAGCAGACCTGATGAGGGGGATTTCCTGGATGGTGCAGCATGTCTTGGGGAAGCCCGGCCGGGGCAGCTCTTCTGTGCATGTTACATTGTAAGACCTGGAGCAGTGACAAAGTAAGTTCAGTTCATTCCCTAACTGGCATCAGACTGTGCCTACAAAAATTACAATTAAAATTTTCAAAAATCTCAGTCTTGGGCCCATTTCCTCCAATCAAAAGAGGAAAATCCCTCACCAGTTCTCCACAGGACAAACATGGTGATTCATCACAGCCATGGCATACCTTTGGGGCAAGGAACACATCACAATTTAAAAAGGAAGAAATGGCAACAGTCAAACACAGCGTTCTAATCCCAAATGATACGAGGTGAACAAGAAAGAATATTATACTGGGCTTGAGGAAAAGGATCATTCAGCAGGAAGGAATACTCACTGGAGCATGTGAATATACTCAAATAGTATCAAAACATTTCTGATTGTGATTTCCATCTTTAATTTGTTATCAAGTAAATAGTCAAGTACAGTTGCACAGCCCAATAAATTAGTACTTGTTCCATCTGTACACCTAATAATGTGAACACATTATGTTTCAATGGGGTAGTATGTGACACAGCCAAGCGTTACTGTAACTCACACTATCCATATTCCTGTGATGGAGAAGGCAGACAGGCTGACAGGCAGGACGATCCAGGCAGTCATTGGGCTGGCAGTGAGCTGGCTTTGTCCCAAGCATGGGGTGAGAGGGGGGCTTCGGGTTGGAGTGGCACGACAGGAGGGATCAGGTGAGGGGTAGGTGGGGGTGTGGGGTCACTAACACACAGGGAAACACACAGGGGGGGGACATGAGAGGAAAAAAGGGGGCACAGCTCTTCTGCTCCACAGGGCCCTGCAGCCAGCAGCAACCTGAAAGAAGAGAGGGGAAAGTTTTACTAAATATATGAAAAATATACATTCAGTAAAACTACTGTAATCATACATCTCTGATGTCAATTATAATCCAAGAGTTACATTATAACGAATACTTAAATTATTTTGTGAGTTTCCATTTTCCTTCAGCGTGTCTAATTTAGAGCTGCAACGATTCATCGATTAGTGGTCAACTATCAAATTATTCTCTGATTCCAGACACTTTAAGGTAATATTTCCTGGTTTCTTTACTCTATGACAGTTAACTGAATATCTTTGAGTTATGGACAAAATTTGAATTTTTTAGGATGTCATCCTGGGCTTTGGAAAACACTTACCTACATTTTTCACATTTTATACAATTACAATTAATGGATGACAGAGGTGAACAACAGTTTGTGGACCTACACCCAAATAAATTGTCTGTTGTCACTTTCCCTTTGCTCTCACTTTTCTGCTGCTTCCCCCTCGTAATGTATACCAGCTTTCTTAGTTGCTGACGTCTACGTTGTTACCACAGCAACCCATGCAGATAGGTTGGTCTGTCTTTAAGATCTGATTTGAGAAACAAATCTGATTTGCCTCCATACTGAACATGGTCAAAGACAGACTGCCTCACATCTTCTGTACAGTTGACAGCCAGCTGACTAGTAAGAAGTCTGTATGTTGTACTCCTGAGAACACGGCAGAAGCATTTACACATCATAGTGAATCTCTTCTCAAAAGTTCGTAATATAAATTGAAATTGTGTCTAATAAAAGCATGCAAACTGTTGAATCATCTAAGTGGAAAGGCCTATTATTGGACAACCTAGAACATCAGCACTTTCTTGGATAATGCTCTCATTTTATATTTATATTATATATTTATTTATATCATATTTAAACATTAATGGAAATGTTTTGTAGAAAGAGAAACCCTTGCTCTTTGAATCCTGAACAGCTAAAAACAAAACCAGGTGTTTAATGTACATGGTTTAGAAAACTGAAATATGCTCTGTACCAAATGGTCCAGAATTTGGCATTTGTTTTTGCTGGTGATGTTTCTCTAAATTACACAGGCACTCAGACAGAAAGACCAGCACCTCTTGATGAAAAATGAACGGCAACATGAAGCTGTGAAAGGTAGAGTTGGGGCAAAGTGTAACCTGGTGAGAATGAGGACTCAGCCAAGGTCAGCTTTGTGGTGGAGGGACAACACATATCAATTTACAGTCAGTGTCCTTTGCTCAGAGGGAGGATACAGTGAACAGGATGAACTCGTCTTAAACCAATTCAAATGAAAGGCTCAAACTCAAATAAAGCAGTGTTAAAATATATGTCATATTTGTTTTTAGACTAGTTCTATTTTTGTATTTATTGTTACATTTTGGGAAACCTCGACACAATCCTTTGCTCTCCAGGTCAAACCAAGGATTTACAAAATGAGAGTATTACTTCTGCAAACTCAGACCTCAAAATAGAGTGTTCTGGTCAATTATTTTTGATTAGTACAGTAGAGCTGCAATAACTGGTCAATTAATCAATCCCCCCCACCAAAAAAAACTAATGGCAACTATTCAGATGATATATTCATTGTTTTGAGGAGATTCTCAAAACAATATTTTAATAATCCATATCCATCTAGCTCCAGCTTCTTAAGTGTATATTTCTGGTTTCCTTAGTCTTCTACGATAGTAAACTGATTAGACTTGGGTTTTGAAATGAATTATTTGAAAATAAAAGTATACTCATTATACAGAATGGCCCACTTCAAATAATATATTTAAAGTAGGCCTATAACCATGGATTATAATTGATGAATTAATGTTTTCATCACTTTAATGTTACAGCTGGTAAAGGTTGAGCTAATTTGAACTGTACTTAATAATTATGCTATATAATGCTTAACAAAACATCATAATTAATTAGTTGATTTATATTTTGTATTTCAAATCTTAAATCTACAAAGTAGACTAAATATAAACTAATATTGTCAAATAAATGTTAAAAGTACAAAATGTCTCTGTAAGATGTAGTGGAGTAGAAGTATGAAGTAAATCACAAGTGAAGTACAAGGATCTCAAAATTGTACTTCAGTAAAGTACTTGGCCTAGATGTGCTCAGTTACATTCCAACACTGCTTCAAGGGGAGGATGTCCGTGGACCCCCCTAGAAGACCGGAGGTCCATTTACTATATCGTCTTACAAAATTCTGCTGGAAACACTGCAGCTGATTTCAACCAACAGCATCGTTGCAGAAGCGTAGAGACCGTTCTCCGGTTCCCCATCAGGTAAACACTGTTAGCTCTTACAGTTATTTGTTGTTTGCACCGTTGGATGTGAGCCACAGCCATGTGTGCCGGTAATAGATAGGACCTGAATTTTGAATTTAGTACCTTTAGAAATTAAGGGTTTGGTGTGGTAAACAATTTGACTCAGAAAGCCCATTATTGTCCCCCATCTAGAAGACAATGTTACTCACCTGGCCCAATGACCACCCCCATCAGCCACACAAGCTCTTCCATCTCAATATCCCATTTGACCACTGTTCAAAAGCTTGCCAAACACTGAGACTATATTTGCACAAGGATTTTTCACACACAGCTTTGTTACATCCATGTTGCTCTCCTGCTTCATTATATGTGTACATAGTAATTGTTTCAACGGCTTTTGACGTGCTGTATGGCACTCTGAGGAAAGGCCAGGACACTCACAATGCAAGAAAAGGTGGTTTTACAGTGCGCACACAAGATAGTGAGGCTTGCAAATCACAGCCAAGAGAAGACATTATGGCAACAATAAAAGACTGAAGCCTAAAATAAATAAAAAGCCAATTACATGACACTGTTGACCCACAGCAGGCAAGAAAGGTACGGCCAGTGTGACATGCTGATTTAATACTACGATTGAGACTTATAGTCACTTTAAGATATTATAATAATATAAATATGTAGGCATGTGCATTGTTCTCCATGCATGCATTTCTATACTGGTGATGCCCAGCTAGGATTCAACGTTATGTCATCGAGTTTCAAATAGAATAACTTGGCATTAATCTTATTTGTGGCTGATAAATATTCAAATTCCTTTCTGTGTTTGGACATCAGTCAAAAGGCATCTCACAATTAGTTTTTCAATTGAGAAAATTATGTTTCTATTACACACAGCTGTAACAGGCCAGGTGACAAGGCTCATACAAAACTGTTTTTTTAATTGGTATTGTTCACAAAAGAAGCATTTGAACATCACAGTTAGAGCCTACACACTAAACTTGTCATTATAGCATAGAGCAGCATTATGTCAGATTATGAATAACCACTGAAAGTTCATAAACCAGTTGCAGATGTAGCTCAAGTTGGTCAGATATAGGCAGTAGTATCAGATTTATTTAATATGCATAAATATCTTTCAGGAGCAACTAAAATATACCGGATACTGAGTTAATACAGGCAAAGCTGAGTGTGTGTTTGTGTAACTATATGTAAGGGGGGCCATATCACCCCCAACCCCCGCAGCCATTCAGAGGAAATATTCGGACTGTACTTGTAAGACTCGGTCAAACTGTGACTATGTAATAAACAGAGAATACATTATAATCACGTATCCACAGTCGCCTACTCCAGCCAAACAGACTGAGCAGTATCCCTGAGCTCGGCAGCCGGTGCTCGTGAACCGGTTAACGGTACCGTTAGCCTCATTAGCTTCAACCTAGCTAGCTCGTTAGCTTGCACTTTACCAGTTGTCTTGACTTGTCGGCATCTTGATTTCCGCTAATCTAAGTGATAAGCTGCTCAACAAAAGACTGTTAGAGGACAATAAAACTAACGCTGTTGGGACAGCCAGTACACAGAGGGGAATGCACACATACCTTCAACCTGCTATGCCCACCACGGACCTCAACAACCTTGGTTTCCCTTTAAAAACAGCGTTTTCTTAGCAGACGAGGCTAGCGGCATAAATTACTTCCGGTTGTGCATTTCAAAATAAGACACAATGATAGTTTCACTTCTTTACTATGTAAGAAAAAAAAAATTGTTTCATTTGAGAAACTCATTCCGTTCACGACACTGTTTTAATGTAAGAGTAGAAATATAGAAGATGTTCTGCAAAACGTATTCACATGAACCAAACAATTGATACCTTGGAAGAATCCCCATCACCAAATATGTTCCCCAATAAATAACACAAATACCTACGCCTTCGGTGCCAGCTGTTTACATCAACAGTTTCACTATGTGTTCAACCTGGTTTATCTTTATTTTATATATTAATATGCGGCTTTTATTTTCGCACAATCTCTGGGCTGGTCTTATTCTCGTTTAGCTAACAGGCCTGCTGTGCGACACCTCTATAGTTTTTATTGAGAATGTCCATTGAGAAGTTTAATTTATAAAACATAAGGGGAACGTGATTACACATGTTTCTCTTAGACTTTTCAAAATGATGTTTAAAAAAAAAGACGAAATATGTGGACAATACATCTGGAATATGATATAAAATGGCACATACTGTTTCATAAAACTCTGTAAAAAAAACCTCTTTGTAGAATTATACAAAACATTTTTTGTTGTTTTATATCTGACTCTGACTTGACACAACAGGCTGGTACCTACCCGCATTTATAATGAAATAAGTACAATTTTAACCCATGAAATATCTATTGAAGTCATCTTTACGTGTCAAAGCAGGGAGGCACAGGTGCAATTAATTGCAGTAATTAGCGCTGACACACAAGATTCCCACCCACACGTAACAGCTGTCCAATCAGAGCGTCAGCTGCTCCTCTGCGCGTTAGACTTCATGTAGTAGAAAACAAACTAACATTGAGATGGAATATGATAGGCAGTTCAGTGGAGAAATACAAATAAAAATGTTAAATCCATTTCAATTTTTCTTTTCAATTTTTTTAATTCAATTATTATAACAGAATACCATTTAAAGTGAACATATATTTACATATAACAGTATTTAAATGAAAATATAATTAAACAAGTTGTATATATATATATTTTATTTTTCTAAATCAATGTATTCATTGATTAAAACTACATATTCTATGAGTATTCCGGTGGCAAGCAAATGCAAGCAAGTTTAATATATTCTTTCTCTTAATATTGGCAGCTTGAGTCAAATAAAAAATATAATGTATTCCTTTTTTGTTTGTATCAACATGTGGTAGTATTTTGAACTCACTTGCCTGTAGAACCTCCAGTTTACACAAATTACAATTATTTTATTTGGAAGGCCAGATGCTAATGGAACCTTGACATTTGACTTGTATTTGTAAAAGCACAGGTGTCAACAGCGCTCTGCTCTATTCAAGTGCCCCAGTGACTGTGACAGCACGCCAGCGTGCACAATAGTTGCTGATTGGTGCCATACTACTCATACATTGCTTTCTAAACCAATCTAATGAAATCCAATTTTCCAATGTCAACATTATTACACTGTCAGTACTGTCACTCAGCACATTGACAAAGTGAGTGAATTATTAGGTTTGGATTATGGTTTTGTTCGTGATATCACCATCTGCTGGATAGAGCAGACACGGCTCTCTCTCCCATTCATTATTTTGTTCATAACAACAGATACTTTCCCACGTATTTCTACAACGTGTTAATGTGAGGCGCATTTACCAAACCTGGAAATGTAGCTGTAGACAGTTTATCCATTATTCAAAATAAATCTTTTGACATCTCCTGAATACTCTCAATGTCACAGTTTAATTCATTTAAATTGTCAACATTTTGTCAGATGAATCTTATTCACCATGACAAATGCGGTCAGACTGAGCTCACATGTGCAATTCCTGAACAGTCCGTACCAGTGAATTTATACTGCAAGGGTACAACTGAATCCTATCACAAGCCAAATGGCTTATCAATATTCTTGGCATTCAAGAAATAACGCAGGTCTATTATTAACATGTTTATTTACTCTAGTCTAGTAAATACCTTGTTTATGAATACATTAGTTTAGTGTATTCATCACTTCTAACTGTGTTCTGAATTGTATAGGACTGACTGACGCATGCTGGTGGCAAACGAACAGTCAAGTTTATAGTAAGACCAAAAACATGTCCATATTTTCAATTGTGATCAGCTGATATGAGCACCAAACAGATTTTTTTATTCATAACTCATGTACCTATATGTGGTCAAAATATGTACATTGGGACATTACACAGTCCTTAAGGTGTATAGCACCTTGAGATCAGAGCATAGAACCCTGACATCAGAAAACCCTGAGGTCAGAGAAGAACCCTGAGGTCAGCGCATATAGGGCTACAAACTGTTGAGGAGTTAGCACTTGCAATTAAAAATGTTTTTCAGGAAAACACATTTAATTGAGAAAACAGAAAAGGGATGCCCAGTGGCTGCTTATTTTGCTTAAACCCTGTATGTGTATAATTACATCAGAAAAGGTCAGGTTCAACAAGAGCATTTATTGTAACGGAACAATCTGTGCTGGTGTTTCCAGCTGTAGACAACTGAGAATGTATGTAAGGTTTTATAAACCTACATGAGGGATTATAACCTACATTCTTGTTTTACTATAAGCAGCTTTGAAGGGACTGTAAATCTTGCAAACAACATAGTGAGTGACAGGAAACGTTAGATCTCAAAAGCAGATGCTGTTAATCCTGGAATAGAGGTTTCATGTGATGCTTTGTTTTACAATCCTGCTTCCTGGACTGGATCAATAAGGAAAAGAATGTTGAATCAAAATTACAATTTGCTTATTTTTTCAGCATAATAATAATTGGAGTAAGACTCACACACGCCCACCGAACAGCATGGGCTGCTTCACCTCTCTAGTAAATGGAAATCACTATGAGGCGATTGTTTTTGTCCACCCATAACATTTGTAATGTAATTTGGCTTGTTTGAAACTACCATTTTTACTTGATGTCTATCATGTGTGTCTGAAAACCCAAAAGCTGAGACCTGTCATTCTGTAGGCCTTTATCATATCTTATATCATATTAACATTTCCCTTTTTTCACTATGGCCTGATCTGCACGGTGTGTCCCTGTGGCTTGCATGACAAATCCAGTTCACCTCTTGTTATCTTGATACACTACACACTAACAAGACTATCTTAAGTCTGCTAGCTCTATTTAAATGTCACTGCTTTGACAACTCAAATCCTTAATTGTTTTAACTAGTCAGTGGTGATTGGCTGCAGGAAAGTAAATAAAGATGAATACTGCATGGATCATAATGTCTTTAGCCAGTTGCCTTGCAGAACGCCATTTCTGGTCAGGTGGCTCTGGTAATCAGCAGGACAATAATCTGATATCCAATAAGAGGATTCAGTTGCAAGGAAAGTTATGTTTCTTATTCCGTCTGGTTAAATCACTATGCCTGTTAGTTAAGATAATGTTTTTAATGACGTGCCACAACTTTATTGATGTATAGGTTAGATATAAAAACTAAATATTATTTCTTGGAGTCTGTGGCCTTGACTCACTTCACCCCGTCCGAATCAGAAAGTAGGCTAATGCTTAAAGTATTGCACAATAATAACCAACAAAAACAATGTATTATAAATTTAAAATAGGATGCGTAATCCTTAAATTAAAAAAAAAGTGTTTTCCTCAAGCAAAACAAAAGACTCAAAACACGCAATGATATTTCCAATTATAGTCTTTCAGTATGACTTCCTTGGGGTTTACAAAATGTATATGCAGGGTCTATGCATTCATAAATAAATGTGACAAAAACACTACTGATTCTGAGTCTATTCTGTCTTTAAATTATCCAAATCAGCTAACATTTATCAACTAACTGGGTGAATTCATGATGGGTATTAGTAGAGATATGCCACACGGCCAACCTCACGTCAGCCAGGCAGCTCAACCGGGGATAATGGTATTTAGATGTCCTGTAAGCATGCGGATCCTCTCAGTCAGCAACATTAATGGGGCCATGAGGCATCGTGCTCATGTCCTCCATGCTTAGGTAAAGGGGGTATTAGACAGCAGTAATACTGGCTGGTCTGAGCGCTGTGTCTGTTGTGTAGTGCTGGGGGGATCATCATGGGGAGCAAAAGCAAGGTGGCTGAGTTGTGGAATAGGAGGCAGAGTCTCTTCCCCAACTACAAAGTAGGAGATTCAGACATTAATCGAAGACCATCGGAGATTGCTTATCCACTTGCCAAGGAAAGCTGTGTGAAGACATGGAACTCCATGCAGGAGCTGAGCAGGGACATCTACGACATATATGCAGAGTATGAAGAAGAAGAGGATGACTGTGGTCCGTCCGGCTACCAGAAGCCGAATTTACCCTCCAAGAAGAACTTCATAATCAACATCAATGTAGGGGGGAAGCCCTACCAGATAGCCTACAAGACGGCCGCCAAGTATCCCAAGACAAGAATTGGACGACTGGCCACCTCCACGGACCACAACATGAAGCTGGACCTGTGCGATGACTACACTGTGACAAACAATGAGTACTTCTTCGACAGGGACCCAGATGTCTTCCACAGCATCTTCAACTTCTACAGGACTGGTGTGCTGTGGATCAAGGATGAGTTGTGTCCACGCAACTTCCTGGAGGAGATCAACTACTGGGGCGTGAGAATCAAGAACACCCACCGCTGCTGCCGCATCTCTTTTGAGGAGAGGCAGGATGAGCTGAACGAGCAGCTGAAGATCCAGCGGGAGCTGGAGGCAGAGGTGGAGATTGAGGAGAACGAGGAGCTCTTTCATGACATGTTCCTGGGTCAGCAGCGCAGGGCTATCTGGAACTTGATGGAGATGCCGTTTTCATCTATCAAGGCCAAGCTGATGGCGGTGGCCTCCAGCCTGTTTGTCCTGGTCTCCCTGGTGTCCATGACTCTTAACACAGTAGAGGAAATGCAATACACAACTCATAAAGGTCAGCTCAGTGGTAAGACGTACTGGGAATACGTGGAGTCCATCTGCATCGCCTTCTTCGCCATGGAGTACCTGCTCCGTCTGGTGTCCACTCCTGACCTCAAATCCTTCAGCAGGAGTGTGCTCAACACCGTGGACCTGATTGCCATCCTGCCTCAGTATGTGCAGGCCATCCTGGAGTTCTTTGACAATAAGGATAACTACCTGAAGCACGAGGCCGACATGCAGGCAGTGGGGCAGGTGGGGAAGCTGGGCCAAGTGTTGCGGATCATGAGACTGATGCGAATCTTTCGTATCTTGAAACTGGCTCGACACTCCACAGGTCTGCGGGCGTTTGGCTTCACTCTGCGTCAATGCTACCAGCAAGTGGGTTGTCTCTTCCTTTTCATTGCCATGGGCATCTTCAGCTTCTCCGCCATGGTGTACACTGTGGAGCATGACATGCCACATACAAACTTCACCAGCATTCCTCATGCATGGTGGTGGGCAGCTGTAAGTACATCGTTATAAAATGTAATAGTGTAAAAGCCCAGCAGGGCAGGACTCCGAAGTTAACTTAGAAGGAAGATACACAGTAGAGTGGGAGAAATATGGGGAGCACCCACATTTTTGAATTACAAAAACTTAAATAAATCCCTTAGTAACAGACATAAGCATCCTAATTTATCTGAGTGAAAAGTAGTACCCACCAGTTTTAAAGGATGGAATAGCCTGGTTAATGTATTGAGTTAAGGTCTTTGATTGAGTTACAAACCTTTGATTGGTTGCCTGTTACCATGAATAAACCCGTTAACAGATCTTTCCCCTCTCTCTTTCACCAAGTGAAAGAGTCTTACTTCTAATCCAGGGGAGGGAATTGATAATAGTCTGAACAATAGTAATGCTTATTGTGAAGGTAACTGTCAGCACTGTTTAGTGCCACATATTCCTGTTGTATTCATATGAACAGAAACAGAAGAATTGTGTGCAATAATTTGCAGTCAGACTGTGTGGCAATCAGCAGAAAGAAGAAATAAATAAAAAAGAATGAGAATTTACCATTAACATTTTTTCTAAAGACTTTAGTGCAATATTAATATTGTTAACAGGACATAATTGTGAGGTGTCGAGAATTTTAACTGGCAAATCGAATTGAAATTGAAAAAGATACAGATTAAATACGTGCTTCTCCATATGTGAAAAAGTGTTGATAATAATAAAGTTAAACAACTACATTTTTTTACTGGAAGTGTGGATCCTAATGGGTGCCACGAAGGCCTAATTATGTGAGTTTAAAACTAACCATCAACAAACTACAGTTGGTAATTTTTCATCCCTTTAAACTACCAAAAATTCACAACACTAAGTGCAAGATATGGAAACTGTTTCTCAAACCACACGATATAGCTGAAAACAATTTCCTCTAATTGATAGAAGTAAATCCAATATTAGGTAAAGCAGTATAATCAACTAACTTTACTGGGTTATTCATAGTCTGTAGACTTTTAAATCAGTGGAGAGTATAGACTGACAAGTAGGTCTCTAAATGTTTTGTTCAACTAGAACTTGGAGATCTCTGATTGTCTGGTATCTCGAGGATCAGTGCAGAGGGGCTCCAGAATTAGGACGGGTTGATAGCCACATTCTGTTCATTCTTTGTTTCTTTTTTTACTTTGTACTCTTATTCTTTTTGTACTTACCTTAGTCACTGGGCAATGGTACATTATTGGGGATGTCTTGGCTTCCAAATTAGAATCCAATCCTTCTGCCTACCTTGCAGTCTAATACAGGCAAAATGCAATGTTATTTATAAACGTACAAAACACCCTAATTGACCACATAGATCAGCGCAGATCTGCTAAACAAGAGCCTGACTGAACCTGCTGGTATGGTTTGTACGTGATGTTTCTCCATCACCACTGACTGCTCTCTTCACTCCGTTGCAGGTCAGCATCTCCACTGTGGGCTACGGAGACGTCTACCCAGAGACAATACTGGGCCGTCTCTTCGCTTTCATCTGCATCTCTTTTGGAATCATTCTCAACGGTCTCCCCATATCCATCCTCTTCAATAAGTTCTCAGACTATTACGCTAAACTCAAGTCCAATCAGTACACAGCCTCCACGAAGAATCGAGGGAAGGTGAGATTTTCCCACAGGACAGCGAACAAGTTCGACCGCTGTTTTGGAAGCCGCCAATGTCCTGAAAATTGATTTCTTATGTGACTTTTTATAAGTAATAGGCTTCACTGTAAAACTGTTCTAACTAAATTGTATGTGATGGGGACGAATAGGTGGAGGAGGGACAAAAGATGAGGGTTCATTCCCCAGGAGTGGCACATCTGATACATATTTGGTAGCTTTTGTGGTTGGATTATTCTGTACAAATATGCTGTGAAGAATAATTTGGGGGAAATTTGTATAGAATTATGCAAAACACATCACAACATTTGCATTTCCATTTTATTTCCATTTTATGTAATAGTGCAGCTGTTTTCCCTATGAATGATTTTCATGTGGCTTCAGTGAAGTTGGAACAAGCAGGAATATGCTTATTTTTGATATTGTCACCCAGTGATGGAAAATGTTTTTAGTACTTAAAATCAAATTAAAATGTACAATGTTTTTTAACTAAATATGTTTTAAAAAACAGTTCCCAAAGTGAACATGTGAAATGTTGTCATTCAACATCCTACTTTTAAGACAAATAAAACGGATTTTGCTAGTTTGGTCTGGGGCACTAGGGATTAAATGAAATAAGCTTTCATAATTAGCAGCTCTCTTTTGTTTATCTACAACATTGCTCATTACTCCACTGATTTTGGAAGATATACTTTTCAGAGACACCTTAATCATGAATGATCATGGACCTGAGCAATTACTTTATTTTTACTTGCAAATGGCATGTTTTAAATCTGTACACTCACACAGGAGATCTGCAGGGGGCTTGCAAAGTGTACTAAACCTTAAAATACTGGTGCTGCTTTTATGTGTTTTCAATGTACTATAGTTCCGCCTATATAGGATGCAGTTCGATTTACTTGCATACATGCAACTAAGTCAAACGATGCAGTCTGGTAAACACTGTCCTGTCAATAAACACTGTACTGCTCCTGAAACTAGCCTCTTCATTGACTAAATACTACACCTTCACATTGAAGTCCCTCCAGTGTAGCTGTGGATCACAGAACTGACATATTGCACCTATAGATAACTAGATTAATTTTGATTGATAAACTTAAACATTTTTAAACAATATGGCCACCATTTATTTATTTTCTTGAAAACCAGTCTACTTGAATGATACTCAGATCACAATTAGTGAACGGCTACACAGACCTTTTAACCTACATACATACCTACTGACCCCCTCTGGATAACCTTTGCTATTGCGAAACAACTCCTTGGCGCAAAAAGCATGAAGTGAAAAGGTGCACCAGCTCCGTCTGTAGACATTGCAACGCTTCAAAATTACACCTGAACGGCAGATGCATAGAAACAACAACAGAAGGTGCTCATAAATTGGCAATACAGATTGACAACACCGCAAACTACAGTGTTTAACATCCCAATGGCTGAATCAACACACTCGTGTGACACAATAACAGCAAAACTGATAATGATATGAATGATAATCTCCTTAAAGGTAAGATCTGGCAAGGTTTTTATATTACACTCCGTTTAGCAAGCCTTAATAAACTGGACACTCAAGTATGAAAATCTGAGGTGAACAGTAGTGATATCAAAGATGCTTCCTATACTATACTGGGTTTAGTAATGAAATGGGACATGTGGACCCATTATAACGTCTGGACTCAGAGGTTCGAGAGACATTAACTAAGAAAAAGTATCAACAGTGTTTTATGATGTAGAGAAAGTATATGACGGGAAATGCTGGAAGACAGTGAAGGTTCTGATTGGATCATATCTTCTTCTTTTTTTATGGGAAACATGCAGCTAAAATAGGATCACAAAAGTTATAAAAGTGTCTTTCAGAAAACACAAATATAAATGTCATATATCGATATAATTAGCTAATAAACAAACAACATATTTATAAATAGATCATTAGATATGGGAACTATTTGCGGATGATTGGGGTTTGTAGCAAAACGAGAGATATTATCTAGCCCAATGCATATATTAAAATCATAAAATGCAACATTTTCTTTTTACATGACTAGTGGACCAGTCTATAAATTGCCACTGAAATGGCCATTGCAGTCCAGCAGAGGGCAGTAGTTCAACAGTGATATCTGCTGCAGTAAATCCTCAGAAGAAGTAGCTCTCTCTCAGTCCTCTGCTGGTAAAGTGACCTCTGCTGCTAGTTGTTAGCCTGCTGTAAAACGATGGCTCCTCCACTTGCAGTGTCGCCTTTGATTAAGGTTTGTGTTGCGTTACATGTTGGGGAAAAGAGGTGACTCGTGTTTTACTGTAAATTACTTTTGCAATCGTAGTTCAGCTTGCACGCTACACAGAGCACGCTAACCTGCTAAGCGTTAGCTGGAAGTATGCTATCTTACAGCTAACGTCAACGTTACTGCAACTTGTAGTTCACGTTAGTTTGTAGCATGTGTGCCGCTTTATAGCTTTCGCTTATCAAAGATTGTGTTGAACGTTATTGTTTGGTGTGACGTGCATGGATTGAAATGTCACCATCATCCTCTTCATACCTAAGAAAAGTCGCACTGAGTGTCTCCATTGAATCGATGTAAGGCTGGCACGCGCACTGGTTGTTATAAATAGAAATGTCCTTGAATATAATGGACATTCATTCTCTAAATTAGACACCTTTTTTATACAGCATACCCCGTCATTTTGTCTCGGTGAAAACAAAGGTGACCGTTTGTTAATGTATTTAAAACAGCTGTAACTCGTGTTTTTAAAATGAAGGTGTCATACTCGTTGTTGCTCTGTGCTGGTTATCTTTGGTGGTGACGGATTGCAAACTTCAGGTGAACAGACTTCAACGATAACGTTACTTTATAATTGAATTAAAATATATATATGTTTTTGCCGAATTAGTGTGTGGGCCCAAACAACTCAGGGGACTCGTTCAACTGTACTCTGTTAGATGTGTAGTGTGTGACCATGACCAAGGTCTCGATACATAGAGTTCAGTGGGTGAAGCCACATTAGTCTCGATGTACGTCACTAAGACATCTACAGTACATGTCATTTCCATTACCGATGAATAGTAGGAAAACATTCCTGCCCCCCTGCTATAAGACTTTACAATAAGTCACCTCTGGCCAGATCCTCCGTAAATTAATCAACATCAATACCCTTGCACCACTTTTGTTTGTTACTCACTGTACATACTTATATACACTATATATACTTTGCATTTTTGCACTTTCTTTATTATTGTTTAATTTCCCAAATTATTTCCTCTTGGGGATGAATAACCTATCTATCTAGTAGAACGTCCTTTGCCTTAATACTTGATTGAGAATTTGCATCGACTTTGAACTATACTGACATTCATTTGCATGGTTTTCTCCTTTTACAGACCGCAAGGTATTCAGCTTTGATTGCTGGCATCATCTATGGCAAACAGAGATATGGTGAGTAATAGTAGTAGTAAAAGTATATTTTACACTTTAAACATTGTGTTTAAAACCTGATTCTCTTACAAAAAGCAAACAAGGTCATTAGCTTGACACATGAGATTAAAGACTCCAGGTAATGGATTAAAGGTTATAAAAGGTGAACGTGCCAAAAGACGACAGAATCCACTCAGTTCCTGCAGCATTTTTATTAAGAATGATGTGACACTTAAGGCCCTTATTTTTTGTCCTTCTTGATTGGTGCATCTTAACATGTGCATTTCAGATAATGTTACTTTTTTTTTAATATACAGTCAATATTGGGTGAAATTTGTTGATGCTTTTTAAAAAAAACACCTTAATTTCCTCAGATCACCTAAAGCCTATTGCAGCTGAGGAGAGGAGGGTCGAGGAGGAAGAGAAAAAGGTTCGCGATGAGCAGGAGCGCATCGCAAAGCAGCTAGCAGAAGGTAGGCTTCAAGCCTTTGTCAAACATTTAGTCTACCACTGTTAGCACTTTCATACACCTGCATGCAATAATAGCCACATGTGTACAATATAATACAGTTGGTGTTGCATTGCACAAGGTTGTCGCATAGCCATTCAATGTAAAGCACGTTATTTGTCAATTTATATTTGGACTAATCCTACTTTTTTTTTTTTTACTCTTTCCTTACAGCAAGTGAAGATACTATTCTGAAGTAAAGCTGGTGTGCCGTGTGAGGATGTACGTGTGCAATTCCCAACCGGTTCCTCTTTTTTCCTGGAGTAATGATGGCAAAGTCAAGTCCGACCAGTCAAACACTACCGTGTTATGGACGTATTCACTGTTCCCTTGCATAATACAGCACTTCTCTGGATTGCCATACACAATGATTTTTAAGGTAGTTACATGATATAAAATAAAGCTCCTGAACTCCGCATTGTAATACTGCAAATGAAGCCTCACTCATAAGTTATAAAGTTCATGTTGATGATGAAGCAATGTCGTAAATGCTTAAGTACATGATCCCTGTAATAGTCCTTTTAGTTATAATTTGTTTTCTCCATCAGCCACTGTTACAGGACGGGTATGAAAAACGTTATATTAAAATAAATAATGAACATTATTTTGCCATCAATTATTTTGTTCACATTAGTAATGTTAAATGCAGAGGTTTTTAGTGTGTTGGACTATGTTCAGTTGCTTCCTAGTTGCCAACACCTTTTTTGATCACTGGCTCTTGTTTACTATCTACTTTAATTATTTGTCCTTTTTAATCATATGAAAACTGGGCATTAAGAACTTGACAGGCCTTATTGTGTTGATCTTGAGAGGTTTATGTATTCCTACAGTCACCTGCTCATATCAAGCAGGCAGTGGCCAGACATGCTGAACCTAAACTCCAGATCAGCAAGTGTGCGTCTAGGATTATTTAAACCGATTTTTTTGTTTTCGGATTAGAGATGCAGTTAATACTGTTGTGTCAGGTTGATAGTTTTGACAGCCCAGGATGTCAAGGCACAGAGGCCTTCCCTAATACTCAGGACATGCTATTAGAATAACAACAATGCCAGGGCCGACTAAAAATACAGCTGGACCTACTGGCATGCTACTTCTCTTTACTTAGCTCTCCCTTACTGTAGTTAGCACAAATCTCAGGACTGGTGAGAGTGGCAGGACTGGGATACAGCGATCTGTTTACAAAAACAATATTTTCTTTAAAAAATGAACACCACAAAACAGATTATGGAATACAAATTAAATGTCAAAATGTTAGAAGGAATTAAGATTAAAAAAATGCTACAACAAACCAAAAATGTTAAGAAATAAGGTAAACACAATGGCAAGTCATTAAGAATTGATGGAAAACATACTGATGAGATGTAGCAAATTATTTTGAGAGTAAAACAGCCCACTGGTCTTACATTGTTTTCACCCTTTAGCATCTGAATGAACATTTGCTGGTACATGAGTGGAGTAAACGTTGTGTAACACAGCTCACCTCCCAGATTACAGGTTGACGCTCTGGCAGCATTTACGGGGAAGATGACAACACGTTGCCTAACCGAGCAGGTGACAACAGACGGGAACACCTGAGCCTCTGCTGACTTAACATGACAGGACGTCATTACTCAGGGCTGTTCTCCAGGCTGCGTTCTTTTCATTCACATCCTTTATCTTCGACTTGGTTTTACACCCAAATGAAAAGTTTTGTCTCTAGCAATGAACAAGTAAACTATATTATACTCAGGTATTGTTGGGAGAGTGAAAGTGAGAAAGTGTATTTCTGTCCCGAGAAATGAAACGCCTGTATAAAAGCAGAACAAAACAACGGGAACAACTTAACTGGCCATTCATGAACATTTTATCTGAAGACAAAAAAAAGAAAAATGGACATTTTAAGTACAGAAAAACAAGCTCCAAAATCACAATAAAATTGTATCTTATACTTTTTTTATTCACTCAGTATCACATTATTTTCTCAGCAGGTGTGACTCCACAAATGTAATGCTTCATGCCATGGACGTGTGACTTGAAGCTCAGGCCCCTGGGCATCAGCTGTTCTCTATCTCTTTATAGAGCTCTGCCAACAATGACATAAAGCCTACACACTGCTGAATGTGAGGGTTCATCAGTTTACAGTTGGGTTTTTGTTAACTGGATTAGCGGTAGATTTAAACACTGCATGTTTCAAGAAGTGAAAATAATCAGCCCGTCTGTGCATCAGGTATAAAAACGCTTCTCACCACAGTTCAGACACTAACAACTCTGCACTGAAAACTTCCTGCGACTTCATTCTACACTTCAGGTAAGAAGATCCTGCTTTGGGGGAGACCGACTTCCAAAACTTTTCTCTGGTGATGTTGTTCCTGGCCTGTGTGGAGCACAGCTGGGCCTCCTGCGTGGTGGACAGCTTCACAGTCAAAGACGACTTTGAGCCCCAAAGAGTGAGTATAGAAATAGGTCTACGTATTCCAGTGCAAGTTACTGTATGTAGAATTAGCCTGATACCAGAATAGAATCGACACCCTCCAAGTAAATCAGGACATAATGTTATATTCATTGAATGTGCTATAACTCTGTTACGTTGTTCATTCTGTACACATGACATCTATTGCTTCTGTCCATCCGGGGAGAGGGATCCTCCTCTGTTGCTCTCCCAAAGGTTGCTACCTTTTTTCCCGTTAAAGTTTTTTTAAGGAGTTTTTCCTGATCCAATGTGAGGTCCTGGGACAGGAATGTCGTATGTGTACAGATTGTAAAGCCCTCCGAGCAAATTTGTAATTTCTGATTTTGGGCTACACAAAATAGACAAATACTTTTTCAATCACCTCATATCCTTAATTGTAGTACACATCCAAAAAAACATGCTTTTATGTATGTATACATATCCATATTCTACTGATGAAATGTCTAACAAAAGAACCATCTTTCTGATTGTTCCCCGACAGTATGCAGGAAAGTGGTACGCTCTGCAGAAGAAGGATCCTGAGGGCTTGTTCCTGCAGGACAACATCTCTGCTGAATATACAGTCAGGTCCATAAATATTTGGACTTAGTAGTTCCTACACCGTTCACCTGATTTGGATGTAAATACCCTCAAATTAAAGCTGAAAGTCTGCACTTAAAGCACATCTTGATTTTTTTCATTTCAACTCCATTGTTGTGGTGTACAGAGCCAAAATAATGAAAAATGTGTCAATGTCCAAATATTTATGGACCTGACTGTACTGTTGGAGATGATGGAGCCATGGTTGCCTCCTCCAGGGTCAGAGTCACTCTCTTTGGGTGAGTCTGTCTTTCAATGTGATACCTTTAAATAATTAAAGGTTATATTGCTGTTTGCGACTGTGACTTGTTTTCTTTACTTAATACCCAGGTTCTGGGTTGTGTGTGCCGACATGGCTGCTCAATAATCGGTGCCCGACCCCGGCACCCCCGGCAAGATGTTCATGAACTACCAGGGACTAGCCAGTTACCTGTCCAGCGGCGGTAAGCCTGCTCTCCGTTGTATGCACACGTTCTCTCGGTCTCTCTCTCTCTCGCACGGTTGAGACTAGCCTCTTGCTCTCTGTTCTTCCAGGTGACAACTACTGGGTCATTGACACAGACTATGACAACTACGCCATCACCTATGCTTGCCGCAGCCAGAAAGAGGATGGAAGCTGCGAGGACGGCTACTCCCTGGTCTTCTCACGCAACCCCCGCGGCCTCCCCCCTACCGTCCAGAGAGTCGTCCGCCAGCAACCGGAGAAAATCTGCATGGCCGGAGAGTTCCAGCCTGTGCTGCAGTCTGGTATGTACGTAGTCTGTATATCAAGCTCAGTGTGAAAGACTTACAGTGAACGAGTGATCGTGTACCTCAACATGCTTTTAAGGGCTTTAGTGGATGCTCTGATGCCAAAAACACATCTAACATTAAGAGTAAACAAAGAAGTTTATAGTACTTTTCTCAAAAATATTTGACTTTAAATGTAAAAATACAATTTTATTTAGTTTATTTAAAAGTGAATGTTTCAAGGTCTGTTATATTTAACATTTAAATCTAAGACTTGTTCCTCTTTTCCTTACAGGAGCCTGCTAAACTGTACTGAAAGAAACTGGAGTTTGTTGAGCAGCCCTTTATTATACTGGATTTATCATCCCGCCCAGAATGAAGACAAAGACACAAATAGGAGAATACTCAGGTTCTGTTTGTGATTTTCTGTGTTCCCACATCATTGGAAAGAATCACCAGATTCAACGTCCCACGAAAACAATTGTAACCAACAATACCAAGATTAAAACATCTGGGCTGATTGTAACAGTTTCTGTAAATATAAAAAATTACTACTTTCATTGCTCAATGACATTATGTATTGCACTTCTCCTTTCGTATCAATAACAAATTATGTGCAACTGCACAACAAGCAAGTAAAAAAAATCTAATTTTAACGCTACGTTTAACAAATTACACTTATGGTCGTATGAACCAGGCCTATTCATTTGTAAATACTAGTGTTTTTCTAAAATATTTTAGTCAACAAATACAACGAAAAGACATTTTACAGAAAAAGTATTTCCTGTTTATCTAAAAGCTGATATGTCTCTCTGCCGTAGAGCTCTATTCTTGTCAAAAATTATGACATCAAATTTGTATTAATTCACTGCTGAAAATAGTCCCAGACAAATGTCCCATTTACTTTTGTTTGCTCAAATCTACAATGCCCAACTTTCTTTTTTGGGGTTAAATGAAATGATATATAGCTGTGTTCCGGACAGTGGGAGTAAAATCGGAAAGTATTGAAATGCTGACAGTTTGTCGTGGGATTTTTTTTACAATAGTCACCCATACCGAAAAGAAAAGCCAAATCCAAATATTATAATTATATATTACGGATTTCCACCAAGACAGGGTGTGTTCAATCCTTTTACTTTAGATCTAAAAACTATACATTTACAACTGCTTCAGAAATTAATATATTTGAGATGATAATTGTATTCAATCACTTTAATCTGACCATCTCAAAGTCTTTTAAATTACAACCACAACTATACACTATAAAAACAGGGGATGCCTGCATTACTGTGAATTAGATCAGGAGTATGAATAATACATATATGCCTATAATGAGATTGGGCAGATTAGAAATTGTTCATAATGTATATTATATATAATCAGCACATTGGTCTCCATAAAATGTATTTACATAGTACAAAATTATTTAGAAACATAACATGAATGCTACCAGACCTGATATGGGTCTAGTGCTCCCCTGAGTACCTCTCTGGCAGTGAGTACGGGCCAGGCCTTCCCCAGTAGTCCACAGCTCGGACTCTGTACAGACCACCGACCTCCTGGTCCACTACAACACACAACATGGTACAGCATATGGTCTTATTTCTATGACTGGATGTCACAATGCCAGATAGTTTGAAAGGTGAGTAACATTCTGTTTTGTTACTCATCGCCATCATTTAACAATCTTTCAAATAATGAAGTGGAAATTCTTACCAGGTGAATAAACATAAGAAGTAAAAATTGTGTTTTGAGTATTAATTCTGCTGAATTCCTTGTGGTCTGTGGAGAACTCCACTTCAAATGTCTTAATGCATCTGCAAATACAAATAAGTTCAAATGCATAAATTGATGCTTTCTTGTTCTTGGTTATGCATATTACATACACAATTTCAACATAGTCAGTTCTGGCTAAAATACGTTATTACATGAAGGAATCTGTCCCCACTTTCACTCCTTTACATTACAGTGACAAAAGCAAAAATAAAGAAATAATAACGTGCACCTACTTGGAATCAACACAGTGGTCTGACCAGACAATCAGGACTTGGCCTTTCGTGATCTTGATGAAGTGTAATCCATTGATCTAATTCAAAGTAAAATGCAGTTGAGAGTTTTTCTCTTTTGAAATAGTCAGTTCAGTCAGTCACAGGTCATTTTCTGTTGGCTGTTTACCACATGCATCCATCATCATAACACAGTCTTTGAGTTACTGTCATCATACTCAAATCATAAATCACTTTCTCACATTGCAACTGGAGAAAATCTCACTTGTCCTCCTTGCATTGACACAGAAACATACGCTCGCTGTACAGAATGACAAACGCGGACACGGATCAAGGTAGGATTCAAATGATGCACTGTTGAAGATGAATAACATTCAGGAAAAGCTTCGAAGTGGACTGCGAGGCACATGCAATTGAGGAAAACAATCACATTTAGTTTGACTTCATATTTTTAATGTGTGTTGGTACCTGGTCTGGTGCCACTTTGGGCTGGGCACAAACATGGACGAGGAGGACGGACGGCACAGACAGTTTGGCTTTTAGAGTCAGCGTGTCCGCTTCAGGAACTTCCCAGGGTCCTTCAACGTGAGGGTCCTGACACAATGACACATCATTAGTGGGTCAAACCATGTCTAACAGCACTTTAAAGAGAAGGAAAACTCCAAATAGATCGAAGGAATCAGCTCTGCCTAAATGTTGATCGTGCTGGTGACAGCAAATATAATTCAACAGTTCAACAAGATTTTCATCCCTGAATACACCTTGTCTCTTCAGCAGCATCTCATCCACGCTAACATGAGACTCATTACAGCCGCCCTACTTATGAATACCAGGAAATCTGAGAGATTGAGTCCACAAGGCTTGCACTCTTGCAAAAATCGTATGTTACGTTGATTTAGATTGATTATTGAATTTGCCAAAAATGATTTTTCAACCTAAACTCCTTCCTATTTGGAAGTATTGTGTAGGAATAACATGGTATATTATGTACTGCATTTACAAGAACATTAATTCCCAAATTAAATTACAGGGGCAAAAAGCTTCACATTCAGCATTATAAAATAACTGTACACAACTTTTGAAAAATAAAAGTATACTGCAAAAACTAAAATATCATAATGTTAATTTGTACGATTTTGTTCAGCCCTCCCGTTTACCTGCACACTCCTGAGGCGTCTGAACTGTTCTGCTGTGGGGTAGTCGGGGCTGCCCATGCTCTGCCACAGCTGGTATGGGTTGGTTACGTTGTTGTCAATGTAATACGTGATATACATGAGACCTGGATAGCAAACAGAAAGATAACAGGCAGCACTGAAATGAAGCCCTCACTTGCAGAAATAAAGACCTTTTAAAATATAAACGTAACTAAGAAGACCTTTTAATCTACCGCAACAGTATCTTGTTAAACCTACCCTTTTGCGCAGCCAATCCTTTTAGTGAAATGGTGACGTCATCAGTGTTAGTGGAGGTGCTGTTGTCGTCACTGTTGTAGATCAGCACCGCTGCCTGCCAGCTGTCTGAGCCTCCTGGTATTACAGGCTTGTGGCTGCTGGCGAGAACTCCCACCGTGCGGTTGTTGCTTCCTGCTGAGCTCAAAACCTGAGCCAGGATCTGGGTCTCTCCTTAAAGTACATCATATACAGGAGAGGCAATGGGGCTATTAAATATGACCGATGAGACAGCAACATCATGGAGACCTGAGCTTGTGCAAGGGGCTGCTTTAGAAAACCCACACATGAAATTAATCGATCATAAGTTCAACCACAGACTTCCACTGAGCCACATATAAAGCCCTGGAGGGTCACCTGATTTAAAGTAAAGAGATTGTCACCTAGCAAAGCCAGCAGGCCCATGACAGCGAGGACAGGCTTCCTGATCAGCTGGACGTGAGGCGGCTCTGTGTTGTTGACCTGGAAGCGGGCCGTCAGCGTGCGCTGGGTGAAGGGGTGTGGGTGGTAGCTGAGGAAGGCGTTGTCGTTGCTGAGCAGGGTGTAGTTAATGGTGCAGTTTGGGTCCGCCAGCAGCAGATCCTGGTGCTGGTTTATTACCTGTAGTAGTGAGCAGGACAGAAGACCGGTGGCATGTCATTTAAGAGATAGGGTGAAGAGCGAAACCTGCCCTGTCAAACTGGTGACAACACTAACTGTACTATATTTGTATTTGAAAATGGTCTTTGTTCGAAGTATTTAAGACCATTTTTAAATAGAAATATAGTACATACAGTTAGTATTCAAATTGTTCATGTATGTATTTGTGGTAGGGGTTTGCAAGCTAATCAATCACTTTATAAGAATTCACTGGGTTGACTAACAAGGCTAAGATTAACTTTTGCCACTATACTAGGCTAATACTGGAATTTTAATTAATTAAATTTGATTAGAATTTCATGTTGAAGTTTCACTGTCCTGTCAAAGGATAATTTACAGTATGTTGTTCACCATGTGAAGGATAAAAGCCAGGATAAAAACACTGAACACCTACTTAATGTATTTTCTTTTCTCATTCGAGTTGATAAAGACTTGCTGCACAAATAACAATATATTGTTATAGATTATGTAAAACTAGCAATTAGATTCAACAAATAGGAATCCTCAGTCACTCATTCAGAAAACTAAAGGACTTCCAGAAGATGAAAAATGAATGCAAATAAGCCATTGTGTGAATTAACAGCTTTCCATATAAATACATAATTTGCTCTTCGCTCTCAAGGTGATTTTCATGTTGCTGTCCTCCATCCCTTCACCTCACCTTCACCACCATCGCAGCGTATGTTACATCGGCCCTCCACTCCTGAGGCCGGGACCAGCCCACCAGCGGATCAGCCTCATCATTGTAAACAGGGAGGCTGCGGAAATGGGGGAAACGCTCTCGGATCTCCCCCACTGTCTGGATCTCCTGCTGGAGGATGGGCAAGGAGTAGCCTCCGCCCTGAGGAACACAAGCAGAAAATTAGCTTCCAAATATTATTCAGATTGCATTAGTTTTATAATTAATTATACTAATGGATGCATTAGTAAATATAGTTTTCCATAACTCAGGCAATATGTATTTCAATAACATCACTATCCTTGTGTTTGTCCTCGAAAGACTACACACTAGATTGTGTCATCCTATAGTGAAGAAAATATCTTCACAGCAATGAATATAACAAACATTTCATATTTATTCTAGATATGCTTTGAGTCCAGAAAAGTCTACCTTTTTGTGCAGGGCGATGTAATCGATCCTGACCCCTGTCTCTCCAGTGAAGTAGTTGGTGCCGTTGTAGCAGTGCTGCAGCATGGCCCAGCAGTACGGGGAGTGTGGGGGAGAATGACAGGAGTCTCCTGGACCCCCAAACCTCAGGAGACTGCTGGCAGCACGCAGGCCCTCCGAACAGGCATCATAGTAGTTTAGAAACCCTAAAGAAAAGTGTGTTGTATATCAAACTGCAGGAAGACATTAGTGACTAATTGAGGTCCAAGCTTGTTTAATGTCAGTATCAGCCTAATATAAAGTATGTGTCTAATCATGGATGTACGAGTTTCCAATATGCATTTATCATAACATGCATAACAATTAAGTAGTAGTGATATAAACATATGTAAAAAAAAAAATATATATATATATATATATATATATATATCAGAGAAAGTGAGAGCATTTCCACTTTAAAAAATAACTGATATGACCTAAAATTGTTATGTAGAATGAATAATGGATTTACCTTGAATTGACATGGTGACATTATCAAAGTCATGGTTGTTGGGCTCATTCCAGGTTTCAAAGTTCCACTGAGAGACGCTTCCCAGGCCATACTTGTCTGTAATTAAACAAAACACAACATTAATCACATTATGTAGGAAAGGATCATACAATGCAGTTTAATTTAGTTATATATATATATATATATATATTGTTGTAGATTGTGTTAAATTAAACTTTCCTGAAAAGGATAACCCCTTAATCAGGGCTAAAATGATCCAATAATGTATTATATTTAATTTTTAATAGCAATCCCCTCCCAAGTAGGTTGAAATAACTAGCAATAACTATAGTAAACATTTACTTAAACACTGCTTCTCAATTGCAAATATTCTATTTTTCAGATTCAGGTTTTCATTGACCGCGATTACATGGTATTGAGTGCAAAACACATATACAATACAATAGTGACAAAACAAACAACAAAACTCACCGATGTACCTCTTGGCTATCAGATAAACCAGATTTCTCCACTCGACCACTTGTGATTTGTCCTCAAAGTCAGTGAAATAGTTAGACACACTGCCCATCAGTTCAAAACCTGACAACCAGATGTGCAGGAATTAATTACAGTTCAGATGTTTACAGCCACATCTCACAAGTGCAACAGAGACCAGCAAAATCACATTTGACTCTTGGATCGTTTTGCATCTTTTATATTTACCCTTTAACACGAAAGGTTAGTTTAGAAAAGCCTATCAAAAGAACTCTGCTTCATTGGGACAACAGTGCCTCAATAATATTCACTAAACGAACAGCCACTGAACAATGAACATCCAGTAAGCACCATAACATCTATCCTGTAAGCACACATCCAGAAACCAGATGCGAACATGAAGACTTGTGTCAGTTATTTAGAAAGAAGATTACTTTAAATGTGGTTCAATACCTGGCCGCAGTCCATTAATCCACAAGAGTTCTATCAGCTGATCTAGTTTAGTGAAGTCATACTGGGGTTGTCCTCCAATATCTCTGCAACAATTCAATCAGACAGCAGCAATATAGTTTAAGGAACATTCAGAAAACCAGAAACTGATGATCATAAGGTATGTCATCTTCAAACTAGACATACACATGATATTAAGTAGCATGTTTTCATTATCACGGCTGGAGACGTCTTCACTTGCTAGTTTACTTACCGTGCAGTAACCAACTCCAACATCCAGTGTATCCGGACCTGCTGGATCCCTCCATGGGGGACCGAGCCCACATAGGCCAGGTTCAGCTGCTGGTCGATGCTCAGGTCAAACTGGGAGGCCTGGGTGTGAGGGAGCGGGGGACTATGGCACCAGTGACACATAATTTAAAGATATATATTTTATTTATTTTTAAAGTTGTATTTATCAGCTTGTTCATATACTCAATAATAAAGTAAAAGTCAGTCTGACGTTATTTATCTCTTGAAAAACAAATAAACTTCAATCTCCAATGAAAAACAAATGGAATTTTAGAAATGTCTTTGCTTAGTTAACGATGCTTATTTGGCGTGACATTATTTGAGACCTTAATAACACAGTTCTTCTGGTAGATTCGGTATGAAACATAAAACCACGTCAATGTGTCTAATTCAACAAAATGTCCACTTTCTTGCCACTGGCGGTCCATTACTGTGTTAGCTAGAATGACTGTAAATAACAACAACTTAGATTTGACCTACCAGAAACCAGTGCTCCTCCAGAACTGTGTAAGACCTCCTACTGGGCTCTCCACGTCAACTGCGATGACGTATGGCATTGCTAAAGTTTTGGTAACGTTAAAAAGTAAAGCGAAGATAGAAAAAGTTTTCCACTGCATGTCTGCGACTGAGCAACGTTGTGGGTCGCACTAGCTTAATTACTCATACAATGTTGTGAAGTTAGTAACAAGGGGTCAACTTAATCCCAATATGCTTTACACATTGTTATGTGAATAAATGGAAAAAAAAAGGCTTTTAACATAATCCACAAAACAAACGCTCCTGTGGCGAGCGCGAGGGAACTGTCGCGGTCAGTTGAGCACGATGACGTTTAATGCGTGCGACCTTTTGTTGTTGGTTGCTGTAGTTTTGTACACGTGCTAGTGTTTTCGAGGAAATGACAGAATGTCGACACCATTTTAAAATGAGCATTGACCCATTTGTGACAAAAGGCGTATATGCAACATTTGTTTAGATAAGTTTAAATCTTTGGAATCTGGTACGGACACACTTTGGGAAAGTGCTAAATAAAAAAATTAAAATTGTTATGCATTATATAATTTTTTTTTAAACTGTAGAAATTGCCCTCGAATGAAAAGTTAAAACGCATATGCTTATTTTATTTCCAGTACACACGTGCAAGTAGCATTCAACTAATTATATATATATATATATATATATATATATATATATATATATATATATATATATATATATATATATATATATACACACACACACACACACACACACACACACACACACACACACACATACAAGTTGCACAGAACTATTAGTCTTACAGAAGTCATACGCTAGGTGTGGGGACTTCTCCATTAGTTTCAATGGGTTATGCTGCACTTCCATGTAGTATAAAAGGAAAAAAAGATCTGTTGCGGGCACAAAAGGGTTAAACAACAATAGGTAGCTGTTAATGAGACATTTATTAAAAAAAAGTTGGGAGAATCAAGAAGGCATGAAAGGAAAATTCAAATGTCATTTACAGTTGAACTCAAAAATACTGTTAAACAGCAACAGTTATACACAACCATTTACACAACCTGTACAAATATTTTTTCCCGAAGATTTGCAATTTTAAATTCAAAATAACTTAAATAGGCTTCTATGTAAAAGTGCAAATTCTTACGCTGGGATGTCCGAGTAACACCATGGCGACTGAAGCGGTGTTTGTTGAGTTCACACTGGTGTTGAGTTCACTATCAGCCGTTAACTTGTAAGGCATCACAAGCACATTTCAACACTGTACGTTTACTGACTTTACTGTCATGAAGCACAGTCATATATATTTAATATACGATTGTGTAATTATGATGCCTTACATTGCATTTTATCTTCAATACTGAGCACACTTCTCTCATTCAAATCAATATTGTAATGACAATAAAATAGTCTTACATTTTGTGATTTCTCAGAGAACCCTTTCTCTATAACACATGTCCAGCTCTGAATAAAACCACTAAAACCAATTTAATTCAGTGTCTGTAGTGTTCTTGGGGTTTGGAAAGTCAGCATTATTGTTACCGGTTTGTAGTGTTCCAAGTTAGCATTAAAATCACAGTTACCAGAGGCCATTCTATACAGGATGAACCTAGTTGCAGAGGGGCAGTAGTAGTCCACAGGTTTCAGGCTTTGATAGTGAAACAGTGTGTCTGTGTGTGTGTGCGTACGTGTGTATATAAAGTGAGGGGTTGTGAATCTGCACAGTCACAAGTCATGAGATGACAGAGTGGAAACATGTTAATGCTGATACTTCACAGACTCTACAAGCATCCTCCTGATTGATAAGGAGGGGAGGGGGATAGACCTAACCCACGCACGCTTTTGGGCCTTACATGCTTCTGTATTAACATGCAGCCGATGCAAAAAAACAACAACAAAAGGGTGTCATCACCATGTGTAGGAGAGTAATATACAATATATCTGCTCATGAAGCACTGGTCACCATGGGTTCTACTGGACAGGAAACTGGAAATGTGTTTGGTAAATAAAAATGTTTAGGCATTTGCAATACAAAGGAGAAAATAACAAGCATCGTGTCCATATGTGTGTCCGTGTGTGTGTCCGTGTAAGATGTAAAGTGACTATGACTTCTGCTCAGTTCCTGCAGCAGACAGGGCTGCACTCTCTGGTTTAAGGATCTGGTAGGTGATGAGGTACTCTGGGAAGGCCTGAAATAAAAATATACCAAAATATAAGATTACACAGCAGATATTTTATGTGTTTTTGCTAATGTCATAGGATAAATAGTATTTAGGGAAAGAAACTGGTGATGTCTGTGTTTACCTGCTCTCCTCTGTAGATGACGTACTCGGCGTAGGCCAGGCCATTAACACTGGGCCGGCCGATCACCGAGTGGTGTCCTGGGGGGGCGTGGGCCATCTTCATGGCACTGAACTGTAGGAAGGACTTCCCCAGGGTCACTCGGCAGAACAGCATCTGCCTGAGAGGTCAGGTGAGAGGAGACAGGTCAGATACAAGTGCCGCACAATATTACATATACAAACTTTACTTTGACAAAGAACACGTGGGTACAAAGCAGTTTCACAACCAAAGTCACTTTTAGTGTCGTGGTTTGAAAATGCAGTTAAACTTTGATGGCCAATGTTCATCTCAAGTCAAAGTTACCTGTGGCACAGGTAGCAGGATCGGTCTTTGTGCGTCGGGCAGCCTGTGCCTCCACCGATGCCGTAGACGTACTGATTGCTCTTGGAGGAGTTCTCTGCAAAGTAGATCCCTGCTCCGAACATCCCTCCTATGTAAGCGTGACGCTCATCAAAGCCTTTGTGGATGATGGCATTGATAAACGGGGAACCTGAAGAAAGACATGGCGACAGTGTCAGAGTGATATTATAAATAGTAATTGATGTGCAATGCTTTACATAATTACATGGCTGTTTTGTAGTACAAACAATGTTTGATGCTGACACACAAAGCAAACAGACGGTGGGACCGTGGGTGTGATTACCGTGAAACAACATCCTCTCATTGTGATGGTTGTGGTTCTCGTCTGCGATCTCCTTCTGCCGGTGGGTGTAACGTTCCCTCAGCTTCTTATTTACCACCTTTTGAATCTTTGGGGCACAATATGAAACATATCAAACAAGATGTTGGGAGGCCTGTCTGCTTTACACCAATAATTGAATGTTGATTCACCTCCATGACTTCAGATTGCTGTTATTAGTTTTCATTAGTACTATCTACCAAATAAATAGTTCCTATAAAAGCTGTTCAGTGTTCTGTGGGTTATCAAAACAGACAGAGGGATTCCTGGTTCTGACCTTGATGATGTTGTATTTGCTGAACACACCGCCAGCATTGCCTCCGTCTCTGTGTTCCCTGATGGTGCTCTGCAACTGAGGGACACGCAACAAAAACACCATGATTTCGTAAATAGGAAAATTGTTACTTGCCAATCAAGCAATTTTAGCAGCAAAGTACAGTGGCATATGATTCAATTATTTAAAATACATTCACATAGGAGTTATATGCACTGTACAAAAATCTGAGAAAAATAGCGTTCGTATTATAAAATGATTGACCATAGCAATTAAAAAAGGACACCATAAACAAAGACAGTGAACTGGACAAACCTCCTCCTCCACAGACTGGTACTCCTTGTCGTCTGGAGCGAGGTCTATCAGGATGGTACCCTGGTTGGCACAATGGAATGACAGGTAGGGGTTGCCACCTGAAAAACCACAATACAGTTAGTTACTGGCTATTGGGTGCTGAACTGTAGTGCCTCCTTTTTCCTAGCTTTCTTTTTGGGTTTGAAAAAGAGGACTCCTTACCTTGCTGGCCGCCAAGCAGCCTCTCAACACCCTTGATAAGCTTATGTCGGTGGCCATAGGCATTAATTCCAATCTCCTTCAGCTCCTCGTGACCCATGTCAGCTAGCACATCCAAAGTGATCTGGAAAAAGGAAAGAATACAACGAGTTGAGAATTTTAGTTGAAAATCCACTCAGTCTTATGCGGTTGGTTTGTTTTCTCCAAATACCAGCAAATTTAACAAATAACCATCCACCAGAGTTGTACAGACTTATTATATGAACATAAACACTGAACAAATTTAACTTATTTCATCAAATACTAATGTGAAATGAATGGGTAAACTTGTGCAATGCATGAATGTGTTCGACTGTAATTGTATTAAGTATTTCCGCGTAGACTGACCTGCTCCCTCTCAAAGATGTCCCTCAGGTGCTCAAGGCCCAGGCTCTTCATGAATTGACTTATATTCATGTCCAGCATGGCCACTATGGAAAACAGGGCGTTACAGTTGAATGAAAAATAGTTGAATGTCAAACAAGGTTCATGCCCATTTTAGTTATCAAAATCCCACAAATTGTCCATGTCCAAATTTTTCTGCGTAAACTAACACGTATTCATATTATAGATGCAATAACTTACTCTCCCCTTCCTTGCGGTCGGTGCCTGAGGCTCCATCTGCCACTCCGGAGGACCCGGAGGCAGCGCCGGCGGCCAGCTCAGTGAGCGGTCCGGCAAGGTTGTCTATGCTGCTGGCGGCCGACAGACAGGATGGTGTGGAGACAGGGGAAATGACTGAGGCGCTGACCACTGTGGCCTGGGGCTTAAAGCAGCTGGGCAGGGCGTCTGGTGGCATGGCGTCCATCAGCAGAGCCCGGATATCATCAGCCTGCAAGGATGGCAAAGACAAAAAAGTTGAAAGGATTGAAGTTTGTTTACTGTACATTCTCTTTCCCATCTCATAGGAGTAGAGTGATCAGTTTTGGGCCCTCTATGAACAACAAAAGGTAGATCATCGAGAATGATTAAGTGAAAATATTTTCCGAATTTCTGATGCGTTTTTATACACATAATTTTCCTGCAAATTTATCTAAGCCTGAAAACCTAATTTAACAGTAATTCCTAAACTGTCAATGACTGCCTGTTTGACTAAAGCTGTTACCGTGGCCAGGTCCAAGGCAGTCTGGCCCTCTTGGTTCTTCATGGTGGGGTCGGCTCCATGAGCCAGCAGCAGCGCACAGAGCTGTGTACGACCCTTCTGTGCCGCCTCGTGAAGGGGTGTGAAAGCCCATTTGTCTGTAGCATTCACACACGTATTGTACTTGATCAGTAAGGCTGCAATGTCCACATGCTGTGAGAAAGAGAGGCAACAGAGGGTCAGTCCACCAGCACAATACATATTTTCTAGAAAAATGTAGTTAGTTTCCAGTACCTTTAAGTTATATCTATGTGTAAAGCAAACCCCACTGAGTCTGTATTTGATTAAGTAATGTGTTTATTTGGTTAAAACTGACCCCATAAGAAGCAGCATTATGAAGAGGGATAAGGCCTCCTTTGTCCTGGGCGTTGACATCAGCTCCATGCTCCAGCAGATACTCTGCCACTTCAAGGTTATTGTACCCAGCTGAGGAGAAGGAACATGAATCAGTTGAGCATGAAATTGTAAATTCTGCATAACAGCAGAGAGAAAAAAAAACAAAAAAACATAGCCAGACAAAACAAAAGCATAGAGACAAAGTAGAAATATTAAGAACGCTTTGAAGAGCGGACAAGACAAATTATACTAAAAATCGTACAACCTCCCTACGAATGCCACACCAGGAGTGTTTGTCAGTACCTGTATTCATTAAATATATATATAAAAAAAAAAACTGAAATAATGTCAAAGCAGCTACTATGGATTACCTGCAAGGTGGAGTGGTGTGGAGTTGCGCCCCTGTGTGTCTCTACAGTTGATATTTTCAGGGGAGCAAAGTTTCTGGACTCTGGCCAGGCAGCCCTTCTTGGCAGCGTCCAGCAGGGCGGCATCACCCCTCAGCAAGTCCTGGATGTCTGTGTCTCCATCTTTCACCATGTCCAGTGGTATGTTGCCGTCACGGTTCTTCTTGGATGGGTCGGCTCCGTGCTGAACAAAGAGTTTTAGCTTTTTATTACCCTACATCATATAAATGTTTGCTTTATATAAGAGTGGATTCATAGCTTCAAGGGTCAAGTGATCCATTTCCCCCTCATGATCATCCTCATAATAATAACTAACACAGGACACAAATTAATGCAAGACAATACTTGTGAGAGATGGCAATAATGGAACCTCACTTTGAGCAGCAGTTTGCAGATCTCATATTTGCCTTTGGCTGCAGCCTCATGAAGCGGGGTGAATTTCCACAAGTCGGCCACATTGACTGAAGCGCCATGTCTGACCAGCAGCTCAGCCACTTCATAGTGACCGTAAGAGCATGCGTTGTGGAGGGGAACCAGACCGCTGGGGGAGGAAGTACAGAAGTAAAAATCTTCACACCAGAAGCACGACGTGTTGCCAACTTATTTTTTTTTATTTGTGCCTGCTGACTCCATCATAACAGTACTGACAAAAATAGTTTTGTTAGCTCAAAAAATCTAAACAATCGATTCAGTGATTCCATTTTGATAGAAGCTACAGATGGGTAAGATGGCAGAACTTACCCCTTGTCTTTGGCATGGACATCAGCTCCATGGTGTAGCAGGTATTCAACGACAGCCACTCGATTGTAACCAGCTGCAAAGTGGAGAGGAGTAGAGTGGCGGCCCTCCAAGTCCCTGCAGTTTACATTCTGGGGAGTGCAAAGTTGCTGCAATACACAAAGACAATATGACAATTAGGAACTCAAAAGGGGGGTATAATAACAGGTTTACTAGACAATTAAAATGGGGGCCTTCCCAGTAATTTCTAAACCACTTCTGCTTGCAAGTGTGTGAAATTTCAGTGCTACAAATTCTTCAAGAAACAACTCCAATGTACAATTATGATTTTATTACAATAACTGATGCCAAAATTGCCATCAAAAAAGGAAAAAGGTATGACGTCTAAAAACCAAGCTGTGGCCACTGCTGGTATAAAACTACAGAAGAAACCGTGAACTTACTTGTACTGTGTCCAGATCCCCTGCTTTGGCTGCCTCCAGAAATCTGTAGTCCACATCAGAATTACGTGTGGGGACATTTTCTGAAAAAAGAAAAGACATTCAACACAACACAAAAGGATCACTGAAATTCAAGCAAGATATTTACAAACTTCAGACTACAAAATCTGCCTCGTCATGAGCGAGGAAATCAAATATTGTTGGAGAGCATTTTCATTCTTAAACTTAAAAAAAGCAAACAAAAGCAAACAATGTTAAATAGTCAAAAGCGTGGTGGGTGTTATTACCATTGAGAATCTGTTGTACAGCCTCATTGCCCATCTGCGCAGCGGTGAAACCCTGCAGAGACACGATGGAGGGGTCGGCGCCGTAGCTCAGCAGCAGCTTGCAGGTCTGGATGTGACCAGCCAGTGCAGCTCTATGTAGAGCTGTCTGACCTAGTGTGTCCACAGCATTGACCTGGAGTCAGAAGAGGTGTAAAATTTCAGCAACTCTCACGTTTAATCCTTCCAGATTGAATCATCTAATATAATTTCCTGGCAGAACATAATTGAAATTTTAAAACAAAATCAACAGACCTTTGCTCCATGTTTCTGCAGCACCTCCAGGATATCGTTGTGAGCTCTCTCAGAAGCAACATGCAATGGCGTCATAAAGCTTAAAGACACAATGGGCAAAGGTTATTACCTTTCTTCTGTTTATACAGACTTTTAATAACTTCTGTTATTTTTAGTTAAGATTTTTTAATTCTAGTTTTTATGTGTGGAAGACATCACCTTTTCGAGTTTGCAAGTTACAAAATCATGATTTTTATGGATTGTAATTTTTTATTTTATTTTTTTATACATTGTACATCAATGTTAAATGTTGAACCTAAATGTTGTGGACTTACTCTTTGTTCTTCTCGTTAATGTTGGCACCTTTACGCAGCAACAACTCAGTCACTTGCTTCCTCTTGGGATGGGGGGAAGCCACAGCACAGTGCTAAAATATACACCAACATTAGATTATTATAATGCAATCTTCACCTGCCAACCCCAGGACAAAGGTTTTTAGTAGATGGCAGTTCGCTAAACTATAACCAATAACATACAACTAACTGTCTGTACATCATTATCAATCCTACTGAGCATTGCTGGCAAGATCACTCTTTATTACCCAGGGACATTTTTAACATCAACAGAATTTGTAAACTATGAGGAAGCTTAGTTCTGACCAGAGCAGTCTCGTTGGTCTGAGGATGTTTGAAGCTGATGATCTCCAGAGCCAGCGTCTTCTTCACTTTGGCCATGTCTGCCTCTCTGGCTGCCTGGAGCAGCGAGTGACCTTTGAACTCATCTACATGAGAGAAAGATGAGTAAATGGAAAATGAAATTTTCTAAATAACAAGAGCTATTGCTTAGGCACTGAACCTATGTATGTATGTATGTATGTATGTATGTATGTCGTCAGTGTATTTTTCCAATCATCATTGTGAGTATACATGTCTGCTGTGTGACAGAGCAAACTCACAGGTGAGCCTTTCTTTAAGTTCTGGAGTGGGGGCCATGTCCACGGCGCTCTTGCTGTGGCAGTTCAGCAGGGTGGGGTCGGCCCCGTGGCTCAGCAGCAGGGAACAGACCTCCACTCGGTTCTTGGACGCTGCCTCGTGGAGAGGCGTGAACTGCCACAGGTCCATGGCGTTCACACAGGCCCCATGCTGCAGAGACATAAGTGCATCAGATCACAGAATGTGTACAGACTTATCTGACAGTATCTGAATTTATAAAAATATATCTAAAAAAAAATTGACTTGCGGGAATGCTAAATTGCTGGCAATACGGCCAGACAAATTTGATAAGATACTCTTTTATTAGTCCCGCAGTGGGGAAATTGCATGATTATAGCAGCAAGAGACACATAGTAAAATAAAATATAAAACAAGTAATAAAAACAGTAATATATACACACACACACACACACACAGAATAAACAAGTATTTGTTTTATGATATCAAAATGTATTTATATCATAAGCAAAGAGAAACAGTTGATTTTTCTCTTTGTCGGATAACATTCCCACAGTCAATTTTAAACTGAAACCTTTTGTGGGTCTTACTTTAAGCAGAAGCTCAGTGACCTCAAAGTGACCATAGGAGCAGGCGTTGTGAAGTGGAACCAGACCTCTGCAGGAAAAAAATTCCCAGGTTATTATTTTCATTCATTTTAACTGGATGATAAATTGAGTGTGTGATTGAGTGTTTTTCTGAAAAAAGCTTTCACCCTTTATCCTTGGCGTGAACATCAGCTCCATGCTGCAGAAGGAGCTGGACAATGCGGACCCGGTTGTAGCCAGCAGCCAGGTGGAGGGGTGTGGACTGTAAGAGAGGACGGCTTGTTAGCACACGCGGTGTGTTCTGCCTTCGATGGCCACGGGAGCAAGCGGCTGATTAGGGCCAGAAGCATTGTGCTACGACAGGCTATGCTCGGTGAGTTGCAGATGAATGGCAGATATGATGATGCAAAATCAATGGAGTTTGTGGGCAAATCCAGCAACAACATTTATTTTCTCTCGATACTGTGTGACCTGAATGAGTAACAACAAACTTCAACCTCATTACTCATCTACCCCGACTGCCATTTAACAATGTCAGCAAAGTAAAATCTTAAAAGCTTAAAATTAAGTTTTATGAGGTTAGATAACAAGAAAGAATTGCTACTGTTAAGACTATTCAATCCAAAATGACTGTAGGAATTACGGTTGGGTGATGATAGCTGGATCACTATGTCTCCTCTCATTTATTAGGAATATTGAGCATTCAAGTTGTCATTTAGCCAAATTAAAAAAATATGATGTGGCAAACTTTTACTTAATCGTAATCTTTGAGTTTTGGTTCCTCGATATCAAATTATTCATAAGTGCTTTCATTTAATATAAAAATGCTGAACCTGCCGTAAATAAATGAGGGAATTCAATACCGGATTCAGATTCAACCAAAAGCCATCAAATCCCAACCGTAATAGGACGCAAAGAAGCTCCGATAGGCAGGCTGAGTGTTTGAGAAAGCATCTCTGCAAGCTAAGAGGATCAAACCAAACCTTTTTTTTCAGCCAAGGAACATAAACGTTAGTCTAAGAAAAGCTGCAAATCCAACTTCAGTGGCATTTATTCTCTACTCAAAAATCTAGCTCAGGTCAAGCTTACAAAGGAGGGACATCATTCCTTTCCATTTCCATGCAGTGATATTAATATAAATCCCAAGAAGCCAACGGTTAGATCTCAAGGCGCAGTGGTAAAATCAGATGGATGACAGATTAGAGTCATCATTCAGTGTGGGATGACACGTGCAGTCAAAAGTCATTACCATGGAGGGTTGCATAGCACGAGAATGTTAGGTGACAAATGTAGCCCATTCATTACTGCATAACAACTCATCCAACAGGAAATGTGAAGTAGACACAAACTCAGACACGTATTCAGGATGCGCTTGACACAAGGCAGAGGAGCAGGCCTTCAGGCATGCATGATTGATCATTAAAAATGAATAAAATAAAAGCCAAATCAGATACTGGCTGAAGAGCAAGTGGTTGAAAGTAGGAGAAGTGCGGGTGAGTGTGCAAGGAGAGGACAGATGCTGAAGAAAAGCAGGCAGTAGACATGTGAGCTCCTCTCCAAATCCAAAAAGATGAATTGTCACCATGACACCAACCCAAGTCACTCACACCCTTAAATCACACACACACACACACACACACACCCTCAATCTCTCTCTCTCACACACACACGGAGTGAACAGTAAACCCAGGTCCATGATGAGCAATTAACAAGTGACAGCCATCTTATTGGTTAAACAAAAATCACAACAGTGCATCAATCAAGTGGCCGTTATCAAGGTCAACTTACCAGCATTTTTTGGGATGTTGACTGATCGACAAATGTTGCCAGAGTCACACGGAAAACAAAATGAAACAAAAATTACAAAATGACAGTATCTTTTCACAGCAATTATTTTCTTCGTAAGTGAATGAAACACAAGCCCTAGTTAAGAATCACTGGTTGATCCCTCAAACATGGTTTGAGATTAAATGTGACACCCGGCCATACAGGATAAATGGCTGAAGGGGAAGTCTGACTTCTCTTCTGTTTTCTCCGTTAAAGGACTGGTTAATGATGCCCGCTGGTTAAATCCCAGGTCAAATCTACAATAGCAGACTCGCTTGGATTATGCAAACTTTAAATATACTGCAAAGGAGAGAGGGAAGGACTCATACTTTTACTGCTGTTGGGGGAAAAAAATGTGGTTATGAAAGTATGAAATAGGCAAATGTTGATATACTGTTAGCGACATGGAATTTGTATGGCATAGTGGAGTTAGTGAGTCTAAAATACCATATCATGATCTAAACACAGCTTTTGCAAGTTCCATTAACCCAACAACCAATAACATAATCGAGTTCAGAAGAAACACTAGAAACTACACAGAAATAAACCTACATAGATTTCAAAATCCCAACTACCTATGCTCCAGCATCTGGCATGGGAAGAAAAGAGACAATATTGTTCCCATGACACCAGGTCCAAACCAAGTAGAAAAATTATTAAAACTAAACTGTAAATCAAAAAGGAATGGTTTGTCTACGTTAGTTACAGAAAATCTATACAGAATCAACTAGCCTAATTAACTGGGTTGTGTTGTTCCAAGGAGAAAAAAAAAAAAAAAACTGACAACACACAAAAACAGAACTGGACACTTAAAAAAAAGCTGAAACTAGTGGATTAATGTGGACTGGTAAGAGGAGAGTCAAGATGTAATAACAAAAGCAAGTGGATTCCAAGGATGGTCTGATGAGATTTACACATGCTGCATTACAGAAAAACATATCTACAATACGTATGTTGCAAACCCACATTGACATAAATCCTCTTTATATGTTTGCGCCACACAAACTAATCCAGCCACTATCAGACTGTTAATTCCTTTAGTCAAACACTATGTGACTCAGAAACCTTCTTGCTATTTTTCTCAAAAAATATACTGCAACAATTTTGCAAGCCTGCACAACATGTTGTATAAAAGGTGTTATGGCCGATATCTGTCTGGTGTGTGATATGGTGCAGTACGAGAGGCTCAATTACCTTGCGGCCATCGCTTGCATGACAGTTGACATTTAACGGAGTCAGCAGTGCCATCAGCTTTTCTTCATTTCCACTCCTATACATGGTTGAAAAGACTGAAGTCAATAAATAGTTCCCATCAAATCACAATTTTCTGTACTCATTAGGGAGATTTCATGATATAAAAGTAATTACACAGGTGTTCACTCATGCTACTGTTTGAGCTGGTCATATTTGTACATCATGTGTATATCGCTGCCCTGATGAGAAGAAAACTGTAGCTGTTTGACTCTGGCCAATGGGATATATGTTTTCTGTCCAGTCAGACTGATACTCACCTTGCGGCTTCTAGAAGTTCGTCTTTCTTGTATTCACCTGAATGGGGGAAAAAACACGTAAATTAGAGAAAGAAATGTCATTTTACCAGTTATATTTAGTTCAGATGGAGTAGCAGGAGTGTCGGTAAAGAGAAAATGCATTTAAGGCCGTTGACAAAGCACCTTACTTTACATGCCTCTGCTCCACCAAGATACCGCCAAATCAAAGAATACGAGGAGCAATGGGTCAGGTAACCTGGTGGTCATGATTATCCTACAACGTTATTGCAATTATGCAGAATTATGTGTACTGTATCTTTTCTGAATGCAGTCTATCTGACCATTACATTTAGACTCCTGGTTGCACTTAAAGATAATTATCTGCCAAGTGCCGACTGAAGCTTTATTTAGTCTGGTTTCAATAAGTCACTTGCTTTAAAAGTGAGAGTTGAGTGTCTCAACTGTAAATGCGAGAAATAAGCAGCTGAGACGGACTTACCAGTGAGAACCGTTTTGGCTGAAGGGTCGGCTAGATCCAAAGCAGATTTTCCATCAGTGTTGCGGATGTTTGGATCAGCTCCGTGTTGGAGTAACACTGAGGTGCAGATAAAGACAATACTTACATTTTTTGCCTCAAACATTTCCCATATTATGTCATTACAGTGATCATATTAAACAAACAGTCAAGTATATTACAGCAAAGACGTTGGTAAATAAACACAAACCGGTCAAGCTTTTCAAGAACCTCGGCAAAATACCAAGTAATGACACATTAGACTAGCATAATCTTGAAAATTCTCACATATTTGCACAATTGCCTGTGTTTGAACATAATTGACAGGGATCCTTACCAATGCAAACATCAATCTTGCCCTTGATGGCAGCCTCATGTAACGGAGTGTAGTTCCAGTTATCTCTGGCGTTGGGGTCTGCACCCTGACACAAGAGGAGGCTGACGACTTCTGCGTGGCCGAAAGAGCAGGCATTATGCAGGGGGATAAGTCCTCCATCATCCCTGGCATGAACATTGGCCCCTGTCTGCAAGAGATGCTCCACCACATCTTTTCTGCCAAAACCTGAAAAAAAGATTAAAATGCATTTCAATTCAGCGTTTCCTGAACAGTAGGTCGAGTGTGATTATTATTCCGTCCATAATTGCTGAAAAATATAATTCTAGGATTAAACTGAAAATCCCAACGAAAATAAACATACGACTCTTATTAATACATGTAAACATCAGTGCGGGGTTTAGACTCCTGGACACGATTTTACGTCACATGACAGCAGTGTTATTAAATCAAGTTGTCGAAAGATAACGGAATATATCCAACATAAACTTAATACAATGGAAAGTCACATAAAACGCCGTTTCTTTAAAAGAGATGTATCCTAATTAGAGGTCGTTTTGAGTTGCATAGCTTTACGTTATTTGGGATTAGCGGTAGCTAAAATGTTGACGGTCTTGTTTGGTTATCAAACGGGGTTGAAGCGTTAGCTGCTTAGCACAGCGAAGCTGTTCAGACCCGATGCAGCTTCTCTCAACGACATCGTCGGGGAGAATCACAAAAACACAAGATAAACAGCAAACACGTCGGTGAAAACACGAGAACATCGGCTCGCTAACGCTCACGGCTAACGTCGCATTAGCCAACACACATAGCGCCGCTGCAGCGTTAGCTTTAGCTCGTCGTTACCCGCAGCGAAGTGAAGGGGAGTGGATTTCCGTCCAGCCATGTCCTTCGCGTTTACATTCACCGAATCGACGAGTCTCTTTACTCTGGATACGTCTCCGTTACGACAGGCCTCGAACAGTTCCCTGAACGCGCCGCCGATGCCGCTGCTCCCGTCCGCGGGACTGGCAGCTCCTGAACCGGGGCTCGAGACGCTGCTGCCGCCGCCGCCGGAGGAGGAGGTTGTCGTGGTGAAGCTCGCGCTGCTCGCGAGCACCGGGGCGGGCAGGTCCGGGGAGGCCACGGCGCCCTCGATCGCCCCGCTGCTGTCCCTCTCACTCTCCGGGGGTACGGGGGCCGAGGTCGGCAGAGCCATCGGCGGAGAAGCCAGAGGAGCACCCGAAATAGAGATGTTTCTCGGCGGAGACTGCAAGGTGCTTTGCTGTTGTTGCTGCTGCGAGGAACGACGAGACACCGCCATTACAGCAGCTCTCAGACGACAATAAAAAGCTGCTCCTCCTTTCCGGTGAAAGTGGCTGTGTTTCCGGTCAGCTGTTTGCTCTCGGTGGAGGCTTGACTGGACGTGACTCTGGAGAAACCCTCGATTTACCTTATAATGATTTATTTACACGACCATTTGGATATCAGAAATCCATAAGACATACAGAGCAAAGTTGATCTTGGCACTGTGAGCAAATCTCGATCACAGCATAGACACAACAAATAATACTGAGTAGCCAGTTGGTGGCAGTATGACAGCCACTTTTGCAGTTTGGGCCCAAATATTTACCTCGCTATTGCCCAGTAATAGCAACAACAAAAAAAGACAATGGCATCCGTACCTTAGTTGTGTTGCTACTACACATGCTCATTTACTAATGATATTCTAACAAATTGTGGAAATCCTGCAATTTCCCCACTGCAGGACTAATAAAGGATTATCTTATCTTAAGTGATGAAGAAAAAAAACTGATCCTATATCAACACACCGAGTAGGATAACTTAACTTAGATATACAACACACTTATAGAAAAAGAATACCCGGTATTAAAGGAACTTATTAACAGTATATATAACCTTATATAACTGCGGAGGTTGAGCCACATTTACAACCCCTTGCAAAGAAAAAAGCATTTTTTAATTTCTGGCACTGAAGTTGAAACAATACAAATATCGAAATACCCACTTTGTGGTGCAAGATTGTTCATTTTTTTACTGACCTTAAATATTCTTGAGTCTGTCACTGATAAATGTGAGGTCCTCTCCAAAAAGTACACGTGAGCTACTACTCTTAACTAAGGAAGGTCATGACCTACTAATGTAAATGTGTTAGTGACCGACATGTAACCTGGGGGACCCAGTAGCCCTGTTGCTCAGTTTTACATGAACAGCAAACTACCTCCATTAATATATAATCAGAATCAGCGTTAAGTGTGTGCACATACAATGAATTTGACTTATCTGAATACACATGCACAGATATAGACACACGGCTAAAACATTAATTTGCTCCTGAGACCTGGCAATTCATTTTTGTACACTGTAGTGCACATTATGTTTTTGCTAATTCCTCTCATACTACACATGATGTCACTCTATTGAGTCCTCATGTTCCTTAGAGAGGACCACTGTAGCTTTAAAATGACATCACATGTGGGGGTGTGTAGCATTACCAACTTTCCTTGGCCGGTCTTTTCAAAATGGAAGCCATCACAACAAGCACATTTTATGAAAAAAAGAAAGGTAAGCATTATATTCATATTTAAAATGTTTTTTAATGTTATGTTTGGATTGTTTTTAGTAAGTAAACATCTAAGGAGTAATTTGAGTGAGTTTTCAGAGCTGAGCTTATTTATTGTCACAAATGAAAAACAACTAATTAATTAATGTACACTGTAGTGCACGTCTCTACACACTCAGGCAGAGAGCATTCTTAACAGAATCATTGAGGGAGATTCAGACCTAGACCTATTAAAGATGAGAGGGTGAGAGATCAGGTGAGGAGCCAGATGAAGTTGACCAAGATGCAGGGCCAGAGGCTCGTCCTCTGTGGGCCAAAACCAACATGTTCTAACATTTTTATAATTGTACTAAATTATTGAGTGTGCTTTATATTTATCTTAAGTTTATGCCTGTGTTGGAAGAATACAGAATTGCACATGATAGTACCCAAATAAGCCATAGAGACTGGAGCCCACAGCAGTACTTCCAGTAGTACATTGATGATGATCTGTCCTTAACAAAGTCCTCATTTATATAAAAAAGAAATATGTATATTTAACACTTTTTTCCCCCTGGGTCTCAGGAGGATAAACCATGTGTGACCTCTTCGAAATGTGAGCTGTGCTCTCAATGTTTCAGTCTTATACAATAACTCATTTAGTCAACTCCGACCACAGTGTTCACACACAGAACAGTGCTATAAGATTCTTTAGATTAAGGGCCTACATTGTGATGATAGAACAGCTCAGATGTTGAATGAGTATGACAGTAACAGTGATGATGGTGCAGTGATGAATAGCAATGAAGGTAAACATGGGAAGCACAGGTAAGAATAAACCAACTGTCTCTATGTTTTAATTGTGATTATTTATTGACTCGTGATTTCACTCTTCTACATAGGAATGTTTGGTTCTAAAATGACACAAATATAACAAGTAAATACATGATGTATATAACTAGGTTGCAAATTAACCATGAACATTAAATATCAGAGAAAATAAACAGCATTAAATACATCTGTATCAATAACCTAGTTCAAAGACACAGGTAAATATAACTAAATGGATGGTTTAAATACACGTATACTGCCATCTACTGGTAGAAAGGGGGAAACACCTTTACTCTACATCTCCTCAAGAAGCTATGGAAGCCAGTTTCTGCACTGTGATGAAAAAAAAAAGATCCTGTAAGTCATAATTATGAGATAGTATCTCATAATTATGAGATGCTAAGTCATAATTATGAGATAGTATATTTTGATCAATATGAATAGACAGTGACAACCCTTCTGTAAAATGTTATATGTATTGATTTACTTTGAACATGTAACAACTAAGTTTAAAAAAAGAATACGAAATAAGATAAACAGTAAATATTGCAAATTGGCCATGAACAAAGTATCATATCAAGAAGCACCAGTAAAAACAAAACAATAAAGGCCTATAACTGTTAAAAAAGCTAAATATAATTGAACCATTAATTAAATCTACATTATTGCACAAAGTAAAATATTGTTATTGAACAGTTTCATTGATAATGCACGAATTAAAAGAAGCTGTATATAGCCTGCATGCAACATAACAACAGCTTTTACAGGGTCATGTTTTAATACAAATGACTGTTCCACCCCAACCCCAGGCTCAGGTGTAGCTCATCAACTGACAAACAACAACCTGGAATACAAAGAATCAACCCAGGCCCCTCCTAGTGAAGGGGAGGGGTCCTCACTGTAAATACGTTTGAGAACTTCCTCTGTATGGAGTTAAATAACTGACATTCATTAGTTCTGACAAGAATAGAATACATATTTAATTACAGGTGAAAGCTTCGATGCTAGGGAAGAAACCTACAAACACTTTGCTGCCTCAGAAACTGAGAAAAATGACCTCATATAATATACCAACGGTAAGTTGTAAAGTTACGTGTATATTTCTGAAATAAAAAACAAACCTGGATTTTTAGTTCAAATTAAGTTAATTTATCAATTATATTAATACATAACATCACATGAACAACTGGCAGTAAAGTAGAATTTCCATTCAGTTGGAATCCCTGAAATCCCTGAATTTTTAATTTGATTTAAGAAATTACATTTTGTTGCATTGCTTATTCTTAACAAATACAACCACTTTTTGATGAAAAACTAAATGCATAAACACATTTGCATAAGGTAAAGTTAAATGTTAGGTTCAATCATTAGAACTCTATTTGTTACAGAGGGGAACATTGTTTTTCCACATTAGCAATAAAAACAAAGGGCAAGACACACAATGAAAAAAAAACACACACAAATACATAACCACATAATAACCCCCCGAAAACGAGATGAACACATTAAAAAACAAGTAAAAAAAACTAATTCCCCTCCCCACAAAAAGAATATACTGTAATATTACCACTTACCTTATGTCATGGCCACAGCTTTGAGATATACTGTACATCTCTGAGATGCTGATGAGTGGGTATTGTTTCTATGCCCTGCACTACTATTGAACCGCATTGTATTGGGATGGCAGCAGCAAGTATGTAAAAAGCAATTCAAATGATATAAATAACAAATGTCAAAAAGAGTGTTTGTGAGAATGATACTTCAGATCACAATGCTCAAAAATCTTCTAGTGCCCCTTTTAAGAACTGTATGTCTGTGCTTTCGATGAAAATAGAATCAGTGCATTTTGACACCTTCAGCAAAGAAGTAAATGAAAGACACAATATGTCATTTCGATGTGAGTGACCTCAACATCTCAACCCCAAAACCAACTTTTCAGATCATTAACAGCTTGGTACTCCTTGTGGTTTTGTAAGTATTTACAAGTTTTGCACGCATGTTCTCTTCCAAAATCAGAATCTTTTACTTTAAACATGCTTGTCCAGTTAAAGAATCGCATGTACTCAGTATGATTTTGATCAAAGTAAAGTAGCCGCTCTGCCAACTCCTTTTGGAGAAGAAAAATCCTCGAAATGAATGAAAGAATCACGTGGGACATGTTCCTCATACATTTGTCTTGAAGGGCCCAGAGCTATGGGTACAGCTCCCATTCTCATAGGATGGAACAACTTCTCTGTTATATAGTCTCTGAAGATGGAGTTTTCAAAAGAGAGGTAGAATTTACAAGTCGAAATTATTCTTGAATATTCTTCGGGATTTACTTGTTTGCCAAAGGCTCTTCCATAAGTATGGATCTCAACGTGTTTCTTCAGTTCATTGTAGAACTCAACTCTCCTGAACCTTGCGTTCCAGTTGCTCACAATCCAACACACCAACTTGTCCTTTGCTGGCAATTTAAAACTCATCTTCAGATGTCAATGGTTCCATATATCCATAAGGCACTGGAATATCTGAATCAAGGCGATAGTTGCATGTCAAGTTGAATGCTTGATTAAATTTAGAGATTGGACTTAAGTTTTCCGGTGACTCCATATTAAACCACACCCATTTCTGAAAAGGGATACGTGGCATTTTAGGGATATTTGCTACCAGCTCTTTATTTATGTCCCTTTGGTGGAACAAAACCCCGTGGGATTTATTATAAAGGGTCTTGTCATCTGTTAACTGACATCTTGAGATATTGAAAATGTTGCAACTGAGTTCAAATGGAGTGCCAAATGGATACATCCAGATCAGCACAATTGTGTCAGGCTCAGCGTCCACTGCTGCTGCCTGGATCTTCTGGGTTGGACTGGTTATTGTGGAGCTCTATAGAGTTGGTGGGGTGTGTGTCCTTGGTCTGTGCTTCCTCTGCCCACAGAAATGCAGGGCAGAACGGACTGCCTTGTTCTATGTCAATTCTAAAATTGCAGTACAGGACATCAGACCTGTACATCGGGAAAAGGCCGATAAAGCACAGCACTGCTAAGCTGCTGAAGACAAAGGGACGCAGAGACGGGCGGGCTGCGCAGGACATGGCTCACCTTTGGAGAGAGAAGAGATCCGTTGATTGAAGACAGAACATTTGAATGGACAATGCATTGAGTCGTCTGACTGGAAGCAAATGATTTGCGAAACACAGGTTGTCATTATTTGTCAAAACTCGTAAAAGTAATCGCAAAGTCTCTGAAATTCTGTTTTATTTTCTGGCATCAAACCAAATGTTAAATTATCAGTACATTTACGGAGTAAAGAACAGGTTTGAAAGCTGTTTATGATGTATTGTATTTCTCCATTTTAAAGGTTGTTCGACCTAAATACATAATGCATCTCAAAACACAGCAAAAAATTCCAAATCCATGTACTGATCTGGAAGTGGCCCAGTGGCGGCCGGCCAATAGGCCATGGGGCCCCACCTTGAGCCAAAAAAGGCTCACGGTGGGGTTCCGTCAAGGAGGACTGTACGGTGTGTCTCAAACAGCAAACCCTGGATCTCTCCGGAAATAAAGGCCCTCCTCAAGGAGAAGAAGAGGGTCTTTAGATCTGGCAACAAGGAGAAGAAGAGGGTCTTTAGATCTGGCAACAAGGAGGACTGTGCAGAGGGAGCTGAGGATGAAGATCAGGGAGGGGAAAGATGTCTACAGAGCGAGGATGGAGGACCAGCTGCAGCAGAATAACACCAGCGAGGTCTGGAAGGGCCTCAAGGCGATGTCTGGGTACAAGGGGCCCAACCAACAACCTGTGAATGATCAGAATTTATTTTTTAACAGATTAAGCTACAAATAGTGTTTAAAGCGTCCCTTACTGTGTGTTTGGTCTCTGCGGAGCTTCAGGTGGAGGAGTATAATGAAATTATCCTTTGTCGACTTACATTAACCTGCTGCTATCTGCAGCCAATCACAGCACAGACACTGTCCATTCTATTTCCTCATCAAATACTTTGCACTTAAAAGACATCACAAACTTAGTGGACTTAGTTTTTGTATTTTTTAATTAATCCGAGTATTTTAATGATGTCTCCCAGTTTATCAGCAGGAAGCTTTCTTCTAAGGCTACATCCACACTATTAAGCGTTAATACAAACAGTGAAGCAGATCACTGGTTCAACTGGTCCCATCAGTGAAACAGTTCTACTTAATGTTTTACTGTTAATACTATGGAGTCAAATCTAGGTCAAATGTTTTGTTCATTTGAAAAAAAAGATTTTGGACCTGAAAAATTCAACAATGTATTCTAAATAAGTTTATGAAAAGTTTTTTGGGGGGTTAGATATCATTTAGATTCAGTTCTGTTTTTTTTCTTTTCTTTCAGTTTTCAATAACAGATTTTATATTTTCAACTTTCACTCTTTTTTACAGTTTTCCACCGCAATCAACTGTTAAACAGCAAGCGTAGTTACAAAATCCACGGCCCGCCACTGATGAGATCTGTGCGGCCCACATGGTCCTCTGAAAAAAAAAAAAAACAGTCCTTGAACTCAAGTAGCAGCTGCCACAGCATACTTTGTTCACTAGGAGTCAGACCATCGCAGTTTTTCTGCCAGACCTCCCTCACTGACAAGACTCTTTCCACGTCCTCAGGTGGACAGGTGTTTGACGCCTGTGTGTGTGTGAACTTGCAGCTGGCCGGACAGTGGCGGGTGGTGGGTGCAGCTCAGTAGCTGGCAGGGTGGAGGGCGGTGGAGGTGGCTTGTTTGAAGGAATGCAGCTGGGAGCAGCAGACTTTGTTGTCTCAGCCGTCAGTGTGGCAACAGTGTGGGTCGCAACACAGCCAGTCTGGATGACATGGCGATCAGGAAATGTGAGAGTTCCTCTCTTTGTGTTGATGACACAGTCCAAAGCCCAGAGAATATCCAGTTCCAGTATACAGTCCTCCAGGTTAGGTTAGCAACCCACACCGGGCAGCGGACAGATTTTCTTCCCAGCCCCATCACTATTGCTTCCCCAACCATGGGAGCTCGCTCTCCGGTGACTGACTGCAGTTTCGCTATAGTGGGGAAAATAACAGTTCCGTTTTTCCTCCAATAGTCAGCGGTGCATACCAACGGTCTCCTATCCAGGTTCAACCCAGCACCACTAGTCGCTCCAGCTGACCATCAAAATCCTCCGGTGGTCAGGGGGGCCCCTACTTGATCGGAGAGTTGCGTAGCTTCGTTAATTAAAGGGGCCCTGGCTCGTTTCCCTTGTCCGCGGTGGTACGTGGCGGTGGTACAGTGTCGGACCAGGTGGCCAGGTTGCCCACACCCCCAGGTCGTGGCTTGTCCTGCCTCTCGTCTCTCAAAGTGGCAGCCCTCACAAGCTGGGTTAGCTCCTCATCAGTGGGTGAATGATTCCTATGTAAAGCGTCTTTGAATATTCAGAAAAGCGCTATATAAAATCAAAGTATTATTAACAGTTCAAATTGTTAATGAAAAGCTTCCCAGTTGGATTTATCGTCATATCTGGGGGGGTCTTTATTGTGGACGGAACAGCTTCTCTGCGTGTCTCAGGGTGCTTAGTCATGTCCATTTCTGCGGCCGCAGTCATTCCTCTACGCTTTTAAACCAAATAAACGGGTTCAACAGAAGATGGTTGTGTCACTAGCCCGTATGTTTCAGCGTGTTCATTGTAATCACGCATGTTCGGGATGAGGACTGCAGGTTCTCTGACGTTGGCCAGTGTTGTGTGCTTCTTTTAACAGTCTTTGTTTGTGTGTTACACAATAGTCACCTTACATTTTATTTGGATGAAAACATAAAGGCAAGTTTATTTGTAAAGCACATTTGAACAAGGTGATTCAAAGTGCTTCACATAAAACCTTTAATAAAAGAATCAAAAGATAATGCAGAAGAAAACAAGATTTAAAAACATTTAAGAACATTCATTAAAACATTCAAAAAGCTAATCATTTTATAAAAGTTGCAGTGCCGTTTAAGAAATAAAATGCAGTAGTGAGATGCAGAAATTGATTAATAGTGTTGAATCTGGTTCAATTGAAGGCAACAGCAAACAGAAAAGTCTTCAATCTGGATTTAACGGAACGGAGGGTCTCAGACCTGCAGCTTTCAGGGACCTTGTTCCAGATAAGTGTAGCAGAAAAGCTTAACGCTGCTTCTCCATGTTTAGTTCTGACTCTTAGAACAGAAAGTAGACTCGTCCCAGACGACCTGAGGGGTCGGGATGGTTCATAAGGTAGCAGCAGATCACAAACATATTTAGGCCCTAAACCATTCAGTGCTTTATAAACCAGCAGCAGGATTTTAAAGTAAATTATTTGTTGGACAGGAAGCCAGTGCAAAGACCGTTACAGTAGTCAAGTCTACTGAAGATAAATGCATGGACAAGATTTTATCTAAAATCTATGGCTCATGGGGAGCGTGGTCGTCCTGAGACCACAAAGTAACCGGTTCGATCCCCAGTCTCCCCATAGTTCGCATGTCGAAGTGTCCTTGAGCAAGACACTGAACCCCCAGTTGCTCACGGCAGCACACTGCTCCTAAATTACTTAGGATGGGTTAAATGCAGAGAATAATTTCCCCAAGGGGATTAATAAAGGATCATTTATTTTTCTTTCGAAAAACATATTTTATGTGGTTGATAATACAAAATCGTATTTATACAACACACATCAAAACTAGTAGTAATGTATTTCTGTTTTTTGTCAACGCCCCCTGCTGCTCCCGCCTGCTCTCGTCTCCATTCCAGGCGAGGCGCAGCTCTTTTGAACGAGCTGCGCCTCTTTGTTTTAACGACAAACAGGCTCGTCAAATCTGTTTGTCCCAATCCCAATCTCCACCCTTAAGAACTCACAGACTTGGTCAACAATAATCTCACGAGAAGTCTGTGAGGGTTTAGGGCTGTCCCACTGTCACATCGTCGAGTGCTTGAGGGCTCTCTGGTAGACATTTTGAGCCCTTTATGAACCCTTTCCGTAAATCAGCATTAGATGCCGACTTTGCTCAAGGGAATTACCCACATAAATACACAATTGTACACAATATTGTTTTATGCAGTCACGTGATATGTTGCAGCAAAGTGACCTCAGTAAGTCCCTGAGGGTTGAGGGTTTAGGGGGAACAGGATTGGGCCTTTGTCTCGTTTGAAAGAGCTGCGCCTCGCCTGGGATGTAGACGAGAGCAGGCGGCAGCAGCAGGGGGCGTTGACAAAAAAAAGTGCGGTCAAGTCGGGACGGTTATCAGATGACTTCAAAGTATACACAGGAAGTCACAGAAAAAAATACTTCCTGTTAGTTCCGATCTGTCGGCTACTTGTAGTTTACAGATCACATTTGGATTTATTCATATATATTTATGTAGAAATGTGTGTGTAGCTGCATCCTTTGTTCTTTTTATGTCTGTCTGTGAAATACATTACTACTCGTTTTGATGAGTGTTGTATAAATAAGCTTTATTATTATCAACCACACAAGATATGTTTTTAGATTAAACCTGAGACTAATAGTCAACAATCGAGCGTTAAGTATTACAGCTACACAATTTTCTACAACACGTGGTGTTTGCTGTCAAATCTAAGAGCCAATCAGCTCTCTGATGTGGCGACAGCCAGGCGTTTCCCATCATGCACTGGGACACGCAGTTGGTGGAGAGCTACTGCGACGCCTCGCTCTAAAATCAATGGCCGCCGGGATCAAGTCGGACACAAATCTAACCGGCATGCATTGCGCGCCGAACGACAGCGATCGATTCTGCGTAGAACTGGCTCATCTCGAACAAACCTATTTTTATGCTATTCAGAAGGACTGCGGTCTACTCAGCAGACACTCAGATCTCCGTAGTCAAATCAGCAGACACTGACATTTCAGTGCACCTAAATACTAACATTCACAGTAAACAGTCAACCAACCCACATCGGGAGCTGAACTGAATAAATGCTTTACCTTTCAAATAGATCATTTCTAAAAAATGTAGGTGATATAAAGATAATTTTCTCAATAATTCCAAGCAATGACTAATTCACATGTGTTCAGGACGTATCTGACTCCACCTATACTAAAATTAAAATGTTTTTACTGTACCAAGTAAGAGTTTATAACAAATAAAAGTCCTACTTTTGTATGTTCAAAAAGCTTATTTTGGCATATTTGAGGTGCTATGTTCAAAAAGCTTATTTTGGCATATTTAAAGTGCTATAAACATACTTTTCTCAATAATTCCAAAAAATGACTGATGCATATATGTTGAAGACAACTCTGTCTACAGATATACTGGCAATCAAACCATTTCACTGTACCAATTAGGAGATCTTTCAAAATAAAATTAATTTGAGGTGGTATGAAGATATTTTTCTCAATAATTCCAAGCAATGAGTGATGTACATTTGTTTAGAACATCTCTGACTCCACCCATGGAAATCAGACATGTAAACACATTCAACCGATCTGGGTCGGTTGAATGTGTTCACCGTAAATGCCAAGATATATAGGTGCACTGAAATGTCAGTGTCTGCTGATTTGACTACGGAGATCCGAGTGTCTGCTGAGTAGACCGCAGTTCAGAAGGAAGTTGGCAAAGGGAGGACATCCAGAGGAAGCACTACAGAAGAAATATATTAACCCTTCTTGTCGTCGGCGACAAGAAGGGTTAATATATAATATAGTAACATGCAAACAGGATGCAAAACGAGATTTACGGTAACTCCTTGAATATTTACGCCATCGATGTAATTCCAACGGATTCTGAACGCTAAGAAGCGTAGCTTTCCCATGCCATATGGCAAAAAACGGCGGCGAGCTTGTCTGTGGGGGAGGGGTGGAAGAGAGCAGAGCGCAGCTGCAGAGGATCAGGGCAGAGACTTTGACTGGGGTTTCACTGCTTTTCACTGGCCTTTTGAGTGGTGTTTTCTTTGGAAATAATATGTTGGGGTTGTAAATAATAGTATTAGTATAGTTTCTGAGAGTTCTGCCACTTGCTACCTAAACCCCCCACTAAAGGCCACTTTCCTGTTCCCACAAACACAAAGAAGGACAGTGGGAAAAGGACAGACAGAAAGTCATTCTGGGGAGGAAACAGTGTACTAGCTGCCTGTAAAAGCCTGCCTGGATGTGTGAGCAGTGCAATAATGGGTTATGTCTTCAGCTGGACAGGAACTGCTTCAGGGAGATAAACAAATCTCTAAAATGCCTGGACATGGACACATAAAAGCCTATAACATGGACACTGAATGCTTTGGGCAAACAAAACTGTTTGAGAAGATATAAAATAGGTTACATTTCTGTAATCTCAAAAGCTTTGGTCATGTTCATTTTCAATAGTTTAGAAGAGAAACATGATGAAAATTCAAATACGTTTCTTTACATTTTACACAGTGTTTTAAGCCTTTATAGCATAATAATGTACTCTGATGACTCTGCGGTGGTCGGGTGTATTAGGGATGGACGGGAGGAGGAGTACAGGGCAGTGGTGAGTGACTTTGTGGAGTGGGCCGGCGAGAATCACCTGCTGCTGAACGTGACCAAGACCAGAGAGATGGTGGTGGACTTCAGGAGGAAGGCGACTGCTCCTAGACCTCTGAGTGTTCTTGGAGAGGACGTGGACATGGTGGAGGAGTACAGGTACCTGGGTGTTTCCATCGACAGCCGACTGAACTGGAAGAACAACATCAACGCTGTGTACAAGAAGGGGATGAGTCGACTCTTTTTCCTGAGGAAGCTTCGATCCTTTAATGTGTGCAGCAAGATGCTGGAGATGTTCTACCAGTCGGTTGTGGCCAGCGCCCTGTACTTCTCCATAGTCTGCTGGGGGAGCAGCATTGGAGCCGGTGACACCAACAGACTTAACAAGATAGTTAAGAAAGCCGGCTCCATCATTGGCTGCAGGCAGGAGTTTCTGGAACAGGTGGTGGAGAGGAGGACGCTGAAGAAACTTTTGTCCATATTGGACAACCCGGACCACCCTCTCCACCACCTACTGCAGGGTCAGCGGAGCACTTTCTCGAGGAGATTCCTCACGCTCCGCTGCAACAAGGACAGATACAGGAGAACATTCCTGCCAACGGCATTACGGCTTTATAATAAATCACCGCTTGCCGGATCCTCTGACTAACAACATGTATATATATATTTTTGCACAATCCCAGCTATTTCTATTTCTATTTTATTATTATTATTATTATTATTATTATTATTATTATTATTGTATATATCTTTTATCTTTCGTCCTGCTGTTTTTGTTTATTTTGTTGTAAGTTGCTGCTACCCCGACACCAAATTTCCCCTCGGGGATTAATAAAGTATATATTCATTCATTCATTCATTCATTCAAATACTTGCCAGATTTTGAAAGTTACATTTCTCCTGAAAAAAGGAGCAAAATAATTTTGCAGGCATCATTACAGATCTAAAAGGTATTAACCAGATTTAGGATTGGACACACAAGGCTGAACAAAACAAAACAATGCAATTAATAAATAAACACCCAACTGGACTATGTGAGCACTGCAATATAGCAGAAACTGTAGAGCATATCATTTGTCATTGCCAGAAATTCATAATTGAGCGAGACAGGTTGAAGAGGAAGCTGGCAGTAGAATAGATGCAATTAAAAGATGCATTCACCTTGGGGGCAGGAAAAGTACTGCAATATCTGAAAGAAACAGGAGTGAGTGGAAGGATTTAGGGTTGTAAAGGGATAGATAACTCTGGTTCACACTCCAGTGCAGTAGGTGGCGGTAATGCACCTTTTGTCGTTGACCATCCGCCATAAAACCTAAAAAGAAGAAGAAAGCCACAGTAATGTTTGTAGGAAACTGCTGATTGTGTTAGCTTAGGTCTCTTGCGTGAACGTTCATTTTAGTTTCCAGATAAGAGCCACAGCCCTGTGCATGTTGTGGCACAGAAAACGTGTTTTGTATCCCTTGATGGAGTCGGATTTAATAGCCAAACGCCGTTAAACAAAGACATACGGGGAGACATCGTTAGCGGCAACACCTTCGTACCGGGAAACCAGTTAAGCTCAGCTACCGTTAATTAGCTAGCAGTAGTTCGCTTCTCCAGGATGTCGTACAGGAAAACTTTAAAACTCCTGTGTGGGTTCGCCGGAGGCTCTGCCATCCTGGTGCTCGCCGCCGCCGGGGACTCCCGCGGGTACTTCGGTGAGCTGCGGGGAGAGGCGGCCAGTCGTTGGTCGAGATTTACCGTCCTTCAGGCGGCGCAGCCGGCGTGGACACCTGCCAGCCACACACCGGCTCCGACAGGACACGCGTGGGACTTTAACTGGGATAAGTACGTGTCTTTGCGCGCGCTGTCCGAGTATTGGAACACTGTCAGTAGCGTTGTTTCTACTGATCCTCATCTTAAATCCTATTGTGTTAACCCAGTTTCCCATCCCTCAAATTAACCAAGACCGACAAAGCCACTTAATCTCAAGATCACCTCATCTCACCCTTTTCTTCAGGAGAGACCCATCTGCACTGACTAATGGGAAGAAGACTACTGCTCCAGCAGCTGAAGACCCCAGCTCCGAGCAGGACAACAGTAAACCAAAAGCAACACGCAACATCCTCCTCATCAGACACTCTCAGTACAACCTGAGCGGCACCATCGACAAGGAGAGGATCCTCACTCCATTAGGTACTTGTTTGCACTCAAGTCACCTGCACAATGTAATAGACGGCAGTCTGGAGAGTCATTTCAGTCAAACAGGTTCACAAGTACATATTGATGCTTGGAACTAGCTTCAATGAGTGTTGAGGGTATACGTGCATGCACTGTTACAATCAATGCTCACTTTTTGTGTGTGACCCACAGTCACATGTTTCAATGGCCGTTGTGTCTCTATTTCCAGGTCGTGAGCAGGCTGAGTTCACGGGCAAGCGGTTGGCAGAGTTGGGACTCAAGTATGATGTTCTGATCCACTCCAGCATGGCCAGGGCCACAGAGACGGCCAATATTATCAGCAAACACCTCTCAGGTAGTGGATGGATGCCATATTTCCTTTTAGAGCTGCACTGTCAAACACGTGTGTGTGTGTGTGTGTGTGTGTGTGTGTGTGTGTGTGTGTGTGTGTGTCCGTGTGTCCGTGTCCCCTTGCAAGGTTCTAATAGTATGGAAAGTAAATTAGTTAAAAGTTAATTCATTATTAGAAAGTGTATTTGTGTTGCTCTAAGCACAGTTACTAGTTATAAGATTCACTTGGATGCTTTTTATATGAACAATAACGGTCATTAACGTTCATGGTACAGGTGTAATGTTGCTTTTCTGTGAGCTATATATCCACAGTCATCATGGTTCTTAGCTATCTTCAGCGAAGCTACTTTAGCTGAAGATAGCTAAATTATATACCATATACTTTATCTCGTATTAATTTATTAGTTCTGATTTTGTCTTTTGAGTTGATGGGGATATTTAGTGTAAAGATATGGAGTTTATTGGACACATTATGTGATTTACAACATAATTATACACCCATGTAATGCCAGCATGTATGTCACTTCAAATATGTGTGTCCTAAATATCCAGATCTAATTGCAGTATTATTATTATGCTTTCAATGATACATTTTCATACATTTCTGCTCGATGCAGGTTCAAGTTGTTGGGTTACTCGTATTATGTTTATCGTTGTTGTACACTGTCACCTTTTTTTGTGTTCAGCAACCTAGATTATGCACATCACAAATTAAAGCAGCTGCAGGTGAACATCACAAATGTATATTAACATTTCTTCCTGCCCTGAATGCCATACGGGTCTAGGAGTGGATCTTCTGAGCTGTGATCTGCTGAGAGAGGGGGCACCTATCGAGCCCGTTCCACCCGTCACTCACTGGAAGCCCGATGCTGTGGTGAGAGAAGATGCATGCACTCTAACGCTAGAGCGGGTGGAGGCCGGCTTTTCTATCTTTGCATATCCTTGTTTAGGTATCTTTCTGCCCATGTGTCTGTGCAGTCTTGTGAAGTGCTTGTTTGGGCTTACAGTTGCAAAAAAATAATAATCAGCCAATCCATCAGTGCACTGCCACAGGAATGTGTCCCAGGAAGAGTTAATTTCCCAAATGCCGTGTTTAAAGGGCTTTGGCAGCTACGTTTTTCTATTATATTTTACTAATTTAAATGTACATAACCAGTTAGTAAATGTTACTTTTGGTTGACCCGATTGCCGAAACGTACCCCAATGATATCTAGCCATGGGAATTATGGTTTTCTTCAAACCATTAGAGAATATTCAATAGCGACGAAGTGGGCCTTTCCAGAAACACGGTTCTGGTTCCTCTAGCTAATGCTTACACCCAGCTACCTTCAGTACAATGTAGGTAAACAGAAAACTGTTGACTGTGAGGACTATGGATTATCCATAGTAACAAGGACACTTTCTAAAAAATTGCTTTTTATTTTTAATTTTTTTTCTCTGGAAAACTTCCTTCTCAAAGAAGAACTTAGATCATGGCAGTCTCATGACAGAAAGACATAGTTAGACTGTATTTCAATTCTATAAATACCCCGTGTAAACAGTTTCTGCCCTCAGTGATTCAGTGCTGATTTAGCTTTAGTAGAAGTAACATTTTCCATATAGTTGGCCTCATTTTGGAACCAAACTCTTCATATGTACATTCCCTACAATGCACAGCATCATCATCAATTGACTCTGTTCTGATTGAGGGGTTCAAACAGAACCCTTTCATTTGACAACTTTAGCTTTCAACCTCTCTACCATCCTCCAGCAGTACCACGAAGATGGAGCGCGCATTGAGGCAGCCTTCCGCCGCTACATCCACCGGGCTGACCCCAAGCAGAAGGAGGACAGCTACGAGATCATCGTGTGTCATGCCAATGTCATCCGTTATTTTGTCTGCAGGTTTGTGTTGCTGGCGGACCTGGTGGCCTGGGCTCAGCTGAGGCTAGAGTGTGGCCTTCTTGCTTTGCTAACCATTGTGGATAAACGACGCAGCATTGTTTTTCACAATATATTTTTTGATTGAGTGTGCGCTTCACTCTTGCCATTGTGCTCTTAATGGACTTCTTATAGGAAAATGTTAATGTTGACATTCTAGCTGCTGCATACAGCTTTGTGCATTTCTTGTTGACTGTGCATCTGGTTAAAAAAAGAACATTTAGTACATGTAGTTGGTTATGACAAGGTTTTAAAATCCTCCAAATGACTACTTGCAGGACAAGATCCCACACATCAAATTATTTGTGAAATAAGTGCGGTGTAAATATAAAGTTGCTCCCGTGCTCATACTTTTTTTTTTTTTTGGGTTCTCTCAGGGCTCTACAGTTTCCTCCAGAAGGCTGGTTACGGATGGGCTTGAATAACGGCAGCATCACATGGCTCACCATTCGACCGAGCGGCAGGGTGGCCCTCAGAACTCTGGGAGATGCAGGATTCATGCCCCCGGACAAACTAACACGGACCTGACGGCCCAACGCATGGCAGGTTTCTGGGTCTCAGATGCCTAGTCAGTTGGATGCAGGGTCAAAGCTCAGTTTTCTCCTTAAGTGTCTTGAAAATTACTTTTGATGTTCTTATTTTGTAATTGAACTACCATCATCGAATGAGAGACTCTGTGGTTGTGATTACTTCCGTGCCATAGAACGCCAGCAGAAGTGTTCAACAGCTGCTCCTGAATGTAACTGAGGATTTTTTCACGAGTGACAGATTTTTAAACCCCAAAAAAGTTTTCGTATAGCTGTTGTAAATGCAAATCTTGCTCTTAGCATTACATCTATCATTACAGTAGGCTGAAGTGAGACTTATTGTGTTGTATGGTGCAGCTATAGTAAATAAAAGAAAATGATAAATTCCTGTTTGAAAAATGTATTTCCTGAAATGAATTGAAATATCTGAAAAAGCACATATACACATTAGCAATTAAGTAGGGGTGATGTTTTATTGATTAGTTGAAAGCAAATGAGGTCTAGACATACAGAAAGAGAATTCACCATGAAAGTTAACTTTTAATAAAGCACAGAATGCTAAAAGCACAAGAAGCATGTTTTAAGTTTTTTTTAGGTGCATTTTTGCAAAGTTCCACATTCATCAACAGAGACCAGAATTAGATCTGTTGTCACCTGAGAGCACAAGGATAACAATACAATCTTCTCAGTGAAGTAGTTTGTGCTCTCAAAAGGTTTAGTTCACAAAAATTGTACATTCAGAACACTTGTTTCTCTCAACCTAAGTAGTGTCCCAGATTTATCTGATAAGCCCTCATACAGCAGTGAATTCATCCCTAAGTAACATCATTTGGATACAGCAGGTTTTTGTACATTCACATTCCACTATTAGACATGTTTTGAAAGAATCTAAATACCTGCCATGTGTACATGAGTTCACTGAAAGCCAATTTGAACCATTAAAGAGCTTCATGACATAACTTTAGGCATTAAAGCTATATTAAGTGCTAGTTTTGAAACGAACACTAAAGTGAATGATCGGTTGTGAATACTGCCGATCCCACTGGAAATCAACTTCCAACTCTATGCAGCTCATCTAAATCAGTTGGATTCTCTGTAAGCGTAAGGCAGTTTTTCATTAACAAGATGTCAATAATAAGCTAATAAATACTTTTTGTTTTAGTTGTGGAATCTTTCAGACCCCTAGTGGTTAGAAATCGCTTAAAGGTGGTTTCAGACGTGGCAATTTTAGGTTTAGCCCAAACAAGACAAATTTGAAATGACATGAGTGTTTTTTTGTATTCATGCTCACACTGTGGGACCTTGTGAATTAAAGATATTTCAGAGAAGAAAACCCCCCAAATTGCACAGTCTAAGGCCGCTGGTTGTGGCAGAAAGGAAAAGTCAAGACGTGTCCAGGAACCACCGAGAAAAGATGGAAAATGTATGCATTTATTGAAGAACAAAATGAAAAAACATGGAAGATCTCAGTCTAATCAGTTTTTCCCATGTTTGCCCTAATCATCTGTAAATCCCGCAGCCAGTGAGGTTGCCATGTCCAGATATTTCACGTATGAACTAGAGAGTGTGTCCAACCTGACAGAGCTGGTCCATCACTTCAGAAAATTAAGGCAATTCCTGAACTGAGGAAAACATAGGAAATGGCAGTCGGTTTAAACACCATTAATAAAAACATTACATTTTTGTGCTACTGACCAACATACAAAAAAATTACTTTTAAAATATTGACAATTTACTTTTCTTTTTAAAGAACATCCTCAGTGACATAATCCTGTTGAGGATTCCTCACTAAGGTTTTAGTGATGAACTAACTTTGAGTGAGGCTTGCATTCACAATATAAAAAAAAGTTGACTCAGGCTATGATACAGGTGCTTCACACTTGCCACAAATAACATTACCGTCAATTCAACATGGCCCATGTCCGTACAGTACATAAATTATCAAGATTTCTTTTTTTCCTTGTTAAAATCTTGAGTGTACATCACAACCCAACGTGATGAGAATTCCTGTATTACATAGGAGTAGTACCATAGATTATTAATACAAATCTTCCAGACACTTGTGCATATTTCTGTTAGGTATAGGGTTTCTGAGCTCAGGTGTAGCCACCTTGGTGCAGCTGGATTTGTAATGGGAGAGGGAGGTTAGGGTTAGGAGAGGGTATGGCCGTAGTGGGGGCAGAAGAGTGGTCAGTTAGATCGATGGCTCGTTCAAGTGCTTGAGGCGGATGCGCTGGATGTAGCTTGCATTGGCAGGGCTGTAACGACTGGGGCTGAAGTCTGGCGAGGCGGCATGCCGGGCGGGACTGAAGCGGCCGGTGGGAGACATCAGGCCGCTGACTGGTGACCCAAGAGTTTGATGTTGCTTCCTGAGTCGTGGTTTTACCACCGCAGGGCTGGGCCAGCTAGATGACACACATCAACACCAGTCAGTAGTTGCTTTTTCAATATTGTTACCGAGTGACTAACTGAAAGGTAAAATGAGTGAAGATTTGACTGCACCATAAAACAACCAGAACCTAGCTGCAGAGGGTTGACAGGGTTGTTTATCAAAAACAGGAACTGAACAATTAGTGCACCTGGTGCTAAGATTTATACCTTTTCCCTTCTGTTAGTAAAAAAAAAAAAGACCACATACCGAGTCAGCACACATGCTTCGATGCCATCATCAGGACCTAAGGTGCTATGACTGCAGCGTTCCCCTTTTCTGTCACATTTTGCACATAAACACATTATTTTTGCATCTAAAGAGCCTCTTCGACCATTTTTGTCAGTGTGTAGACATTTTTTTTTTTTTACTAAGAGATGAAACTGCTGATTTTGTCTTAATGCACCATATTTCCCAAAATGGCTGTAATTACAAAACGTTATAACTGCGAAAGCTGAAAAGCCCTCTTTGCACCAGACATCTGTGTTGGCGGCTGTAGCTCAGGGGGATGAGTGGTCGTCCCTCAACCACAAGGTAGCCGGTTCGATCCCCAGTCCCCCCATAGCTCACATGTTGAAGTGTCCCTGAGCAAGACACTGAACCCTTAACTGCTCCCCAGGCGCCTCACAGGGCTGCCCACTGCTCCCTATCCAGGGATGGGTCAAATGCAGAGAAGAATTTCCCCAAGGGGACTAATAAAGTGCATGTTTCTGTTTTTGAATGAAAAAAAAAAAAAATATATATATATATATATATATATATATATATATCTCACCATGCTTAGACCCTTTTTTGTAAACATATGTGACCATTATTTTTGTCGTCAATTAGAGGACTATTACAATCTATAGAGTGCAATTTTTAATTTCCTATTAATCATAGTGTAGCAAGACCGTATGAACAACCTTAGCAAACACAGACTGTTAAGACTGTTCCAAATTTCTCCGCTGTGGGACTAACAAAGGATTATCTAATTTTATCTTAAAATGCTTTTATGACAAAGACTGTACACGTACATTTACTAAATAATATAGTCAAGAGACAAACAGAGAATTAACTCTGAAACTGAAATGTTTCCCTACACAATAAATATTTTTAACAGTATTGAGGATATAATCTGATAATCTGATTTAATCAGCCACTGAGACCAAAATTCTACACAGGAAAACCAATAGAGAATAATATGCATTGCAAGAAAATGGCAGCCACGCCGATCCTACCTCTGCATGTCTGACGTCGAGTACGACTTCATTGTGCTCTTCCACTTGAGAAGGCTGGGATACTTCTGGGGATCGAAGTCTAAGCCTTCTATTGCTGACAGGACCTCTCTGTCCAACTTGGATGGTGAATCCCTGTAAAAACATGAATTAACAAAATGAATCTAATTATTATCAAGTATTATTATGATCATAACTCAGAAGTTTGGGATCATAAAACCCTTTTGTCACATTCCCCAAATAGCATTAACATTGGAGTGTGTTGTCAGCTGATGTTGCAGTATACATTCAGGTCCATACGTATTTGAACGGTGACACAATTCTTCTTATTTACACGACTGCAATGATTTGAAATGACTCAGTCAATATGTGGTTGAAGTGTAGACTTTCAGCTTTAATTTGATGGCTATAACAAAACTATCGCATCAACCATTTTTACACAGTCCCCCACATTTTCAGAGGCTCAAAAGTAAATTGGACAATTGTCTAACAAATGGTTTGATGACCAGGTGTGGCCTGTTCCCTCAATATTTCATGACAAATTTAGCAGATAAAAAGGTCTGGAGACGATTCAAAATGTTGAATTTGCATTTGGTAGCTGGTCCAGGGAACTCTCAGCATGAGGACCAGAGAGGTGTCAATGCAAGTAAAGGAGGCCATTAAAAGGCTGACAAACTACACAAACCTATAGATAGAAGAAACGTTATGATTGACCAAATCAACAGTTTGGTACATTCCTAAAAAGGATTTTCCTCCAAGTATTAAAAATGATAATTATATTCACTATTATGTTAGTTTGTCCAATTACTTCTGAACCTCTGAAAATGTGGGGGACTGTGTACAAATGGCTGTAATTCCTAAACAGTTAATGCCATATTTTTGTTATATGCATTGAAATAAAGTCTACACTTCAACCACATATTGATTGCTTTATTTAAAATCCATTGCAGTCGTGTAAATAGGCAAAATTAGAAAAGATGTGTCAATGTCTAAATACTTATGGACCTGACTGTACTTGTCTGGCATAGTATTAGAGACTACAGCACCCAAAAACTATTAGGCAAGACCGGCTACCTAAGATTTTGATGCATCATCTTGTCAAACATTATCAGAAACATTTTCTATTTCAGCATCTATAAGTTCTGTCAACAGCTAAGACAACATCATGGCACTTCACAGAAAGACACTCACCCGTCAATGAAAAGTCCTCTTCTAATATGCGGCGGGGTCCTCGGTAGGAACTCATTAGAGTTATCTAAGGACTTATAGGAGGACCCAGAGGATCCTGAGCTGCTCAGGTCCCTCCCCCCATGGTCCCATGACTTGGACCGAGCACAGAAGTTGCGCTCCCCTGATACTGACCCCCTAGTCCTGCCCAACACCTCCATATTCTCCTCTGCTTCAAAGTACTCCTCTGAGCTGCCACTGCTGTGTCTCTCCTCTGTCCCTCTTCCCTCTGTTCTCCAGCCTGGCCCCTCCACAGTCTCACCATCCTGACTGCTGTGACCAAGAGATAGGCGGTTCAGCCCGGAGCTCAGGTCTGTGGCTGAGGAGGAGCTGTAGGAGTCCCGGACCTCCTTGTGCCGGCTCCCGCCACTGCTCCTCCGCTCCCTGCAGCTGGTGGTGCTGTCCAGCGGCTCTAGCAGAGACATGCGCTCAAACTCGACCATGAGATTGGAGATGGGCGATAGCAGGCAGGAGGAGGACGGAGAGGTGCGAGGAGTCACCTTGTCTCCACTGTGAGTCCCATCTCTGGAGGAGGAGCACACCCCATTTTTGCAGACGATGCCGGGCGTCAGGAGGCTGTCGTCACAGCAGGACAGCAAGTTCTGCTCGGCCGCTGTCTCGATGAGGTCAGCCCCGCGGTGGTGCAGTATGATGGGCAGGATGTGGAACTCGTGGCCACCCACTGCTCCCTTCAGGCAGTCCTTGGATGCAGCAGAGGAAGTGATGCTGGTGAGTGCTGCATTCTGCCGGTTCTTCATCTCCTCAAGGCTAATGTCATCACCCTCGTCCAAGAAGGCACCAACAGAGATGGAGTTGCAGAACTTTTTGGGCTTGCCTGCAACCGGGGATGATAAATGACCAAAACAGACTTAAAACGTGTCATTATTACAGTGTAATCTTATTATATCATTCTTAATGGCAGGAGATTATGCAGCTCTGTAAAATATCTTCCATGTTTATTTCATATGATATTATGCCATACAGAAGCTACAATGCCAATTAATGGAATCGGTCAGAGAGGGTGATCTGGAATGTGTGCAGCGCATTTTTGTGAACTTGCAGCTGTTCAGATATGGTGCGGGTGAAGGTACCTGGAGAGGGGGTTTTGAACCTGTTGCTGGTCTCATTCTCCCCAGCCTCTTCATGAGGCCGTGGGCTGAAATCCTTCTTGCTAAGGTACTCGTCCAGTTTACGAAGCCCCTCAGTTGATGACAGATCCACAAAACTGTCAAGAAAGTCCCAGTACTCAGCCCATGGATGGCCCATCTCATGAGCCAGGTCTCTGTAAATAAAAGGATAACTTATCATTTAAATAAAAAAAAACAGGTGTTTTCATAGTGCTTTAGAACCATTTCCAGTACTAATGTGATTCAGTTGTTGAAAGTGTTTTACGAGGATTCGTCTGTATGCTCACTTTGGAGGGTGCAGTATGTGGTGCTGTTTGTGTGTGTGTGTGTGTGTGTGTGTGTGTGTGTGTGTGTGTGTGTGTGTGTGTGTGTGTGTGTGTGTGTGTGTGTGTGTGTGTGGTGTACATGGCCCAACATGTCTGTAATATCCCCCTTCATTAGCCTCACAATATATCTGAGAATACATAGAAAGTTATAAAGACAACATAAGCAGAATAAGGTCGTGGACGTACCTGCCCACTCTCTCTGCCCCACGGTAAGGATCAGACTTCAGAATATGGTGGAAAAGGTCCGCCCTGTCTCTGGGCGGTGTCTTCCAGGACCGACGGAAATCATCTGCCTACAGGAGAAAACAATATATGCTGGTTACTAAATGTTTTGAATGCAAAGCAATGTTGAGACGTGGGACTTTAGTAAGCATAGACGGTTAATCAAGTAAAGAACTTGCTTTGGAAGGACTCAGTGGGCCAGCGAAGGCTGTGACAGCCATCACTGGATCCATTGGGCTTCTTGTGTGCCGCTGGGTCAGCGAGAGACTTTCTGAGGACTCAGGTGACCACAGACCACCAATGATTGGCTGAGAGGTGTTGTCGGTTGCCCTCAGCAAAGGGATATAGCAGCGGTCTGTGAGACAACAGACAATTGAAAGACATATATTACACATAGATTTTAATTGAGGGTGGCATCAGTGGGAATCAAACCTTATGTGGCAGAGTATTGGAAAACAAAATCAAATTTGGCACGTTGTCAAATGTCTGTTTTGTACGATGTTGTCAGTCCGTGCACAGGGCAGTGAGTAAAGATATACAGTATGCAGAACTTCATACCAAATGCCATGCTCTCTAATTTCAGTACAATACCAGTCTAACACTGCAATTGTGGGAATATTAAATGTTCTTTTTTCACACCCCAGGCCGACTCTCAGGGGGTTGAACAAAAACACACAACTAGAGCTGTAACGCTATTTGCACTACAACATGGGCAGCAATTTATTCAATAGTACCCACAGTTATATAGCACCTCAACCTGCTAATGATGTTTTTAGCCTAATTCCTTATATCGGCCACCATGGCTAACACAACAAAGAAAAAAAGAAAGATCAATGCTGCTTCTATTTAATCAGGCCTCTCTGTGTGAAAGTACACTAAATGGCACTTGCCTGTGTCCTCCAGGAAGCAGGGGAGAAGAGGTACACTAACTTTAATATTTTCAGAAAGGTGTGTTTGACCTTACCCTCCAAATAGTCAGTTATCCTCTGCCTCACTTCTGGGGTTTTATTTTTTCTGCTACAGATAAGCTGTGGAAAAGAAAAGACAATTAGTGATATATAGTTTATGCAGCTGACAACATACAACTGTTGCTGGATTAGCTGTGGAAAGAACTTGCTCATCTAATTTTAGCCTTCAATGTGCAGTGAGTGATTGTTGCCAAAAGATTAAAAAAAGCAAGCTAAAAGGTCACGGCTTCAAGACCTGAGCGAGCATAACTGTGCCTCCCCTCTGCAACGACACCAGTGTTCAGCAGTACTGTGCAGGCTGAGTAGCTGCTAGACAGCTTCCATATGTACACATTCATGAATACTTGCTGTGTAATAACAACCAACAACAACAACAACCACCACCCAGGCTATACTGAAGGTTCTCTTACTCATTGGGCATGTAACAAAGTTCAATAAGGGTTAAAAATAAAACTCCTTACATCAAACGGCTTTTGGCCATCCTTGTTCTTACAGTTCTTATCGCTGTCAGGATGCGAACACAGGACATTAACCACGTCTGGACACCCAAACTTACAGGCAAAGTGGAGAGGTGTTTCATAGCCCTGGAACATACGGACAAACAAAATGAACATAGCCCTATGAACATTATTTTTTAAATAATCTAATTTAATCTGGTTTTGCTGGTATGGTAAAATAACTTACAGCCTTATCTGGAGTGTTGAGGTAAAGATCTACAATGTAGCGGATACGTTTCTGCAGCATAACTTCCTGGTCGTCTGGATACATGAGGCGCATAAACTCTGGGTTTTCCAGGGTGTCCAGGAGCAGCTGGGCGATTCCTGCCTGGTTCTCCTTGGCTGCCACATGCATTACGTTGTACCGGCAGCCCTCCTAATCAGATAAAACAGTGGAACAACTGTATGGATCAGGATATAATCCTCTTCCATCGCCTGTCAACAGGAAATTATGCTTAATTTGGCCTAAAAGCAGCATCTGACCTTGACATCACCTGCTGAAGTTAGGGATTTAAAACTGATGCACAAACATAGACTACCACCACACATTAGGTCATATGTTGTCTTCATCTTGGCACTGATGTGGAAAAGACGTTCATGTATCAACAAATGTCAACATCCTAAGTAAGGCTAATGCATCGCTATAAATAGTACACAGAGTTTGAGATATCCCAACAGTACTACTCAGACAAGCTCAAACAATGCTGCCTCATAATTTATTAGTTTTTAATCAATTCAGTTTAAGAAACTGGTTAAGAAAGTTACAATAAATAAACAATCTGAGACGGAGTACACCAAGACATCACAAAAAATGAAATCCTCACCTGCACAATAGTGGGATTATCCCCTGAACCAATTAGATAGCGTGGGTTGCTCCAGACCAGCTCGCTAAAGGTCACATCGTCGCTCTTCTCCACAGCTTTCCTCAGTTTGGCGGTCAGGTCTTGGGTGCGAGGGCTCTTGAAACTGTTGGCCCGCTCCCGGTTTATCGTATCAACCTCCATGTTGTCTGGTGTAGAGCAGGAGAAGAAAGTGAAGGACAGGCACTGCTGTCAAAAATCTCCAAATCTTGTTCAGGGCTGGTGTGCCCCACGCATCTGTTAGTGTCAACTACTATTGACAAAACTTAGAAAGAATGATGCATCTCAACACTATATTGAGTAGTCCTGTGGATATATTGTCCTCCCAAAAAACATCTGCTTTCCCCTACTCTATCAGGCACTAAAAGACTAACTTGAAGAAAATGAGACAACTAACAAGTTATAAAAAAAGTGTAAAAATGGTCTTGCTAATGGCAAGGGTGCAAAGTGAGACCGTTTGGATAACTATTGGGCAACCCGTGCAATATAGCATGATTCCTTTAATTATTAAGAGCATTATAATGACAGGAAACAATTGTGTTTTAGTTTTTAACCCTGGTGCTCACTATTGTGCATGTTGTGCTGGCCTTCTACATGACCCAAAAGATCAATGTGCCATAACTTGAAGAAACCCAGATTGAGCTATTGATTCGGGCTCTTGTTAAAAACAGATAATTGTAGCTACTTACCTTTACAAATGACCAGGCCTGGTTTGACGGGAGACACACAGGCTGCAGATTTGTTGGGAGAGGGGAAATAGTCACAGATCCCCTTCGCAAACTTCTCAGCATCCTCACGGTTGGGGAAGGCTTTGAAGCGGGCTCCCTTCATCATCTTAACAGCTTGAAGGGCATCTTTCTTATCTGTGTACACGTGTGCTCTCTCTACAGACAAATAAAACCCACTGAGAATCAGCTTTTATCCATTATCCATCTTAATTTCTTGTTTAATTTATTACTGTATTTTACAGTGACTTTCTAACTGGTGGTTGAAGAATTTCTTTGCATTCTGTTTTAGTGATATTTTCACTTCTGTTCAGTCAAAAAAAGAAATCATGTAACAATCATATTTTCATGGGGATCTACAAAGTGCCACTGCTTTCGCAGTCGCAATAAAAGCCAGGTAACATTACCAGCATAGATTTTTGTGGTCGCTCAAGATTACTTTTTATCAATACTCTGTTCAGGAGAGTTCAGAAGCCTTGATGCTTACCACCAAATAAATAACAATAAATGTTTTCATCCACAAAATGTTCAGACTACAACAGCAGCAAGTTCTCTAAACAAACACAAACTGGACAAACAGTAGATATCACAAATAAACCAACAAGCCACATGATAATCTTTTAGACTGGACTTCAGACTCAAGTCAACTTAAGTTTAACTCATCATGGAAAATAGAGCTCATTCCTCTCTGATTTATATAATTCTGATTTTGTGAAATGATACTGGCTTTACAATTTCATACCAAGTCTAGTTATGGTTTACAGTTATTTTTTTCAGTGCTCATCTAAACTCTTTCCTTCGATTCCCAAATTCAAGACCACCTGGCAAGTGATCCTGTGCTATGATATTCTCTCTCTCTAATATATATATATATATATATATATATATATATATATATATATATATAAATAAAACGCTGTAATATGTTGGATAAGTAACAAGCTGAGTCTGTCTTACCATTTCTAGCCAAAACGTCTTCCCACAGTGGACATACTCCAAAATAAGAGGTTGGGGACACTTGTGCAAACTTTGAAGGGGTTTCCGTTTTGCAGTTAGAGTTACTGCCTTCCGCAGAGCTGTTTGAGGTTGCATTTACGGCGATCTCCTCTTCCTCTGGAGGATTGAGACCCACACCGTAGCCAAAGTCCAACTCTTCGCAGGATGCCTCAGTGAGTTTGCTGCTTGTTGCAGCAGTGGTGGGTGCAACGGCTGAATTGGCATATGACATAGGTTTGGCATAACCGGCATTGGAGGCCGCACCACCCAAGAAACCTGCTGAAGAGCTGTTGTCCGATTCAGTGCCACTGCTCTCTGGCCCGGCCAGGACTCGCGCCAACTTCCTCTCAAAGGTGGCTCGGGTGGTAGCGGTAATGGGACCACACTTGAGGTCTGCTCTGGCAAACTCCTCGCGCAGTTCCTCAGGACTTAGCCCCCTCAGCCTGCTCAGAACCACCTCCATGCTTCAGCTCCCTACAATACAAAACACAATAGACCTCAGCAACTATCACCAGCAGTTGATGATAAATGTGACATTAGATCCATTTTTTCACTGAATATCAAGAACCATAAGTCTACTTTTTCAATTAATACTTCAGCACACTTACTAAAATAGAATTCTTGCAGAATTATTTCTTAACCACCTAAAAATGTCAGTTCCAGGTAGACTATAATAAATAACAGCTCCTACTAACAAATAACAACCATACATCCAGAAATATATTAATGTATACTTCCCTTTAAACACTCTGGAGACATAACTTGGCAATTACTCATCAAATATTAATATTAGCACATGAACCAAGACAATGATCAGATTGGCAAGAGTCACATAAATGACAAAGGGTTCTTTGTTTAGCAAGCCATTAGCCTGCATATTAATAAATGCCATCCTTACTTTTACTCCAACAAGCTGCCACACATTGTAAAATATAATACAGACTGAGTTTACCAACAAGTAAATCCCTGTCAAGTATTTGCAGGTAGGCTGCACACCTATATTACGTAGCTACTGCAGTTTTAGATCCCCACATTATTAATCCAACACTTTCAATCTTATCAGAATCAACCACACTATAGTGGGACTAGCTTCTGCTAGCTTGCTTGCTAACCAACAAACCAGCTTTAGCAGCCGGGGAGCATGAGCGAAACTGCTCAGATAAAAATCTAAACCGATAAGAGTAAAGTACACAACTTTGGGGTGAAATATTAACGATTACAAATAAATAGAAAACTGGATACATTATAACGATACTAGTCGGTTCATTCACATGCTGTCACGCCCAAGTATGTCATTCGAGGTCGGTTTTCGGGCTGTAACGCAACACATTTGATACGTCTTAGTGCTGAAGATGTCGATAAAAATCAAAGTCTACGTGATGACATTTAGTAACAAATATGTCCCTATACTTACCATGGAACATTTTTATTTAATATACGCGGAGCTGAGGGAAACCGTTGTTAGTTTTGTACAGATAAACTGTTGGATAGACACAAAGCTGGAGACGGTCTGGAAGAGTCTCATTGTTTACAACATGTTCTGCGCATGCTCAGTTTCAAGGGAGGGCGCACGCTGCATTCCAGACCGGTGGGAAAACTTAAATATGGACGACTTGAGGGTGACAGGCACCGAACATAAGGTGAATAGTCACCTTTCTCTCTAAAACACGAAACAAGAGATACAAAGATGACTTGCAACCGCCATATGACACGGCTTACGTTACTTTATCACAACGAAAGCAGTGCCGTGTCATGACAATTACTTTTATTCCTCCAAACAGAGACATACGCTATCTTAATAGCCTACTTCCTTACAATCGCATGCAATTGTACGCTTGCTCGTGACAAGAGTTGCCCAGGAAATTCATATTTTGGGATCTTCGCTGGCTAATGATAAAGGAACATCAGAAAGCTGCGTTTAATTGTATTTTCAGGACGTCTCTTATCTTTACGTACTTTCCCCGAAGGCTTGAATGTAGCATTACACTCTCCCATTACAGACGTGATTAATCCAAGGAAACGATAACCTAGCGAACTAGGTTATTGTGGTCAATAACAAAATCCACCTATTTTAAATAAACGAAATAACAAATTGGTGGAAATGTAGTATAAACACCGCACTAAAGAATATTCGTTGGCACAATCATGGAGGCCAACTTGGTCAAGCATGTATGAGGCAAGCCAACTGCAAGACATGGCGATTCTCCAGATAGTCATACATACACCAGAAGAAACCAAATGTACCAGAATAGATCTTTGTCTGTTAAAGTTGGAAGCAAATAACATCAGGACGTCGTGCGCTTTACAAGCCGTTCTCGGTAGCTGAGTTTGACAAGCATGCTAGCAGTCATTAGCCACTTAGCAAGGCAAGAAGCTAATCACCCAAGACGCACGTTATGAAGCACAGTAAGAACACCGTTCCTGTATTTTCACCAAACGCATATCCGTAAACAATTATCAACTACAAAGCACTGGTAGTTGAACATAGTATCGTTGTAATAGCGCCATGCCCACCTCCTCCTCTCTCTCCCGGCTACTGTCGCTAGGTGTCTTCTTCTTCACCGCGACGGTTTCAAAATACAGAGCGCGAGGACCTTGTTCCGTCTAACAGAGTGCCTGATCAGAAATAACTACTTCAACGTGTGGAAATGACATACGATTTGCGACATATTTAGGAAGTTAATGTAGATAAACTATAATGAATGAGAACAAACTATAAACGACAGATGAATAGTGCAATTTTATGATAAATACAATCACATCTCCCAACACAACTGTTAAAACATAGGAATGAATCAATCTCGATCTTTGAAAAAGAGAGAAAAAGCAGATACAGCAACACGAGCGCAGGTGTCGAAGAGCAAATGTTATTAAATACTACCTAACGTTACAGTGAAAGGTAGTTTGGAAGATAGTCCCCACAAAAAAAAAAAAAAAAACAGCACACAGTTTATCAATACATTTGATGTTATTTGCCTTAGTAAGCATTCTTCTCAAAATATGCATAATCCCTTTGGAAATTCAGAAGCATACAAGAGTGTTTAAAAAAGTAGTTTAGTGTGGGCATGAACACCGACAGAGCAGCTGCAGCAAGGTTGTTTACAGAAAGCTACACTGTACCTTCCTCTACACTGACGTTTTAGTGCAGCTGTATCAGAATTACTCTCGGCTTTGAATTCGTTTGCATTTGATACTTTGTATTTCATCTTTGTTACACTATTAAACAATTATGATGATTTTACAATCATACAAAACAAATGTAATTTATATATTAACCTCTAGAAACAATTAACTTATCCCCATATCCATGAAACGGCCATAAAACAAGTATAACAATTATTTTTTTAAACATGTACCAAATGTAACAGAAAATTAACACATCTGATTGCACTTGCTGTTAGAAGTAGTAACATTTCTGCTTCATCGTACAACTTTCTTTCTCAGTTGATGTGACCCCCTTATTTTACAATAAACCCGTTCTTCAGTAAGGATTTGCACACACATACAATATAACATATTACACACCCTCAGCAGAAATATGCTCATTCAAACCAACTTAGTCCTTTACAGCATATTAAAGATTGCTTAAGGCTATTTTTTGCGTACAAATTACTGCAGTCCATGCTAGACAAAACACCTCCATATATAACTGAGATTAACGTTTTTAGTTTAGGAACCCAATGTGATATGGTTACAACAAATGTAAGAAACACTGCATATTAACAAGAGGCAATACAAAAGAAACTGACCACAGTTGTGCATGACTTATCATGAAAAGGATTGATGATGTTTCATCAACCGTTTAGAAATCATGTGGATGTGTAACCACATCAGTTAAATCATAGATGAGCAACTTCTCTCGTACACAGGCACAAATAAATGGAAAAACAGTTCATAGCCAGTCTGGTGATAGACTAATGGTTTGTTTCTGTCACCATAACACTTTTTGAAATAATGTCAGTCATCATTAAGCAGCATACAAAGCCACATATCTTATATTGCGAGGATGACGACTAAATACATTTTAGAGAGAAAAAACGCTGACTCAAAGGGGAAAACTGGCCTAAAGAAAATTCGTTAAACAGTCCATACTAGTCCCTATCTGTATCTATGATAACAAAACTGAAAATGGATGATCCTCTTGGAGAGGCTGTCAGATAAGATGTAATTACTTAACTCAAAATAAATAAATGTGACCATAGCATAATACAAATATAAACAACTGTCAAATAAAGAGGAACGAATAAAGCTATGATATATAAAGTATTACTGAAAAAGCATGTCTGTTCTGATGGGAGAATGCCAAATGTTGGCAGCAATTGTTAAGAAAAGAGAAAGGGAATACGGGTCTGAAAAGTGCCTTTGTGGATAAAACTCCACTCTCCCTCTTATGGCCTGAAAAAAGTTCTTATATTAGGACTGCTGCTCTTCTGCTTCATTGTTATTTTTCACAACCATATTGTTTAGCGGCATTGATGATTCGGAGATGTTGTTTTCAAGCTCCAGTTGAGCCAGTCCCTCCTCTGCGTTTGTCCATGAGCTCATTGACTCATGTACTGTTACTGTGTGTTCCTCCATCTGCCTTTGGAGGCTGTCCATCTCCTCCCTGAGAAAAAAAACAAACATTTATGGCATTTGAATAGCTGCTCAGCACTTCACAATGGCCAGCCGGCGGCACATAGCTATCGGTGCTAACAGCGCTAACATTGCAAACAACAAGTGCTGCCAGAGCTAACAGTGTTTAGTTGAGAGAGAAAGAGAGGCTGGGTACTATGCTTCTGCAACGACTGTCGGTCGGGAAGTCGTGATCAGTTAACCACTGAATGAGAACAGTGCAGAGCAGTGGTTGTGAGCCAACCAGTGGGGCACGCTCACAAGCATGCATGTCGAAATTACACCACTATATTTACATGGCAAATAGTTGTTTGCTGCAATATTAAATAAAGCTCCTTTCACTAAGTCATTTGGTTAGAACAAGATGCTTACTTGAGTTGTCGTAGACAGTTGTGCAGGTTGTTGAGGGGCTCTTTGTTGACAGAAGTTGATGGTTTCAGCAACTCATCCAATAGGGAGGCAGGCACTGGGCAGTCTGGAATCTTAACTGGTGTCACCGGGTTGGATGGGTTACACTCACTCTTCAGCTCCATACGCTGCTGCTCCCCCCCCAAAAAAACCCCCACGATTTTAGGGATGCATTTAGTCTGTCTGTGTGTGTCTGTGTGTGTGTGTCTGTGTGTGTGTAACTAATATCCAATAGTCAAAGGTATGTGATAGCCTTCATACCAAGACAAAGAGTGACTTAACACTAGAGCCCGACTAGTTTATGAGTAGGCCATGGTTTTATGCCAATATTGATTAGGCTGGTTAGAAATATTGGCATAAATGATGACAGTGTTCATATGCGATGACAAATGAGGATTTAGTGGTCAACCCAAAATTTCAAAAGCTGCTGTGGCTGGAAATCAGGTGAAAAACACTCAAACGTTCAGTGAAATACATGGTGCCTTACCTTCCTGAGACGACTTTGTTTGAGGTCCTGTTTTAGTTGCTGGTTCTGCAAAAGGACCGTCTTCATGCTGTTCCTCAGCTCACCCACTTTGGCCTGCAGCATAAACTTGTCCTTCCTGGTGCCGCTCAGCTCATCCTGCACCGACTCCAGCTCAACTTTGATGTTCTGAGACAGAGAGTCATCTTTAGTAAAAGTTATTCTGTGTATTTGTAAATACAGAAACATTATATTTCTTTTAAACATCTAGTGAAGTAACTCGCTTTGTTTTCATCTTTTACAGGTGGAAAGTTAATACTTGCCTGCAGAGCTCTCTGTATGTTGTCTAGCTCCCTGTGCTGACACTGTTCCATCATCTCCAGCTGCTGCTTCTGAGCCTCGATCTCCCTCTGCCTTTGCTCCACCTCCCACTTCAGGTCCTCAACCTGAACGAGTCAATGTTAGGCATCATTGTCACGGAAAATAGTTCTTGCAGGACAATGATAACAGAGTACATGGTGAAAATGTTGTATTATAATAAATTCAGACAGGCAATATAATAAAACAAAAAGCAGTGTGTCCATAAAGATCACTTTATCAAGATATTTAATTTACAGTCATCCTCAGCAAAATATTTCAGTGTAAGTCAGTCTCTTACCTCTTGGTTGGTGAGGGGCTGCTTGGCCAGTTCCTCATCCAGTTGTTTCTGGAGGATCTGGAGCTGTGAATGGGCCTCAGCCAACTCCCCTTGGAACCTGGAAACCTCCTGAGCATGCTGCTCATCCTGAGCTCTGAAGAATAATACATATTCAATGACAAATAAGTGGTCAGATATAATATATAGATACAGAAGCAATTTTCCAAAAGTCAATGCATTCTTTAAATCAGGCAAATGCACATACTGTAGTTTGTGGGATTCACTCTGCAGAGCTTTGACCAGGTCCACTTTGGCCTGCAGGTCCTTTTTGATTTCTGACAGCTCCAGCATAGCTGCCCTGTAGTGCCGTCTATTGTGGGCTGCTTCAGCCTTTGCTGCTGCCACCTAAAGGACACATCACATTAGTACAATCCGAAAGCAGCTGGAATTACATTACATACATATCACAATTCCATTTTCTAAATTGTGATAGAGAGATAGATATACACACACACACACACACACACACACACACACACACACACACACACCTTACTGTGCCTTAAAAAGGAGAACATACTGCATCCTTAGAGCTCCTACCTGTTCTTTCAGGTCATTGACTTTGGTTTTCTCTTTTTCCAGGGCAAGCTGAAGCGTTTGAACCACCTGCTTCATTTGCTGGTCCTCCTCTTCTTTACGCTTCAGAACAGCTTGAACCTGGGAAAAGGATGAATGGGAAAACAAAGTTTTGTTAAAACAAATTAAAAAGTATATGTTTTTGTATTTCGGCATTCAGGTAACAATACTTTACAAATAAATATAATCAACATTATAAAATGGGATTTTTCACCTGTAAATTGAGCTGGACAAGATCTGCCTCTCTCTTAGCTAAGGCAGACTCCAAAATGTTGGAATGTTCCCGCAGTGTATTGTGGGACTGTGCCAATCCAGTCAATTTCCCCTTTTCATGTTCAAGCTCCAGTGCTAGCTTCTTGTTGGCATCTTCTAACTTTCGAATCCGCTTCTTGAAGCATCGGGACTCTTGAAGCTATGAAATCAATTCACGTCATTAATACAAAGTAATATACATAAATTGAGTGACAAGACAAGCACAAACATACTGCTTTTACAGGGTTGTGACATCATTAAGGGAAATAAATACAGGAAACGCATCCCATTAGACATATCGAGCAGTTCTGTTAAAATATAGCATTGTTCACCTCATCCTCAAGCTCCATGACCTTCTCCTGGTACTCCTCCAGCTCTGTGGAGGTGAGGTTGATCACTTCCTGCAGCTCCTTCTCTAGCATAGCCTTGCTGTTGGCCACAGCCTGTAACTCAGCCTGCAGAGCCTTAATCTTCACCTGGATGGCAAATAAAACCACACTGTATTTCACTACATTGCAGGTACAGTTATCCAGGATTATTCACAATGAAACTACAAAAATCTTTACGTTTACAACAGGTGAGTAGAGGATAAGGGTAAATTGAAGGCTATACTATTCATGTTTTTATTTTTGTAAGTGTTCTTGTTTCTGTGAGAGAAAAAAAGACGATGGTTAAGCATTTATGGTACAACCAGCTAACTGCATAACAGTACTCCTTAACTTCAAATAGGAATGCAAAATATGACTTATTCTTCAGTTCTGCTAGAAGCCCTGCTCACAAATGTTGGAGCTGTGAATTTTTCAAGTAACTGTAGAAGGTTGGGCAGATGTATACAGTACCTGTAAGGCCTGGCTGTTTCCCCCATCCGACACCTGGGCCTTGAGTTTTACCAGCTCTGCCTCGGCTGTCTCCTTGTCAGTCAGAGCCTCTTGGAGCCTCCTACTCAGGATGCCCACAGCGTTCTCGTAGGCCTTGTGCTTGGCCTTCATGTCCTTCTGAGCACTGGTCAAATCTGTCCCCAGTCGCCTCACGCGCACCTTCTGCTCTATGATGGCCCTATTAGATGCAGATAAGAAATTAAGTAAAACATGTCCATGGGGAAATCAGGTTAGACACGCATATGAACGAAAGTGGTCTGCAGACAAATACATCTTTAAAATCCCATTTCATCTACAGATATAGATGGTACAAAAACAGCGTAATGATGGATGTACTTTTCAAACCACATGTCAAAAGGATCAGGAATTTTATAAGCGCTTTATAAAAAGCCTTTATTTGTATTTATAAATAACACTTTATCACAGAGATCATTACTGTGGGAGTCATTCAAGCATTCCATATCTCTATGCAGCAGATGACTCACTTTTTGGCTTCTCCTTCCAATTGCTCCACCTGTTTCCTCAGACCCTCATTCTCTTCTGTAACTGCTGCTAGTTGACTCTGATCAAACTGTAAAGACTGGATTGGGAGAAAAACAGGATCCTTCACATTACAATAGGATTCATACTATACCTGCTGACAACTTCACCCAAAACATCAACATTTACTTTGTGAAGTAAATTTGATAAGAAATATTGAACAAATGTGTATAATTACATGAATCTGGGTTTCTAGCTGATCCCTTTCTTCCTGAATGTCTTGCAGATGAGCCTCCATGTTGTTCATCTGCTCCTGGACTCTCACCACCTCCTTCGCAAGCCGGGCCTGCTCCAGCTCTGCATTCTGCTTCTCCCCCTGAACGCTCAGCAGCTCCTGCTTCAGGTCCTTCACCTCCGCTAACAGGCGCTTTTTGGTGGACTTGAGCTCATTGATCAACTGGTCTTTGGAGCTGGCGTCCCTACGGTAGGCCTCCACCATCACCTGTTTTGTCAATAAACATGTGTCTAATTAATGACATGAGCATTTTCTCCTTTCAAGGAGTGCTCCTCATATTTGACTTGACTCTGAGGCAGCAGGCACATTACTTCTCACAACATACTATGGATACAGTACAAGAGAGAGGGCAGCATTTTAATCCCACACTGCATCATCTCTAAGCTTGAGTGAAATACTTTACACTTGGTTATAGCCAACAA